>OX276345.1:6600000-6997773 GCA_946251885.1 Cosmia pyralina
ACATTTATGTTGGTATTACTCTTCAAAATGTAGGGACATTTTGACGAGTAATACCAACAAGTAGCTGATTTTTTTTCGCGATTTCAGGTTTAGTCCCATAGTAAAAGTTGTTTGTTATCATGAGTAGAGTCATGTGTTTTAGTATCGGTCACTAATTAAGTAGCAGTCACTTTAAATATCATAGCCTTTTGCTGAACGATAGCACGGTCTTCAACATAATATTATGTGTTTGCAATAGGCACGAAGTACTGCAGAGGATAAGCGACGCAGCTGACAGCATAAGCTTGGGTGACCTAGTGGACGCCAGGATACGTCGCCAACAAGCCTGGAGTTTACTGCCAACGCAGGTGAGATGTTCAAGCAATGTTTATTAGAATGTGACAATTATTATTTCTCTCATCATCTCGCCAAAAGATCCCAAGTTGGCGATACCTGTCTATTCTCCGTCTCTTGTTGCGGTCAAGACATTTAGGCAAAATAATAAACGTAAACCTTCTCATTACAAAACGAGTTCTAACTTAAGTCTAAGCTCAAACCTTCGAGGCATTTAGTGTATTTTGAACTTTATTGCGACAGCTGTAAAGTTTTGAATGTGAAATTACAATATCGACTCGGGTCAAAGAGATTGTAAGATACATAGAGAGGCTATCAGAAGAAATGTCATACAAAAACCGTTATCCCATGTCTCAGTGACGCCATCTAGCATAGTATAGCAAAATCACATAATATCCAAGTTTGACCCGAATACTCGATACACTTTTACCGACACCAACTTTTGATTTAACAACCGTCAGATAGTTTGACATAACTAAGAAAAATATTTAATTTATCTTAATACTCGATAAATTCTAAAATAGTAACGAAAATAAACCGTAGTTGAATCGAGTCATTTTATCACTACGATGTTTGCAATACCACAATGTACAACTCGGCATATTTTCTTCGAAAATAATTTTCTCTTGGTGGACACGATGTTACTTGACATGCAGGCGTACCACACAAGACTGAGCTACTTTTGACCACTAGGACATAAGTATCGGTTTACGATTTTGTTCGCTATGTCCCGTTTAGACCACTGTCGGCATAACCTTGTTCTGTAATAAGTCCGAAAAGGTTTAATATGTTTCTTAAAGCTCATCTGACTCAAGTCAATCTGCCTAGCCTTTTCCCAACTATGTTGGGGTCGGCTTCCAGTCTAACCGGATCCAGCTGAATACCAGTATTTTACATGGAGCGACTGCCTATCTGACCTCCACAACCCAGTAACTGGGTAATATGATACCCCTTTGGTAAGACTGGTTGTCAAACTTTCGGGCTTCTGACTACCCGTAACGACTGTCAAAGCTACACGAATGATAGCCGGGACCAGCGGCTTAACGTGCTTTCCGAGGCACGGAGGAGTCTCGGTATGTAAAGATGGTCACCCATCCATGGACCAACCCCGGCAAGCGTAGCTTAACCTAATGGATCGATCCGTGCGGCTGTTGTTGCCACGAACTCTTCATCATCTGAGTCAAGTCTTTTTAGAAATTAAAAAAAAACTATCTTAGTATTTTTTTCACAAATTGCTTCTAAATGTTTTACAGGCCATGTACAGCTCCGTGATTCCGGGTCACTTTATGTCAGGTCACATGACGGGTCAGATCCAGTTCCCGGGCTGGCTGGGCAAGAACTCGCGCGCCACCAAGATGCACCGCCTCTGTCAGGAGATACACGCTCACACTAGACTCAGGTATATTTCATATATATATGTCGGAGAAACACCATCCTCCTCGACATCGTTTTTAGAATTAACGTCGTGTCTAGTGGGCGTCATTGGGATATGCGAGCACAAAACACTATTTACTCACACACACACACACACACACGATTTTATTATGGCTCTACTATTTAAATCACTAGGTAATTCTAACTATAAAGGAGCAGCAGGTTCGCGGCACCGATCTAACTTCACCACTTGTGATCCACCTCGACCAACCACCATTACAAGAATGAATGCTCCACCCGGCGAACGGCAAGATGGCGCCTCGACCCCACTCTAGGTCTATCCTCTGCTCTGATTGGACGTTATTCAATGCAGTGACTTTTAATAAGTTTGTTAGATTTTACACAACATTAAAATGCAATAAATCAAATTAAATTAAGACTTAACAAGTTATTTTTAATTAACAATGAATCGTTTAATTAACAATCAATCTTATCTATTCGTATGCAACCAGCAATCAACGTTCCGTTTACTTCCTCCGACACGGCCTTCCTGACATTTCACACGTCCTCGTGTGATGTTCAGGGACGGGCATCATTGTAGTCTGTAACTATTATAAACAAACAAAACTTTTGAAAGACAGTTCGGCCACTCCTGACAAAGTGAAACAAACATGTTTGTTGTATCTTTGCTTTTGCACAATACCTTCTCTTAAAATAAATTCTACACTTCATCTATTAGGCACACAGCAAGGGTTTTTATTTTTTATTTCACTAATGCCTTCGTGTAAATAGTCACAGTATCAAAACACGTCACCTCACCCTTCAGACAACCTATACCGCAGTCTAAATGGCCTCCTCGCCTTTTTAGACAATTCATATCTAGGTACATAGTCTAATTGGCCACCTCGCCTTTTCAGACAACTCATATCTGCACAGTCTAATTGGCCACCTCGCCTTTTCAGACAACTCATATCTACACAGTCTAATTGGCCACCTCGCCGTTTTAGACAATATCTACACAGTCTAATTGGCCACCTCGCCTTTTTAGACAATATCTACACAGTCTAATTGGCCACCTCGCCTTTTTAGACAATATCTACACACTCTAAATGGCCTCCTCGCCCTTTCAGACAATTTATACTACAGTCTAATTAGCCACCTCGCCGATTAGACAACTTAAACGACCTTAACAGCCACCACGCCATTGAGACCCCACTATTTCTTCTTTGTCTAAACTACCCCACCGTGACATGAGTAAAGTGAATAAACGACTTGCATACGCCGCGAGACTTTCGCCGTCTTGTGGTTTTCCAATAAATATTTTTAAAACAGTCGCTGCACCTGTTTCCGACGCATCAAAGCGAGAAAGGAAGATATCTTTTTTTTTACATTCTACCCATGTCATATTAGGAAAAGCCACTTGGGAAAACCACGTGGCGGCAGAACCTTTCATAGCCTTACTAATTATAAGAATAAGTCTACTTCCCTGTATATCTTGGTTCGACAAGCAGATATTCCGCTGTTGCTAGCCAGGCTCGGGCGTCGGTGCCTGCATTTTCAGGTTCGAATTTGGGCAGCGTAATATTCTTGTCTGCAGTAGCCGGCGGGTTGCGCAGAGTCTCCACGAGTAGTCGCAAGCGGTTTTGTTGCGTCTCAATTAAAGCGCGCCACCCATCGTTTCTATCACTCATCTGTCCACATTTTGTGCCTGCACCGATCCCACTTCTGATGTCGGAGAAACACCATCCTCCTCGACATCGTTTTTAGAATTAACGTCGTGTCTAGTGGGCGTCATTGGGATATGCGAGCACAAAACACTATTTACTCACACACACACACACACACACGATTTTATTATGGCTCTACTATTTAAATCACTAGGTAATTCTAACTATAAAGGAGCAGCAGGTTCGCGGCACCGATCTAACTTCACCACTTGTGATCCACCTCGACCAACCACCATTACAAGAATGAATGCTCCACCCGGCGAACGGCAAGATGGCGCCTCGACCCCACTCTAGGTCTATCCTCTGCTCTGATTGGACGTTATTCAATGCAGTGACTTTTAATAAGTTTGTTAGATTTTACACAACATTAAAATGCAATAAATCAAATTAAATTAAGACTTAACAAGTTATTTTTAATTAACAATGAATCGTTTAATTAACAATCAATCTTATCTATTCGTATGCAACCAGCAATCAACGTTCCGTTTACTTCCTCCGACATATATTATGTTATTATATGTATTTATTTAATGTTGGATTTATATGGATGGTAATAAACGATTTAATTTCTGTAAGACTAACAGTTATTCGCCTATTAAAACCTTGCTGTCCAAACTTTTTGTTAGTTTCCTACTCAATCGCTATATCGTTTTCAAGGACCATAGAATAGGTTATGAGATATAGGACTTCGTCTAATACAGACCTGCTGTGCCGGTTGAATCTACTGGGATAAATTATCTTACTGTAAAACCAACCTTTCTCTACAGCACATCAGGTTCAAAATCTTCAATCTTCCTGGACTACTGTACGCACCTTCGTGACGCGATTGTCAATCCATTGATCAAGGACAAATCTGAGGGCATCGACAAGTCTTTAGAAGTCCTAGAATCTTATCACCTGCTAAGAGAAGACCTGGATTCCTTAGTGGAACTTTCCGTCTGGCCGGGACAGAGAAACCCTACTATTTTGGTGGACTCTAAGGTAAGACACAGACATATTTCTCTAAACATTTTCACGTGAAAACGACTTTTCGCTCGGTGTACTGATGTTAAGTTCAATATTTCTGACCGAGAACATGTAAGATTTAAATTTTTAATAACTACAAGAATTTTTATGTCAGTGATGGTTGAACATACGAAAGATAGATAATGTCTGTACCAATTTTGATTGTAGAGATCGTCTATAATTGCACACCCCTCCACTGCTTGTTGCATACACATTTCAAATGTTTGTATACAGTAATGTCTGTACTAATTTTGATTGTAGAGATCGTCTATAATTGCACACCCCTCCACTGCTTGTTGCATACACATTTCAAATGTTTGTATACAGTAATGTCTGTACTAATTTTGATTGTAGAGATCGTCTATAATTGCACACCCCTCCACTGCTTGTTGCATACACATTTCAAATGTTTGTATACAGTAATGTCTGTACTAATTTTGATTGTAGAGATCGTCTATAATTGCACACCCCTCCACTGCTTGTTGCATACACATTTCAAATGTTTGTATACAGGATGTACCAGAAAGGTGTGGTCAAATTTAAGGGTGTGATACAGACCATCAAACTGAACAACTTTCTGCATGGGACCAACATGGTAATCGAGAAAAAATTATCAGCTGTCCCATAGAAAACTTCAATAAGCAAATGTATGGGACCGCTGATTATTTTTTCGCGATTACGATGTTGGTCCCATGGAGAAAGTTGTTCAGTTTGATGGTCTGTACTTACCACACCTTTCTGGTACAACCTGTACTGTAGTGTTTTATGGAGGGGCGTGCAGTTTTAAATTAGACAATCTCTAACAATATACTATGACGTCACATCACACGTGCACTCGCATGCGCGAGACCCTTTTTTTCTTGTAGCACCCACATCTTTCTAAAACTACCACATTCTTTCAACAGTCAGTGTCCATTGTTTGCCCTGAACCTTATTGGTATTTCAGTCTTTTCTTGCGACATTTTACTAATATTGAGTGCTGCCGTAATAGTATAAGATGTGATGTGTGCATCTGTGTTTGCACTGTGGACTATAATTATGCGTACTTGGCTAAATGGCTAGTCAACTAGTCTAGAGATTGGCCCGCCGCGCTGCGCTGTGACCGAAATTCAATCAAGAGATATATTTTTTTTACTTTAGTAAGATATAAAAAATATACAATAATTATCTGATGTGTCAATATGTCTGGGTTTTGTACTAAAATTCTGCAAGACGATTTCAAATATTTCTCAAATCCGCTAAGCAGATTCTACACGCCATAATAATCTAAATTATCATCATACTAGCTTTTGCGGCTTAGGCGAAGACGCGGTCGCCTGCGTGGAGGTCGTAAATTATGCCACGGGTATGTACTACCGGAATAAAAAGTATCCAGGTCATGTTCTACCCATGTGCCAAATTTCATCCAAATCCGTTCAGCCGTTTTAGCTTGAAAGCGTAACAAACAAACAAAACTCACTTTCGCATTCATTTATAATATTAGTTAGGATGTTCTATGTTAGAGGTTTTGGTTTCCGCACTTATCATAATCATAACACTCTAAATCCCATAATTCTCAGGTAAAAGCAGCGATGACCCGCTCATACAACAAGAAAGCCACAGCTCTCCCGTATGCGCCGGGCGCTATCAAGAAAGTGAAGGCTAACAAGGAAGACGACGAGATGGGCGAGGGAGACGACGAGCAAGAAGAGGACGAAGCTGACAGTGATCCGGAGAATGACGTGCTTATTAAGGTAAACCTTATTAGTATATAGTTTTAACTGACTTCGAAAAAGGAAGAGGTAGTTTGGCAATATACAGACTGTATCAGAAAGGTGTGGGTGTGGTACAGACCACCAAACTGAACAACTTTCGGCATGGGACCAACATCGTAATCGAGAAAAAATTATTAGCTGTCCCATACAAAACTTCAATACCTCTCGTTCCAAATGTATGGGACAGCTGATTATTTGTTTTTTTTTTTTTTTTTTTTTAGCCTTTATTTTAATTTATTAGGGGTTGGTACTGCATGTTTTCTTCTATACATCTTTGTGGTTGCAAGCGCTACTGCTGAGCTTGAGGTCCTGGGTTCAATTCCCAGATCAGGCAGAGTTATTGGGTTTTTCTATCTAAAATTTCTCAGTAGCATCCCGGAGTCTGGATTTGTGCCCGGTTGGTGGCAATAGGTTCGCCCCCTATTACATGGGACTTGAAAGATAACTGACGAAATGTGGGTGTACACCTCTGCCCAACCCTTCGGGAAAACACGACGTGATGTTATGACGATGATGATCTTTATCAGCCGTCCTCTTCATATTATATACATTTTTTTTATAGTATTCCTGGTTTTCATACATTTAATTAGCAGCCTAAAAAAAGACCATTTTTTGTTTTTGTGTTTTAAAACCCATTTTCTTTTACTCAGAAAATGAAAAGTAAAACCGACACAGAGAAACCAACAACCAGCAAGGGCCAGTCCACATCCAAATCAACAACGGGTAAAAAGAAAAAAGAGAAATAGCATAGGCGTTCCGTGATGGCCTTCTTGTTCAGGTAATCTTACTTGATGGACCATCGGACCCCACTGTGTATGTGCAGTGCTTTGTGATAATAATAGTATTGTGAAGTGAACAATAGGAGTACAGTGTGTGACAGAGTAGGAATAGACCGAATTTCGGCCATAGCGGCAAATCTCAGCGGAGACTAGCCATCAACGTGGGAGATATTATAGTGCACAAGTGTGCAGACACAGGTGCACTCTCTCTTTCCTCAAAATAGGAATAATATTGTATTGACAAGACTTATACTCCATTTATAGTAAGCCTTTTTTGCAGTCCGTTCAACCAATTTTGACTTCTATTGCGTTGGTGGCATGACAAATGGCAGCTGCAGTAAACAGTTGGTATTGTAACCACGTTTTTGTTTTTAATGCCATCCTTAAGCCTACGGAATAGATGTCAAAATCGGATATAAGCAAGAGTGAAGAGGCATCTGCTGAGTACGTTTGTTTAAACCTTTCGCGAGCAATACTATTTACACCTCCGATTTTGTTGTATTTGTTCTAAACATTGTGAAATAACATTTGTAAAACAATATTAATAGATTTCCCCCCTTGCTTAGCCCCCCCCCCCTTTTTTTTTTGGGCCACGGCAATATCTTTGCCAATGGCCGTTCGTGACTTTTTATTTGGCAAAGTAATTGCCAATGCCCAGATTGAATTTGTAATTTTTTCGTTGCCAATGCCTTGTTTTCACCTAATTACCTGAGTATATTATATATTTTAATTCTCATAAAAATAAAAACGCTATTTTTAGCTTGAAAAGGTTTAATTATAAATGATTAGGAACGACATCAATCACATTGGTATTATTATAGGCTCAAAATCTTTTGAGATCACAATTTTTTAGGCAAAATATATCTTATGTAACTAACATATTGTAATATTATTACAATCTGAGATCATAAACTTTATCTAAAAAGAAAAACTAAACTTATAAAAGGCTTCTGACTTAGATCCGTACTCCTACAGTGTCAATGTAATTGAACTCTGGAATATTATTACAGTTCAAAATATTGAATAAAATATATTATAAAATAAAAATTGCACACGTTTTCAAACTTAGTTTGCTCTTACAAACTATTGTTGAAAAGTCTACTCTACTAAACTATATATAGCTTCTAAAATCAGTCTCAAAGTAATTGAATATTTTAGTAAAAATTAAATAAAAAGATGCTTGTTTTCATTGATGGTGAAACTTATAAAAACACGGAGTAACGCATAATGTTACTAAGCACTTCGAGCACCTGAAACGAGATCTTTTGTTTCTCGTGTTTGTGCTACATACATGACATCTCCTAAATGATGGTAACTCTTCGGGCCAGTGTACACCAAGTTGAGAATATCTAATCTCTCGAGGCACACCGCTTTTCTTGGAAGCATCATCATTAGGCTGAGATATAGTTGAAGTAGAACGTTTCCAGCTAAGTTCTGCAGTTCTCTTTCGAGAAGTGTAACCATCAAGAAGCCCATAGGCTAGTCGTTCTCGAAATTTTTGTTGGCTTATTTTTTTGCCTTTATGTACGGCTTTATAAAGAATAAATGCATTTATTGATGTAGATTCTACTAGAAAGTAGAATAAACGCATCCACCATTTATTGGAACGACGTCCCAATTTATAATGAGATCGAAACTGATCAAATTGATCTACACCGCCCATTCTCTTGGTGTATTGCGCAATAGCAAGAGGGCATTTTATAAGGGCCTTATTGCCGTCTTTTTGTGTTCGTTTTACATCAACAATGACTTTCGGGTCAAATCCAGTTGTAAGAACACTTACAGGTTTCGTATCTTTCCATTGTACATAGCCTATGTTGCCTGAAGTGGTTTCGACTCGCCATTTGAACTCGTGTTTCTGCATAGAGTTTTTTTTCTTTATTATCTTGGGGAGGCCTACCCGATCAGTCCTTACTGTTCCAGTGCTAAAAATACCTTGATTGTAAAGGTCGCGCATCAATGCCACTGACGTAATAAAATTATCGAAGGTTACATGGCAACCTTTATGTTTTATGGCGTCCGAGAGACGAAGGACTACATTAGGACCCAAGCCGACCTCCACGATTCCTTGAGTTTTACCTGAGCATACTTCGAATTCGTATAAATAACCTGTCTTAGCGTCGGCCCTAGCCCAAACCTTGTAGCCTCGCTTCACTGGGTTCATGGGCATATATTGCTTGAGTGATGATCGTCCTTTGAATTTGACCATACATTCGTCGATTGACTGCGATTTTGATAACGAGCATTCTTTTGAAAAACGATCATTCAAAAGGTCTATTAGGTCGTAACTTGAATAGTTTATCATACCGTGGTTCTTCTCGGCTTGGCGCTTTGGTATTATCATTGACATGAAGACACTCCATCAGCTTTTTGTATCTTTTCAATGGCATGACATCCGCTATAACCTGAACATGATACAGGGGGTTAGTAGACCAATATTGCGTCTCTTCATGTAGCGGATGTAACGACATCAGCATGAGTATGCCCAAAAGAGCTTTTATTTCAGTTCTGTTGGTATCTGTCCAATTTTTGGACTGCTTTTGTCGGGCATATAAGTTTGTTTGCTCTGTTATTAGGTCTATTATCTCCGTGTCAAAAAACCTTTCAAAAAACTATAGGTGGCGAAACAATCGAAAAAAAGTAATTCGGATAAATGTCTTCATCAAATCCATCTTCTTCAAAAATTTTTGTTATTTCAGGTAGTTGTTCTAAATTCCATTCTGTTTCTTCACAATCTGAATCATTCTCTTGCTCTTCAGAATCGTTGTCGCTAACGCACAATTCAGCATCATCGTGTACATCATGATGTTGTGTAGTTCCGATACGTCTATACTTCTCTAAAGGTTCTTCGTCACTTGATGACCAATCATCTTCATTATCAAAAATACTGTCTATATCTACAAATACGCCGCTACCAATATTCTGATCCAAATTGCTAGTTGACGGATTCTTTGTTACTGAGACCGACGACGAAGTTGATGCAGCTAATAAGTTGCTAACTGAAGATTGGACACCTTCTTCTTCCGATTCATAGTAATCTAGATCATCTTCTGATTCATCTCCATCAGGGAGATTCACCAATTCAACAATTTCCGTACTTCTTAGGGGTATATGACGTTTGACTTTTCGCGGCGGCATCTAAAAGAAAAAACAAAATCGGGCATTGGCAGCTATTTATCCATAACAAAAAATTTATCGAGCATTGGCAACTATTTTGCCGTTTATATAGGGCAGCGGCAATGTCAACTTTCCTATATCGTAAAAGGTATTATAATTGCATAATATAAAGAAATATTACATTTATTCAGTAAATTAGATCAAGAGCTAAAAAAAAACATGTCGTTACTTACATTTTACACGGTAATTTTCTTGATTATGATGGATTTTGTTTAGAACACCGAAAAACAACCTCACATTTTGCACGTTGTCATGAATATGTCAAATATTTCTTCTTTCAATTTGATTGACAGAATTCAAATCGTTGTAACAATATTCTAAGAGATGGCGTTAGCTGTCTATAGTTGCACAATATCAATATACTTCATACATTTTGGCGCAACTTTTAAAAAGTGGTTTGGCAAATATTCTGCCAATGCTCGCGAAAGGGTTAATTGTCAACCTCATCCATCACTTTCTCCAAGTGAGATTGAGGTTAAGAGCAGGCCAATTTGCCGCAATATGTACAATGCTATAAGATGACTACCATGAACACCACAATTCTTTGGAACCGCATTCCTGTTCTGCCACTTACAGTATATTATAAAACGTGAAGTGAACAAACATTGTTAGATCTACTTACACAAAATAAATCGAGCAGTGAATTTAATAATAACGCCGCATCTAGTGAGTCTGGAAGTGGACTACATAATGATGTGTTATATGAGATAAAGTGATTCTAGTTTTAGCCAAGTGAACAAATAATTTGAGTGAGTAGTGGAGTTTTAAAACATCGTGGACTGTGATAATAAAGGGGCGTCCACACTGCGAGTATTTGCAAGTCATGTACAGTCAATTATGTATATGTGAATTGCTACATGTTAAATTTTATATATATTACTATGTTTTTGCAATACTCCTACATTGTAACACACCAACACAAAATTGTACCTATATTTTCACGAAATTTAACATGAACCAATTCACATATAAATGTTAGTATATCCTGCCTAGATATCTCTTTTGTTGACTGTACATACATTAAGTAGTGTACAAGCTTTTGCAATGGACAATTTGCAACAGGCATTAAAAGCGAATGCTCATTTCAAATTCTTTTGGTGTAGTCGACGCATCTTTAGAATATCTATTGATATAGTAAAACACTGATCAAAGCATAGATAATTAACACTTATATTTTTTTAAACCAGTGTAATTCATTGTCTATTTTTTACTATAAATGTGACAACTGAAAGTAGTAAGTTTAGCTAGTGTGTATTTGAGCTATTTGTCTTTCGGTCTTTATAACAAAACATCACTGTTAAAAACAAATTATGTGTTTTCTATTTCTTTATTATTATAAGAAATTTTACCAAAGGAAACAATCTACTCTCTTAAATCTAAAATAGGCTTTTATCTCTTCACATTATGTAAAGTAGTCCCCAAACTTTTTGGCCGGGTTGAACGTAGGCGTGAGCTGATGGAATGGTTGGGATGATGGAGGAGCGCGGGATGCAGAAGATGGTGGTCGCGCTCACTTCAGCCCGGCCAATAACATTAGCAACTATTGTAGATGCAGTCAAATTAAATATAAGTTCCACTGTATCCCACCATTTTCTAATAATAAATAAATAAAATAATAATAAATAAATATAAATAAATATGTTTTGGACATATCACACAACGCCATCTAGCCCCAAGCTAAGCAACCTAATGCTTGAATAATAATAATAATAGAATAATGTAAGTATCATGATCATAAATAGATGTTTGTTATATTATAGTGTTTCTGAATGTGTGATTTATGATGAGTTAAGCTCTTGACAAATGTAAAATTACAAATAAGTCCCGTAAGCCTGTATTACAGAACCTACTTAGACCAAGTCAATCGGCATTCTTAAAAAACTAGTTGTCTTGAGTGAGGGTCTGTAATAAGGGCCTTAGCTTTCACTCAACATTTTTATTAGTCAGAAGTAATATTATGCAAAAGTGGAACCAATATTATAATATTGGTTCCACTTTTGCATTATACCACTTAGCACTTTTCCCACTATAGTGGGCGATTATTAGGCTAAATGTTGAAATACAGATTCAGTGTAAAGTTTTAGTTTTCTCTCAACTGTGCCTCATCACCTCCGCTAAGTACCTAGAAATAGTGTTCTGTGCTCATAACATGACGGTTGAAGGCCTAATATTTCATTGTGTGACTATGATTGATGACAATCAATAATATTATTATTATTATAAGGCTCAATGTCTACAAGTCTCTTGTCTGAACAATTTTGATGAATGTTTGTAATGAATAAAGTTAATTAACTATTTTTGATTTGCTTTTCATTTTGAACTGTTATAGCTTTTTTTAGGCATTGACTTGTGAGAAAGTGTTACTGCTTGTTAAACCTTAGTGTGCCCAAAATAAGCCTCGTCTTCTCAGATGCAGGTATCCATGAGGATTTCACTTGGAAGTCTACATTAAATATATCTGGGGTTATAAAAAACAAGTTGATTATTTGACATAGGTCATCACAAGGTTCACTAGGAATCTCCTTATGGTAACAACAAAGGTGTTATAGATTTTAAAGTTTACACTAATCAAATCATCATCTTCCCTTTCTGCCCTTATCCCTGTTACTTGGGGTAGGGGCAACATGTTTTCTTCCATTCTCCCCTGTTGATCGTCATGCTATCATTCATTCCCTTCTCTTTCATATCATTCCTCCCACAATCCATCCATCTTTTCTTTGGCCTTCCTCTCCCTCTGCATCCATCAACATATATATTAGTGACATGAATTTCCTCACTCCTCATCACATGCCCATACCAAGCCAAACAATTTCCTATCAACTTCTGTCACTAGTGCTGGTTAAATTCATTTCTTACTTTATCCATTTTCGTCGTTCCACACATCCATCTCAACATTCTCATCTTCGCTGCATGCACTCTTTTTTCGGTCAGTGGGTCGTCTTAGGGGTGGAGTTTTTTTTTCGTCTGCTGTCTTCACGGCCCAGCATTCTGATCCATACAGTATGACAGGCCTTTTCACAGACATCCATCCGCATCCGTGAGTCGCAAGTTGTTCTTGTGACCTGTCGCCATTTCATCTAATCTAATAACTTAGCTAATAACTAATCAAATACTGTTGCACAAAATAATATTTACCGTTTTCTTTAATTAACTCACAAGTTTGAAAGGATATGTTTATGGTCCCTCTGTCCAAGTTAGTTCAAAATAAACAACAACTTGATAACACTTGACACTGATCTTTATTACATAATAAATTGAAACTAATATTTCACAACTGCAGACATTTATTTACACGAACTAGAATATTAATCTTTGCGAATTAGTTTAGATTTTGGGTCGTCTGGTCTCAATACTACGTAGGTACTCTTATATCTCCTGTTGTCTCCGTCCATTTTCAGGTAATTGTAACACCCGATTGTAGCCATACCAATGCCCGCGAGTGCGAGGCCTGTTGTTGCCAAAACTTCAGGGATTTCAGTCCATCCTTGTTGGAGTAGTTGACCAAGAGTGCGTCTCGATGCAGCAGCCATTGTAATTAACGTAAATTTATTAATTTACGGATTAAATGATCACACATACGAGTTGGCGAGTGCCGTTGGTTTCGTGCTTCCAAGTGACATGGAGTGACAGTGACAGCAGGAGCAGGAGCCGACCCGACAGGTGACACTGACAGACTAACTGAGAGTGACAGGCGCGACGATAACTGCACAGAGTACTAATTTTATTTAAAGTAGCAGCATGTGGGCGGGGTTCCCCACACGTTTATAAAATAGCATTTTATAAACGCGTGGGGAACCCCGCCCCACACTTTTATAAACAAAACTAAAACGTTGTAAACAAGTATAATATGTATTATAATGATTTTATTTCTGTATAGCAAACACTTTTATACGTCAATAAAAAATATATTGTTGATAAATATTAACCTATAGTGTCCCACTGCTGGGCAAAGGTTTCGCCATAGTTTTCCAATTTTCTTTGTGTTTTGTCAATCGGTCAGGGGTCAGGAACTATGACGTAAACAAGGGTCAGGAACTGTGTACACACGGCTACAATATTCCAGTTTACACTGACCTCTCATTGTAAGGAAATCCTATACAATGCGAGATCAGCTTATACTGAAAAAGTATAGCTTGATCTGTAGCCGTGCGTACTATAAAGGGTGACTGGTAATTAGTGACCGATACTTAAACACATGATTGTGCTCATGATAACAAACAACTTTTACTATGGGACCAAACGTGAAATCGCGAAAAAAAAATCAGCTGCCCCATGCATTCATGTTCGCATAACTCGGCAAAATGTTGGGAACAGCTGATTTTTTTCGCGATTTCAGATTTGGTCCCATATTAACAAACAACTTTTACTATGCGACCAAACCTGAAATCGAGCAAAAAAAAAATCAGCTGTTCCCTATATTTTGAATTTAGGTTTGGTCCCATGGTAAAAGTTGTTTGTTATCATGAGTACAATCATGTGTTGTAAGTATCGGTCTTACTGCTTCGCAGAAGGAGGTGACGGCCTCCCATGCACTCTCACTCCGCACCATGGCCTGGACCAGGTTTGGACGCGAGAGATCGCCGCCGCCAATACCTCCGCGAGAACACGGCAGTGCTCCGCCCAAGCCGGGCAGACCTCCACTGTATGCTCCACCGTGTCCTCCGGGCGATCCAAACAATGGTGACACCCGGGCGTTTCCTCCCGCCTTATCCGAAACAGGAACCTCCCGAAACAACCGTGTCCGGAGAGGATCTGCGTCAGGCGGAAGGTGAGGACGCCGTGGCGCCTCTCCAACCACTCCTCAAAGAGGGGACTTATCGCCGCAATTGTGGCGTGCCCAAGCACGTGTTATACCTTCACCACTACCAACGAAAGTCCGTATTTTTTGTTATTTTTCCAGTGTCACAAAATTACAGCTGTCAGAATTCCGTCGAACTAAATATCAGACTGTAACTCCCACGTAACTCCGTTTACACGGTACAAATTTGTGGAACGTTCAAGAGCAATAATCGCATGCCTTAGAGCACGTTCAATTTTGTTGACATTCATGAATTGCATGCAAGCGTTTACACGCGTGCGATTCCAAAAAATGGAATACAATAATTAAATGCAAGTTTTGCCATTCAATAAAAACGCATGCGACTTACACCAGGCAATAAATTTGACAGGCAATTATTGCATGCAAGTTTTGCCTAGAAATGATATTTCATTAAATTTTATTGAACGTCTTCTCAAGATATTTTTGTTCCGTTCATGTGTTTCCAAGCACTTTCTGGTATGCGATTGAGCGGAAATTTGGCATACCTGTGTAAGTTCGATGAAATTGCAATAATTTATAACATGGAGCTGGTCTGATCATGCAGCTAAAAGTTGACCATAGGAACTCAACTAAACAAGATAGTCCCGTCGTATTTGTTTTTGTTGGATTTGTCTCTACGAGCACTACAGCCCAAGGTATTGTCCAGCGCCTGACAATGGAGTTGTAAGGTGGCCCTGGGAATTCCTCAACTATGCAACGATAGCCCCGTTGTGATTGGGCTCGTTGGATTAATAAAATTGTCTTGATAAGTACCTAGGTATAGTTGGAGTCCACAGTATATTGGTGGAGCTAGAAGGTAGCCACAGGAACTGCACAACTAAACAAGATAAGTAGCTCTGTCGTGTTTGGGCTCGTTAGATTTCTTTTGTACGATACTTAAGAACCAGATGGAGCCCAAGGTCTGATAGTGGAGTTGGAAAGTAGCCGTAGAAATTTTTTTTTTTTTAAATTTAGTACTGTTCATTCAATAAGCTCTTATTTAGAAGCACGACCATGTAAAAATTATTTTGTACGTGTATCGGCTGCTGCCGCTGTGTAGTGTTTCTATAAGGGTTTCGAAATAATGGACGTATGTATACTGGTACAAATCTATTATATTTTGGTTTGGTTTAAAAGTTCTGTTAATATCAGAATCTGATTTTTATCACACGAGAAAATGAGCGACGTCCGCAATGCGATGGTGGGATGACGACTGGCGCCCCTGGTGGCGGTGCGAAGCGGAAACGCGGGCGCGGCCTGCCTCGCGGTATGGCTACACGCAGGCATGGCGGTAGTAAGTCCTGACATGCGCCATCTGACGGCGGCGGGGCCGTAACAATACGTATATTTCACCCTGAATAATAATGTTACTACCAATTTCGTCCAAGCAGGAATAGCATTACGCACTGTTGTGTTTTGCCTTTGTATAGACGAACCTACTCTGTCCAGCAAATAATAAAACTGATTTCTGTTCACACGAAACATTTTCTTAAAATCTTCTTCATTTTCTGTTTATAGCTCCACAGAAAGATTGTTAGATGCTCCGAGAACATCTCTTCTTGATACCCATTTTTGACCCAACACCTTTTTCTTTTATTACGATTATTTTTCAGGATTTCTTGCCTCAAAAGAGCAGCAACAATTACCACACCCTCACTCACCGCACTCATATTTGAATGACAGCACAAATGTCAGATCATGCCAGAACTGAATGCGATTTTATTGAACGAGCAATTATTATGTGCTGTGCGATTTTATTGTACGTGCTTATACCAGTTTTGAAAGTTGCCCGTATAGTGCAACAATATTGTACGTGTTGTTTAGACGTTGCGAGATATTTGCCTTTCAATTTTATGGTATGCCACAGGCAACAAACTGGCGCCGTGTAAATGGAACTTAATGGAGTTGAAAATTGAAAGCTCGTCATAGATGGCAGCACTGTTGGCCGTGTGCAAACTGCCACTGAAAATTAGATAAATATTATATGTACACACGGCTACACATCAAGCTACACTTTTCCAGTTTACACTGACCTCTCATTGTATGGAAATCCTATACAGTGCGAGATCAGCTTATACTGGAAATATATAGCTTGACTGTAGCCGTGCGTACGTGTTTTGGAGTGTAGCACTATTAGAAGACGAGCTAAGGAAAAGGAATGCATCTACCACTTGCAAATAAGCAGCTACAGTGGAAAAGTAAATAAAATATGAACATTCATTTTATAATTCATAGGTTTTGTCAGCGATTTCGCCCGCGTAGTTGTCGGAAATTATCCCACTGGAACGTACCATCGGCAAACTACTACAATCTGTCAAATTTCTTTAATAGCTTTCATCTTTATCGCTAAAGCATTAGGTTCAAGGTTGATTGGGAAAATTTGACAGTTTCGGGTGGCTTGACCTGCTGGCGTCTGTACATAGTACCGGGATAAAAAGTATTCTATGTCTTAATCATGGTCTACTCGTTTTCCAAATATGGGTTTAGTGAGGGAAATTAAGGCAATCACGTAAATCGGCCCAGTAATCACAGAGAAATCGATGATACATACATGAAAAAATAAAATTGTCGATCAATGCATAACCTCCCCCGTTTTTTGAAGTAGGGTCGCAAAT
Organism: Cosmia pyralina; assembly: GCA_946251885.1. Classification (NCBI taxonomy): domain Eukaryota; kingdom Metazoa; phylum Arthropoda; class Insecta; order Lepidoptera; family Noctuidae; genus Cosmia; species Cosmia pyralina. The sequence goes on from OX276345.1 coordinate 6,617,563, forward strand.
CTGAGAAGTTCCACTAAGAGAAAACGCAATTATATTGCATGACCTGTGACTGTTATCGAACCCACGCTCAGTGGTCGCGCTTGTCAAGGTCAGACCATTCATACTCGCTAAGTTGTGAACACCAGACCAACGAAGTCGAAACTTGATTTCAATGATTAAAGAAGTAGACAACCTCGGTGCTTATTATTTTAACTTTTTTTGTAGACATGGCATTCATTGACATGCTTGAATGACACCATACTACTATACAATAATACTACCTACTTCGTCTGTGAATGACACTAACACCAATATACAAATGCACTCTGCGACTGACACGATTTAAGTAAAATAATTCTGGAAGTGTTTGACGCAGTTCACGTTGAAAATACTTATTATTGGAAATGGTTCCACCAGCAACAGTAATTGGCCACCCAGTGAGATTTGGAAAGGGTTTAGTCGGATTATTTAAGCAAGCATGGTGGGACATACCAGAAGTGATGTGTGCATCTTTTATGGGACTGCTGGGAATGGGAATGGCTACGGTTGGCGTATTCAATTACATAGAAAATCGGGGTGAGAATCGAGAATATAAAGCTGTGTATTACGTAGTAAGACAAGGTGACCCTCGAGCTTGTGCACTGAAAAACCCATCTTACTCTGAATATACGTGTACATAGACTCTGATGTGAATGATGGAACGTTTTGAGTATCTACCGTACAATCTCATTCCAGTAAGAAAATAAAGAATTTTAGATTTGCATTGTTTTGATTCTCTTTTACACTAAGGGCATTGACATATAGTATGGACCGGGCCAACCGCGCGACAAAATGGCACCAGCGCGCTGGCCCTAAAATGAAAGTTTAGGGCCAACGTGACTCAGTCGACCGCAGTCCGCGCGCGGAAAAGTTAGTCTGTCAAAAAAATGCCAAGTTGCGTTTTAAAAGGCTGCAAAAATTACGATACAAAGATTAAAAAGGAACATGGGATATCGTATCATCGGTAGGTAACCTTATATTACTTGTGTTCCAATTAAATTGTAAAATAAACACATTTTTAATGTGTTTATTTTATAATTTAATTGGCCGCCATGTCGCGCGCTGCCGTCATCGCGCACGTAGCTAACGAAGTAACCTGTACGGACGTCATTTTTTATTTGTGATTTATTTTTGTCTTATGAACATAGTGTAAGTAATTTTGAATTTTGGTACCTTATATGATTTATAATAAATATAAGGGTGAAACAAATAGAGTACTAAAATTTAAGAGGAAATTTAGAAATGTTAAATTTTAATTAAATTAAAACTGAAAATCGGATTCATAAAATATTTTGAAACGCTGTTTTCTATTCACACAAACTGAGCGGAGCTGCTGCCGTCATCATGCTTCTGATAAAAATGGATAGAAGACAGCCTTATTTCCTTCGTCGTAGGCGCCACCCAGTGTCAGCTGGAAATTTAATTCACGATTACCACCTGGTGGGAGCGACTGGGAATATTCGCTTATTTCAAGCCTCTTAAAAACCTAAGAATGTGCTCTGCTTATTTTTGTGACAGAGATGTTGTTATTTCAAAAGCTGGACTACGAAGTCTAAAAGGATCGGCTATACCACGATTTCAGATTCAGGTACTGGCCTCACGCATACTTTTCGACAATAAAACTAAATATTGTTTGATTGTTCTCCATGTTCGAAATCCTAAATAATTATGAAATTTAAGTAGTTACAGGAAGTTACAGGTTTGTGAGAACGAAGAACTCCGCCCTCGAACGCAAGCACAAAGCTTACAAGTAGAGGAAATTGATGTTGACATTAGTCTCAATTCATTTGACTGACCAATAAAAAACATTATACCTAACATTATAACTAATAAAAAAAAAAAAAAGAATTAGAAAGAAAAGAAATTATGAAAATACGTTTATTTGCGGTAAACATGACGCAAAGAAAGACACAAAAAGAACAAGTTGGGGAAAACAATAAAAAAATTGATAGATTAGAAAAACGTCAGTGTTGCAGCCAAGAAGATAGAAAAATTATAGAACCAGAATGCTAGGTTAAAAAAAAACAAATTACTACTATTTAAAATTAAAGGTTTCCGATATAATATGATAAAAAATCATGTACGCACGTACAAGGTTACGTCGTCGCACGCTGTACTCAGTAGTTCGTTAGAGTTATGACCATAGAAATATAAAAACTACATGTGTAGTAGTGGCGCGGTGGTGGGGCCAACCTAGCGACATCGGGTTCTGATACATTTTCAACTACCGGGCATATCTCCTTCTTTCATATATCTATGGTTATGACAGATGTCACAGATGGCGCTACTTTTTGCTTATATGAAGAAGGTTTAGGTGAAATGTTCAGATGGCCGTATCCTTACTTTTAAAATCATTGACTAAGGGCAAATTTTTCAATTGTCAGACAACTAATATGGCGGGTTTGACAGCTTTTGTTTACAAAATATGTCAAATTGTCATATCTAAAAAAGTTATCAGGGGGTTTACTATGAGCTGGGCAGCAGTGGAACTACCTATAGCACCATCCTTTATTTTAACGGATCCATGATGTTTTTCCACGTCAAAGTACGGCCCCCATCACAGAGTACTTTTTATATATAGGTACGGCCACCATGGACCTAATAATAGTTTGTATATTAGGTCCATGACGGCCTCTGACTATTGAAAAATTAAGGGCCGGTTTTCCTATCGCCAGTAAAGTTAATTTTTATACGACGAATGTCACTTTAACTGTTTTTGTATGGACAATTCTGTCAAAACTTCGACATTATTCTTTAGGAAATCATTATTATATTTCTTTAGGCATAAGTTATGTAATGATTGAAAAACCAGTCAAGTGCGTATCGGACCACGAAAAATTAAGAGTTCCGTAGTTAGGATGAATTTATCCTAACTTTTTTAACATTTTAGCATTTTAACTATCCTAACTTTCGGTCCAAATGTTATGTATTTTCTCCGCTCTTCCACTTTATGGAAGCAACCATACCTTTTAGACAAAATTGATCATATTATTCGAAGTACCCTAACTTCAATTTTAAATGTGGCATTTGACAACCGCGCGTGGCTGCAAGCCACACTACCCATTCGTTTTGGTGGACTCTGCGTCCGCAAAATTTCTAGTGTAAGCCTACCGGGCGTTCCTGTCCTCGGTCCACAGCACCGAAAAGTTAACCACAAAAATCTTAGCCTCTTCTCAGGTTGACTCTGAAGTGCCGTGTTTGACCGATGCGGTGAACGCCTGGAAAGTGGCTTGCCCGGATACGGTTCAGCCCGAGAACCCGTCTTCCCAGAGACAGTGGGATGAACCGCTCTGTAGGTTGGTACGGAATAATCTTATTAATACGTCCACCAATACTGCAGAGTGTGCCCGCCTGCTGGCTGTGGGTGAATGGGAATCGGGCCTCTGGCTTCAGGCGCTACCGTCACCCAACATAGGCACTATGCTGAGTGACACCACATTCCGGCTCGCTACATGTTTGCGTCTGGGGGCTCCTTGCGGGGCTCCACATCGCTGTCAGTGCGGTGAAGGAGTCGACTGCCTCGGACACCATGGCCTATCCTGCAGCAAAAGCACTGGTCGGATGGCACGACACGCCAGCATTAACGACATCATCCGTCGGGCTCTTGTCACCGCCGGGTCGCCAGCTGTTTTAGAACCCAATGACTTGGCACGCGACGATGGGAAGAGACCAGACGGAATGACCATAATGCCTTGGAAGTTGGGTAGGCCTTTGGTGTGGGATGCAACCTGTGTTGACACCCTCGCGCCATCCTATCTTCCTAGCACGGCGTGCTGTGTTGGAGCGGCTGCTGCAGGTGCAGAAAACCTCAAACGGCGCAAATATAACAACCTTATTGGGAGCTATATGTTTGAGCCGTTTGGGGTTGAAACACTAGGGCCTTGGGGTCCGAGTGCTCATCGAGTATTTCGGGACATCGCCAAGCGGTTGGTCGACTCCGCACGGGACCAGAGGGCTGGCCTATTTTTAGCTCAAAGAATTAGCATTGCCATCCAACGTGGCAATGCTGCCAGCCTTTTGGGCACTGTTCCTACTGACAGCGATGCGGATGAATTTTTTGATGCCCTATGAGCTCTTCCCCTTTTTTATTATTATTATTATATACTTGTACATAGTTTAAATAATTTAGTGTTAACTTGTATATTTTAATACAGAACTCTAAAATACAGTTCTCCTATACATTCCAACTTCAAATGTAAGTTTATACGCACAATATTATTTGATTGTTTTAAGACCATAGACATCCTATGAATTTTCATGTAATCTATCGTATATGTGAAATATCGTTTTGTCTCTTCTTTCTAATAAAATAATCGTTTATCCTATATGATACAAAAATTATTTAAGTTGTTGCTCATTATGGCAACATTTTGTAGTTACATAGTGCCAGATCGGCCATCTTCTGCGACGAGTTGTGCTGTCAAACGGCTGTTTACTTATTGTATTATTGAGATTTGCGAGAAAATTACGAAGAGTTTATCTTTAAAACTGCATGTAAATGTTAGAAAACAGCAATTTAACTTTAGATATAGTAACAACTGTGTTCCTTGACTGACACAACCCTAGCAAAGGCAGTCATTTTTACTCGACTATGATGAAGCAAAAAGGAGGATTATGATTTTGATCGGTTTGTCGGTTTTTATGTTCATCTGTTCCCTCATAACTTCTAAACTACTTATCATAATTTGACAAATGAGGTACCGTCGGAAGCGTCTTGATCGTCCGCTGGTTAGTTGCTATGTGATGTCACATTTAATTGAATATGGCGCCCTCTATTGGACATGAAGTCATTAACTAAAAAACATTTTTTTTTTAATGATGCCGTGTTGGGCGTCAAATGAAAGGACTTACTCGTAAGTAATTAGCACAATTATTCAAATTCATTTCAATTAAATTTTTCAATTTTTTTTTTTAATTTTTTTTATTCTTTTTAGCTGTTGCTCACGGATTTGCTTGCAAGCACCCGATAATTATTGATAATAATTTCTAAAATCTCGCCTCTGATGTGATGTGTGTGTGTGTGTGTGTGTGTGTGATTTTCTCCAAACCTACCCAAAATACATATTATAATAATTATTCTTCTTTAAAAATGTAAAATGGCTCTGCAAATACTGTACGAGTATCACGAAACTAAAACCCCAAAATAACTTAAATAAAAACTAAGTTTAAAAACTAAAACCCAACTACTAAAAAATTACGCTCTAAAAAATATGCAACAAAATAATGTTCTCACTGTGTGTTCTCATCTGAAATTAGAAAAAGACAGATAAATTAAAAATCCGGAGGAATCACTCGTCATGTTATAATTATATCGAACAGATTACGTGTGACTCCGGATTTTTTATTTGTCTGTCTTTTTCTAATCACATGAGAACATTTTCATGTTTCATACTTTTTTTAACTGCCATCCATGAAACTAATAATAAATATTAGTAATTCTATGCTGCCATCATTTTCATGACAGCCGTCATTAGCTTGATACTTAATCAATCAATCAATCTGCCTAGCCTTTTCCCAACTATGTTGGGGTCGGCTTCCAATCTAACCGGATGCAGCTGAATACCAGTATTTTACATGGAGCGACTGCCTATCTGACCTCCACAACCCAGTAACTGGGTAACACGATACCCCTTGGTAAGACTGGTTGTCAGCTTGATACTTAATATTGATATTAATATTATATTAATATTATGTTGTCTTTACTTTGGTACATGTACAGACAACAGCACATGGTTATACCAAACTGCTCCAAATGATTTTAAACCAATGAGAAAATTTGACAGTTTGTAGTAACTTGACCTGCTGCTGTGTGCTGCTATGTGTACATATCTTGCTATACCGTAGTACTTGTAACTAGCTGCGCCCAGCGGTTTCACCCGCATAGACCGGGATAAAAAGGAGCCTATGTGTTAATCCAGGGTATCCAGAGTAGCTATCCACATATCAAATATCATCCAAATCGGTCCAGCCGTTTAAGCGTGAAGAAGTAACAAACATACACACACACACATTCACAAGCTTTCGCTTTTATAATATTTGTGTGATATTAAAAGTAATAATATTATTATCTGTATGTGAGTGCCGTAACCGCTCTTTTATGAAACCGTTGCTGTAAGAGGCTACCGACCGGACCGCGCAGTGGCGTCCTCATTATTTGTTTGGTTATTTCTTTTATTATAAAATGAAAATGCAGAAAATAAGTCGGAATAATTGTGATTCACAAGACTATACGTTATTATTATTACAAATAGTAGCTTTATATTGTTAAGTTTTATTATAATCGTTATAACGGAAAATAGTTGCCACTTTTTTCCGTTTTAACGACTATAATAAAACTTATCAAACAAACGTTGAGGGCGCCACTGCGCGGTCGGGTTATTGACGGTCGGATTGAATTATCGAGCTATATAAAGATTTAGCTCGATAATTTGGCTGCTATCTCGCTGCTATCTATAATCGAATGCCGAGAAAAAACGCCGTTTGACCACCAATTTCATATTTGCAAAAAGTCTTCATCATTCTCTAACCGGACAAAGTGAAAGTTACAAAACGTGGCGTACGTCATTCATATTTCTATCATCGTGAGCTATCATCACAAAACTGACGTTTACTGACGTAATGACATTAGTGTCATTGTTAAAGGTCAATGATAAATACACCGGCCCCCCGCTCGTAATAAAACGAATCTCTATAACTGATAGAATTATCTTTTTTATATTCCTTAAACGGGGCACTCGCTGCTTTAGCTTCTGTCTGACTGGTCGCGTGAACAAGATAAAAAGCACATAATAATGGGTTCCCGCTTTCAAGTGGTTCAACAGGGGCCTCCTATCGAGGTTTTCCAATTAAATCGCATGTTTTTGGAGGACCCGCACCCGTCTAAAGTAAATTTGAGTATTGGCGGTAAGTTGGTTATTGGTAATGGTAATTTTAAGTTAACCGAGCTGGTAATTTTGGTGCTGCAAAAGTTTGTCACCTTCTTAACCTTATTATGTAATGTTATGATGTTTTTATTTTATTTGTTATGATGTACAGCAGCATGCGCGTAATTAACTACGTAATCAGAACATTGTAGTTATTGGTGCATGTAATTTACTTATATTAAAGTGGAGTAATCTTGATTGCTTGCGGCTAAACCATTTGAATATAAAATAATGATTTAAGTTTTAATTTAATAATATAAACATTATAGCATTAGTGACTAAAAATATTCTTGATCTTAATTCAAGTCTATTAATATACTTGCTTTAGTTACTTTTAAATTCATCATCGTCATCATCCACAGCCTGACTTCACTTCACTCACTGCTGGGCATAGGACTCTCTTTTCTTGTATCAATCCCCACGCTCCTGTGCCTGACTCATCCAGGTTTTGCCCGCAGTGGCAACAATGTTGTCCACCCATCTCGCCGCTGGATGACCAACATCTCATCTTCCAGTCTTTGGAATGTTAAATTAAACAAGCTTTATTAATGAAAAGGTTCTCAATTAAGGGATTTATGACCAATTTGATCAAATTTATATTTATTGCAGCTTATAGAGATGAAACTGGCAAGCCATGGGTGTTGCCTGTTGTCAGAAAGATGGAGAAGCAGATGGCCAATGACGAAACACTCCTACATGAGTACCTGCCAGTTCTTGGTAAGTAATTTTCCTGTACTGTCGTAATTTGTTCTCTGTTTTCTTATTACATTCATATTTTATAGAACTAACAATTATTTTGCCTTAATATCTATTAAGGCAAAATTCAAAAAAAGTTTTTTTTTTTTTTTTTTTTTCAAAATTTTTTTTCTATTATTATTATTATTATTGCCTTATCTAAGGCATAAATAAAAAGAGAAGTCCTGACTGACTGACTCATCAAAGCCCAGCTCAAACCCTTGAACCTAGAAAGCTGAAATATTTTTCACAGAGGTTACCTTTATAATGTAGACAAGGAATAAGGAAGGATTTTTGGAAATTCCATCCCTAAGGGGTTCAAATAGTGGATGAATTTGTATGAAAAATCTTATTCTTTGAGTTAATAGACTTGAAACTTGGCACTGTAAGTAAATTATAAAGTATGTCATTTTCAGTTTTTGTAAACTACCCTCTAAGGAGGGATTGAAAGGTGTCAAAGTAGGTGTCTGTTCTAAGGCAGCTGTCAAAAAACGGTTAATCTAGAGGACAATGTGTAATATTATAAATTTGAATGTTTGTTACTGACTCACGCAAAAGCGGCTGAAGGGATTTGGATGAAATTTGGCACACAGATAGTTTATAACCTGGATTAACACATGATACTTTTAATCCCAGTAGCATATTCTTGTGGGCTATTTTCCGACATCCACGCGGGCGAAGCCGCGGGCAAAAGCTAGTATCTTAATAAAAAACCGGCCAAGTGCGTGTCGGACCATGCACAATGAAGGGTTCCGTAGTTGAAAAGAATATATCCCTAAAACAAACTTAACATTGTAATCCCAAAAAATATTTTGTTATGTGATAAAATTACAAATTAATAATTTTCTGACTTTTTCCTTTACTTTTGCTGTTAGACCTTGCTTCTTGCAAAATTTCATTATTCTAGGTCAACGGGGAAGTACCCTCTACGTTTTGATTTACTTGCGAATATCAAAAAATGTCGTATAAATGGCCGTATTTTTTTATTGCGTTGACTAAAAAGCACGATTTTTTTAGACCACCAAGGGGCAACAGATTACGTAGGTATTGCACATTAATTTCAACTTGTTACCTTTACGCGTTCCTGAGAAAAATTGTCTTGACAGACTAACATTCTTGAAAATATTTTTTTATGTGATGAAATTACAAATTAACAAGTTTCGGACTTTTTCCTTTACTTGTGCTGTGAGACCTTGTTTCTTGCAAAATTTCATTATTATAGGTCAACGGAAAGTACCCCATAGGTATTAATTTACTTGCGAGTATCAAAATATGTCGCAAAAATGGCCTTATTTTTTATTGCGTTGACTTAGAAGTTTGATATTTTCAGGGCTCCAAGGGACCATTGACCTACGTATTTGACTTGATACCTCCACGCGTTCCTAAGAAAAAGTGTCTTGACAGACTGACAGACCGACAGACGGACAACGAAGTGATCCTATAAGGATTCCTTTTTTCTTTTGAGGTACGGAACCCTAAAAACAATATTGTTGTGCCAGAAACAAATTAAAATGTTATTGAAGTCTTATCTATCTCAGTAATGCTTTTAAAAGAGAAATCAATAAGTTATCACAGACACAATACTGAGATAAGACATGAAAATAAAAAAGTATTGTGTTTTAAATAGTATTAATCAATTTATTACAGTCTATTATGCCATTTTGTGTACGAAAATAATCCTAGTGTTGAAAGCAACTTGCACTGTTATTTTTTTTTTATTTAATATAAAGGTATTTTTAAATAATCAAATAAAAATATTTACTACCTAGCTTCTGCCCACGACTTCGTTCGCGTGGTATCGATAAAAAACTAGCTGATATATGACAATGTTGCTTTCTGTAGGTGAAAGAATTTTGAAAACCGGTATTTTTTGAGTGTATCCATTACATACAAAAAACAAAAAAAAAACAACTCTTTTCTCTTTATAATATTAGTTTAGATAAAGTACTAGCGAACCCGCCACTGTTTGGCATGGTTTAATACGACTTGAAAAAATTTCGAGATTTCTATACTGAGTAATGTAAGTTTAATATTAGTGTACTTACTAGCTTTTGCCCGCGGCTTTGCCCGCGTGGAGGTCGGCAACTATCCCCAGAGACTGTCTATAGCTGTCTAGCAGTACCATCAAACATTCTGTGATACTTAGGTTGCTCTTGATATCTTTGATAGAAAGAAAAAAAGAAAAACTGTTTATTAATTTTAGTTCGATTTAGTGCTTTGATTACACTTTTGTAGGACATCGTACATTCATTCCAAACCAACAGTTTACGTTGCTGCAACATTTGTTCTCGCTCGCTGTTTTTACTAATGTTACAAACTGACATTTCTCTAAATGACGGTGAAACCCGCATTCAAATTCGTTGCGTAGTTTACAAGAACAAAGCTGTCACACAGACACGAAATAATAATACTGGCGACCCGGCCCTGCTTCGCACGGTTTTTACGACTTGACAGAACATGAAGGTTTCTATATTTTTTAATAAGTTATATAGTATGTAGTTTACTTGTAAACCTTCCGGAATAAATTCTCTAAATGATAGTGAAAACCGCATCAAAATCCGTTGCGTAGTTTAGAAGAACAACGCGGCCACGCAGACAGACACGAAAAGCGACTTTACTTTATAATATGTATAGACTAGCTTTTGCCCGCGTAGAGGCCTAGAGGTCCAAAGTTATCCCACGGCAACGTAGGTACTTCTGGGATAAAAAGTATCCTGTGTCCTAATCCAGCACCCTAATTGCGTAACACATTATCGATCGGAGTTGGTTTCATTTTGAAACAAATTGCTAATCCATTGCTTCATATGTTCGAAAAATTTGTCAGCTCGACAACGTAAATAACGCAATGAATGATGTTGAACTGTCAAAGTGAAACCAACTCCGATTGATCATGTGTTACGCAATCAGGGTGCTGGTCATGGTCTACCCATATGCCAAGTTTCATTAAAATCTGTTCATCCATTTAGCGTAAAAACTAACAAACAAACAAATAAGCAAACACTATCGTATTTATAATATTAGTTAGGATTCTGTTTATTATAATAATTTAATGAAGTTACTTTATGATAAAATTAACCTTGTAACTGATAGTGATAATGCTCTATTTATCGCCTCAAAAACAACGAAGTTATAGATTCTCGTAGTTACCGTGTGCACTCTTAATACTATCGGATACTGTGTGCAAAACTTTAATTAAGTACCTATGTAATATTGATATCAGATGAATGATTATCTTTATTATTATGTCGGTACTACATATCGGCGAGCGGGCCCATTTGTCCAATCTACATTATGGTCGGAGTTTTAATTAGCTGCAGTAAAATTACACTTCTATTGTCATTTCGCTATCAAATGGGATTTTTTTTTAACGAAATGACAGTTGAGAAGTGTCATTTTACTGCAGCTAATTAAAAGTCCGAGCTTATGTACTTATAATATTATAGAGGCAAAGTTTGTAAGTTTGGATGTAGGAGATAATCTTAGGAAATACTGTAGGCCTAGACAAATAACATCCTAGCGGATTCTATTTCTACAATCGCTATCGACGCATCTCTATGGAAGTTATTATTATGTCAACCCCATACATTTTTTAGCTTTTCTACTAGCGTCATCGCTAATCGAATGTTACTTTGTTTAGGCCCGCTCACAGAAATCTAAATAATAAGTGCCTTATTATTTAGATTTCTGTGGGCCCGCTCGATCCGATTTCGAAAATTATTTCACGGGCAGAAAGCTACACTATTGCTGAGTGCCATAGTGTAGGTATGTTTTATAGTATAGTTGACTACAACGCGGGAGAAGTTGCGGGCGAAGCTAGTTTTATACAACGTGTCGTTTTGCATCCTCGTCAAATATCAGGGTGTGATACAGAACATCAAACCGAATAACTTTCTCCATGGGACCAACATCGTAATCGCGAAAAAATTTTCAACTGTCCCATAGAAAACTTCAATACCTACTCGACGCAAATATATGGGTCGACTGATTATTTTTTCGCGATTACGATGTTGGTGCCATGGAAAAAGTTGTTCGGTTTGATGGTCTATACCACACCCTTAAAGACGAGGATGCAAAACGACACGTTGTATAATTGTAGAGAGAAAAATCTTGACTTGACGCTTAAATCAGCCGCAGCTGGACTGGAAGTGCATTCCAAATACTTGCAAACAAATATCAGTTTTGGAATTCTGCCCAAACATACAAATAGAATGGGAAAGCTAGATTTTTAGCATAGTGGCGTATTATGCATAATCACCAAACGCATAACACAATCCCACGCAAATACTTTTTCAGAAAATTCTTGGTTTATAAGTTTACTGGTGTATAGGCAAAAGCCAAATCAATACTGGCTTCATCATCCTTTCAGCCGAAAGACGTCCACTGCTGGATATAGGTCTCCCCAAACCACCGGCACTTTGACCCTTCGACTGGTTCTGTGCTTCTCACATCCAACGGATTCCTACTTATAATACTTAGGTAAACCGCAGTAAAGTAAGTGGCTTATGGTGTAAACAATAAAGAGTACTCTGTTCTTACAATATAGGTACTTATTTGTTTAGACCCACTAATAAATGCATTAATTATTTAATGCCCTCCAGCGGCCCCCAAAAGATTGGGTGGTGCTGTCAGTGTGGGACCCGCGCATCCATTACAAATCCACGCGACTGTTCGGATACTACTAAGCGATTGTTCGTCACTGTGTGGATACAGCTTTATTTTACAATAAAAATGAATGATAAGACAAGCTTTGACTGACCATGGTTTATTAGGCAGATAACTCAGATAAATAAATTACTTTAATTAGTGAATAATAAAGAGAAAACAATGTTACCACGCTATATTACGGTAGTAATAACTCTGTAAAATATAAACATAATTATCCGTCCGACTGACGTCAGATAATTACGGCATCATAGTTTCTTTAGAGATAAATAATTTAACATTGTTTATAATTTAACATTGTTTTTGTTTAACATTTCGCATTTTCATTGCGTATGTGGAAATGATGGGGCCGCACCGTGAGTCCAGCAGTGCTAGTCTGTACAAATCACACCGTGAAAACTTAGGTGAAGTGAGCGTGGAGTGAGCTGTCAAAAGTGTCAATCCCTAGCATCAGGCAGAATGACAACTCACTTCACCTAGGTTTTCACGGTGAGATTTGTACAGAATAGCACTGCAGATCCTGACTAATTGATATTGATCATAGAAGAATAGAATAATTCAGTACCTAGGTACTACTTAATTTTAAATGGGAATGGGTACCTAAAAACAGACTAGAACTGTACTATAGCTATGTGACTTTTATTATGCAACGTGTCGTTTTGCATCCTCGTCAAATTTAAGGGTGTGGTTTAGACCATCAAACCGAACAACTTTTTCCATGGCACCAACATCGTAATCGCGAAAAAATAATCAGCCGTCACATACATTTGCGTCGAGTAGGTATTGAAGTTTTCTATGGGACAGTTGATAATTTTTTCGCGATTACGATGTCGAATGGAGAAAGTTGTTCGGTTTGATGTTCTGTATCACACCCTGAAATTTGACGAGGATGCAAAATGACGCGTTGTATTGTTTTATAATTGTAAAAATGTGTCTATGCCATTCGATGTACAGAATCATGGTCATCATTCTCCTGCCCCTATCCCAATCTATTTGGGGTCGGTCGCAACATGTCCCTTTTTTCCATACTTCTCTATTAGTCGTCATCTCGGTAGTCACCCCCTTTCTAGCCATGTCATTTTTCAAGCAGTCCATACATTGTTTCTTTGGTCTTCCTCTACTCTTATAGCCATTGCCATTCATAGGTACTTAAAACTTTCTTCACGTCATTTTCCTCATTCCTCATTCCGCATCACATGCCCATACCATGACAACAGAGTTCAGTCACCGGTGCCACTTTCAATCACCATTCGATGTACAGAATAAGAACACAATAATTCCAATTGCAGGTATCGAGCAGTTCTCTGCAGCTTCCACTGCCATGCTCCTTGGGGAAGACAGCCCCGCCATCGCTACTGGACGTGTAAGTTATGACTTCACTTTATTAATTATTATTGCTGTAAAAATAAAAAAAAAATAATATTTAAAGTGTCTTTGTCACATCTCGAGGCCATGAGATCCCGGACCTTTGGGTGGCGTACGAAGGGTCGAAGCCAACTCGCAGAGGCCCGTTAAACCCATTAAAGAAATGAGTCACCAACCGACGATTATCCCTGTACGCACTATGCAAGTGCGCCCAAGGACAAATCCCGGTTGGTGTAGGACTATTGCAGAAAGAAAAAGAAAGAAAGAAAGAAAAATATTTTATTTGGGACACGCACAGGAAATACAGTTAAAAAGGAGCATATAGAAGTAACAAAATAAACATTAAAAACAAAAAATAAAAATTAAATTAAATAAAAATTCAGACTAAAAAAAAAGAGACCTGTGCGAGGCCAAAAAGGCCTAAAAAGCTGCGTTTTTTTTTTAAATAAATACCGCAACGCTGGTATTCTGATATGGCCTGTATGATGCCACGGACATACCCACGGATATCTATTAAAAATCCCAAATAAAATACGAACACTAGAATACCTTGAAAAGAAAAAACAAAAACCGTCAATAGGGTGTAAAGTTCGACTCACGCTTGACGCCCGACGGTCCAACCTCACTTGCAGGATATGGAAACAAAGATATTGGAATATGTGTTTGGTTGGCTAAAGTGTTACCTAAAACTATGAAACGACTACAAAAAAAAAAAAAAAAAAAAAAAAAATGGCAGGGTGAATATTTATGTTTTGGTATACTTACCGCCGGCAATGATGAATATGCTGATGTGTTATATCTTACCCATTTTGTGGGAATTAAATGATTTAAGTCAGAAGCAGATATTCGAGCAAGAAAACTAATTAAAACCACAATAGTCGTAGGATATTAACTGTCTAATTTTATTCATGTTGAATCGTATAGCCCATAAACATGGTTCTCTGCAATGTTAAACTTTAAGTCATCTACGTACCATCGCGAACATTTGCGTTGAACCACTTTTCAACCTTATTACCGTAGCAATAAGGTCGAAAAGTGGTTCATATTCAAATTAATTTATTTTCAAATGTTTGTGATGGTACATGAACTTTGACTCCAGTTATCTCGAAATTTTACCATGACATTAAGCGTAGGTACCAATTACTGGTAAGACAAATAAATAGATTGAAATTGAAATTAAAATTGACATCTTCATTTAATCAGCTATGTATATAGCGAGGTACAAAAGTTAAATCAATATTTAGAGGTGCCGGTGGAACAGTCGATAATGGTGGCAAGGGTCGAATTTGCAAATGGTTGAAATGTTTAAGAATTGTGTAATAATCGAATTAATTTACTAGTTTATGCTATACCACTACTTCCTAAACTCCCAGCAATCCATCACGCGATAGGCTCCCGAGTCGTCATGACCAGGTCACAAGTCGCGGAGCGGCTTTTAAGTTTTTAACATGAATCAGGATCTACTCACTCGTCACGGTTCATTAGTCGCTTAGTTTGCGTGTATTTAAACATACAGCGCACTTATGTAATATGGGCCAAAGTTCCGCATGATCACCTCAAAGGCGATAATCGCATAGCACGGCTCATGACTCGATCGCACAATGTTCGTTTGGCACTAGCTGCGCTCTCACAGGAATATTTTCTTAAGTGAGCATGCTTAAGTTTTGTCCATAGTTCTTACAACAGCGCACATTTACGATGAACCTTATTGGTCGCAAAAAATTGTGCTAAGTACACTGATTTCTTGGGATGTTGTTCGGACAGATATCAATAGTGTAAAACCAAGTTTGCAGCTTCGAAAGACCTGTACTAACTGCGTGGTGCTCGAAAAACCTCGAAATTTTCGGACTTCTTTCAGTTTTTGACTTATAACTTTCAAACTTGATTTTACACTATTAGTCCAAGATTCCAGAGTATGGGATAGAGTAGTGTACTTTTAACGTACACACTTACCTGCTAGCTGGGGCCGACGGCCAATTTTCAGGTATTAGGTACTAAAGTTATGAAAAATATTACTTACTTGTAGTCGACTGTTGATTTTTATTTTTATATATTGTACAGGATACCTATTGTTAATAAAATTAATCATCAATACTGCCAGACACTACCCGTCGGCGGGTTTTTTCCGCCAGACGCTTTAAAGCTCGCGAAAATGATGTCATCTTATAGGTTTTTTTTTTTTTTTGTGGATGGGAAATCATCTAATGACTTCTCTCGCTCTGGGCGGAGCAGGAGGGCGTGTCAAACTTTTACTAACTAAAACACACCAGTGTTCCTTCAGTTGCCTGTGCCAGGGCCACGGTATCTCTTTCGAACAACCCGCGCCCCTGGCGGCATCTTACTTTTAGCTTGAGTCTTAATTTTTATAATATGATACTCGGGGAACTGTTTCAATACCTACTATTTGTAAGCCGCCAGTCCAATCGTAGCTGCCAAACATCCCCCAGACACAATTAAAAGGCAGCCTGTTAGTATGAGCGCGAGCGTGATAATTAGATGGTTTGTGTCTGGGGATGTTTGACCGCTACGATTTCAATACAACATACGTATGTACAGCACACATACGTTTGTACATTATCGATCGGAGTTGGTTTCATTTTGAAACAAATTGCTAAACCATTCATATGTTCGAAAAATTTGTCTGCTCGACAACGTAAATAACGTAGTGAATGTTGTTGAACTGTCAAAATGAAACCAACTCCAATTAATAATGTGTTGCGTAATTAGGATGCTGGGTCATAATAATAGAATAGAATACTCTTTATTATGCACACCATTCAAATTACAGGTGTCAATGCATTATGCGTATCAGGTATATGTTTATATTATTATCACTTTCATTTATAGTTCAGTAACGATAAATGAAAGCATCCGGCGAGTCGTGTCCGTGGTTTCAGTTAACCTCTCAAATAGTTGCACTATGATCGCGCCATTTTAAATAGGTATTATATTATGCAATAATTGGTAACGTACGTCACACCGATCACACATACCGTTATTAATTTAATTATTAACGGTTTAAAGTTGTGTTGGTGTATTGTCAAATTACTGTTTCATTATAAACGGTGATAACATAGAGTATACCTATACTTACATACCAGTTTGATTAGTTGAGTTCCAAAGGTCCTCGAATAGTAACTAAGAATCGGAGCGAACAGCTCTCGCTACTAGCGACACAGTCAGTAAGTAGGTATCGTCATCTGCCTAGCCTTTTCCCAACTATGTTGGGGTCGGCTTCCAGTCTAACCGGATGCAGATGAATACCAGTATTTTATATGGAGCGACTGCTTATCTGACCTCCACAACCCAGTTACTTGGTAATACGATATCCCTTGGTAAGACTGGTTGTCAGACTTTCGGGCTTCTGACGACCCGTAACGACTGTCAAAGATCCACGAATGACAACAGAGACCACCGGGACCAACGGCTTAACGAGACACGGAGGAGTTTTGGTATGTAAAGATGGTCACCCACCCACGGACCAACCCCGGCAAGCGTAGCTTAACCTGATGGATCGACCCGTGCGGCTGTTATTACTTAGCCACAAGCTCCTCTTTATTACCCTATATACCTTTAGTAATTATACATATAATTATAATACGAGGGCGGCACTGAAAATTTCGGGAATCAAGGAAGTGACACAACATTACTATTTAAAAATATATTTATTGCTTTTCGACTTCTTAAATACTAAAAACTACTCACAATACTTAATTCTCCGCGAAATTTGACACATTTGTCCATACGATGGAACCAATTATTGAAGCAACCATTCCATTCGAAAGTTGGGGATTCCAAAATGGCCGTTTTGTAGGCGTCCACAGCTTCTTCAGGTGATGAAAATCTCTGACCACTCAATTTATTCTTTATTTTAGGGAAAGTATAGAAATCATTAGGGCTTAGGTTGGGGCTGTACGGCGGATGGTCTAATAATTCTATGTTTTCTTGCTCTAAAAACTCTTTTGTTCTGTGCGCGGTGTGAGAACTCGCATTGTCGTGATGGAGGATGATGCGGCGGTTGAGTTCAGAAACGACCTGTGACAAACAAATGCTAGCATACCATTCTGCATTAACCGTTCTTTGTCCCTCAAGAGGAATAGTCGCAACATGGCCGGTTTTGGAGACAAACGTGGCCACCATTTTTTTTGCAACACTTCGTGAACGAACAATTTTTGTTGGCTTTAACTCATTTTCGAATACCCAAACTCGTGACTGGTTTTTTGTTTCGGGTTCGTACGCGTATATCCAGGATTCGTCACCTGATACGATGTTGTATACAGCATTTGAGGATCCTGCGTGGAATCTTTCGAGAGTTCTGACGCACCAAGTAACGCGAGCCGCTTTTTGCTCTTCACAGAGCGAATGCGGTATCCATCGGGAAAACAACTTTTTTACACCTAATTGTTCATGCAAGATTATTTGTATTTGACTCATGCCAATGTCTAAAGTTGCCTGAATTTCGCGGTACCTATGTCACATGTCGATCTTCCTCAATCAGCTTACGCACAGCATCAACGTTTTCTTGGGTGACTGCAGTTTTTGGACGACCTTGACGGGGATCATCACTGAGCTTGACACGTCCACGTTGAAATTCAGCAAACCAGCGATAAATTGTGGTTTTGAATGGGGCTTCATCACCAAATGCAGAAATCATCCGGTCAACACACTGTTTTTGTGTTAAACCACTTCGAAAGTCATATAATAAATCATCGCTCTTGAATTTTCTCGAGTCAATTCCATTTTCTCAACGACTAAACAAGTTTGACAAAACCTTGTGACAAGACCGAGAATCTTTTTTTAAATAAATAAATGGTATTCGATTTTTAAAACCAACGAGTTTTCAATTAAAAAGATTTTAATATGACAGGAACAATGGAAATATTCCATTCCCGATACTTTTAGTGCAGCCTATGTAGTAAGTAGGTATACTTACATAATAAAGGCCGCGAGAAAAGCCAATGAATTCTAAAGATACAAAACTGTTCGATATGGAATGGCTTTCTATAGGAAAAGGCCTTTGTCTAACAATGAAAATCTACTTGCATGCATTGCAAAAGACTTAAGTGATTTAATTTTGTAGAGGCTGATGGTATATGGACAGCGGCGGATTTGCCCTAAGGCACATTAGGCCCGGGCCTAGGGCGGCCAGATATTGGGGGCGGCCAATCTAACAAAAAACTGGTGTAACAACAAATAATTGAAAGTACCTAAACATTCTAAAGACTCGCGCACATCATGGCGGGCCGCATTGCAGCGCATCGTATAACAATAATCTTCCTAAATCACTCGTATATACACGGTTACTGATTATTGACCAATATCTTCTTAAGGGGTCAATGTACTCATCATTATGAACAACTTTTACTATGGAACCAAACCTGAAATCGTGAAAAAAATCACTCGATTTCGATAAAAGTTGGCAATACAGTAAATTAATTATGCAGTCTATAAGATGTGCTGAGAAAGGGGCGGCTGGTACCTATTTTTACTACATGGCCTGGGGCCTAGCGCGGCCAAGACTGCAAATCCGCCTCTGTATATGAATCATCTCTGTTTTCTCTGAAGGTACGAGTAGAACTAGATACATAGACGTCACGAGTAGTCAAGGCTGGCGATACATAGACGTCACGAGTAGTCAAGGCTGGCGATAAGAAAGCAATTAATTGATAAGGCTTCATGGATACAATCTCAATTTAATCAACGAAGGATCTTGGCCAGATTGACCATGACCGCTAATAACCTCTTTGAAGCCTAATATCAGAGATACGAGACGATTAATGATTGGTTTTTGGTGATTTTTTTCCCACATTAAATAAATATTCACATGGGACTTAATACCGTTGTTTGAATCCAAGCAATTAAAAGTACAGCACCCATAGTTCCCCAGTAATGTTATGTTCCATGTATACCTAATACGGAGCTAGCCTATTAGGCCCCAGGCATGTAGTAAAAGTACCAGCCGCCCCTTTCTAAGCACCTATCGTATAGACTACATAATAACACACACAACAACTACATAATGACACACAATACAACACACATAATACTACATAATTTACTTTACTGCTAACTTTTATCGAAATCGATAACTTTAATATCCTGTGTTATTATCTGCTAAGTAGGTATCTGATTTTTTTTTCGCGATTTCAGGTTTGGTCCCATAGTAAAAGTTGTTGAAATGATGAAAATAATTATGAGTACACTGACCCCATAAGAGGATATTGGTCAATAACCAATAGCCCTGTGTGTACGAAAGTGATTTAGGAAGATTATTGTTATACGATGCGGTGCAGTGCGGCCCGCCATAAGGTGCGCGAGCCTTTAGAATATTTAGGTATTTTTAGTTATTTCTTGTAATCATCAGTTTTTTGACAGATTGGCCGCCCCTAATATCTGGCTGCCCTAGGCCCGGGCCTACTGTGCCTTAGGGAAAATCCGCCTCTGCCTATTGCCACTAACTTTAACTTCTTAGTGGAAAAACCCTAAATGTAATTCCCCGGCCCGGGAATCGCACACATGACTCCACGCTTCGTCGTTGCCTATGCGAACATTGGACCAACGAGGCTATAGCTATAATCGTCGCAGTTACAAAACATAAGAACAATGCTAGATGGTTTGTTCTTGTAAAAAATCTGAATCATACGGATTACGGATGGTTGGAAAATATCGTTTTTCCCAGCGCGCAACGAGTCTACTAAAATAAAATACTAAAATTTTAAGTAAATCATTTACAAAACTTTTTGTAACATCATAAATTTATAAGTAATGAGTACGAAGATGACCTATTAGTTACTAGCTTTTGTCCGAGGCTTCGCTTGCGTGGAGGTTGGAAATTATCCCACGGGAACGCACTACCGGGATAAAAAGTAGCCCATGTCCAATCTAGGTCATGGTCTATCCATGTACCAAATTTCATCTAAATTCGTTCAGCCGTTTTAGCGTGAAAGCGTAACAAACAAACAAACTCATTTTCGCATTTATAATATTAGGTACTGTAGGATTATGATTTACTGATGTGGCAATTCAATGACTTTTGCACTAAAAACTTACACAAAGATAAATCTATATTTACCATAGTATGTCTTCCTTCCAGGCGTTCGGAGTCCAGACCCTGTCTGGAACAGGCAGTCTGCGCGTTGGCGCTGAGTTGCTCAACAAGCACCTGGGCTACACCAACTTCTTCTACTCCGTACCCACCTGGGGTATGTATTAACTCATCCCTTTGTAGTATGATAAAAATTTCAAAACAAAATCTGTAATGGCACTGATTGTAGTACCTATATTATATTATTATGTAAACCTGCAACAAGTTAGGGTTGAAAAATTTGTTTCTATTTAAACTTCATGGTTTAGACAATTTGTAGCGAAATGATTTTTATTTCCGTAAGTAGGTTTATACAACCAATTTCACACGTCAATAGTATTTTAAAAATGCCTGAGAGTCGTGGAACACTCGGTTGGAACAAAGTTCGTCAAAGCCGCCATCTTGAATTTTGATTTTGACCTCATTATCGTTTTCAGCTACCTCAAAAACAATGAAAATGACACCCATGACGAAAAATTTGAAAATTTTTGCATCCGCCATCTTGAATTTTCATTTTGACATCGTTATTATTTTCAGCGACCTCATAAATCACGAAAATGACACCCATAACGAAAAATTAGAAAATTTTCGCAGCCACCATCTTGGATTTTCTTTTTTAACACCTCATTATCGTTTTCAGCTACCTCAAAAACCATGAAAATAACACCCATGCCGAAAAATTTGAAAATGTTTGAATCCGCCATTTATTTCTTATAATAACAATAATTAAAAACAAACCAACATTTATTTCTTCTTCAAAATAAAGAAAGGGTCGTGGCGGAATTTCGTGACGGAAAAATCTTACATTTTTTTTCGCCTAGCCCCCATTAGCCAAGCTCGTACCGTCCGATAAGGAACTTAGTTCCAAAACTAGATGAGCTCGGTGTTTTTTTATATGACTACTCCGCAGCAAACTCAAGAGGTCAGTCTCTTTTAAAGTTACGCCGGTCGCACAATAGAGTATTAATACAGTATTTGACTACTATCAAAAATATACAATAATAATACTAATTTTAAAGATGTTGCTAAACAAGACGGTTTGTGAAAAAATAAATATAATCGGTGGAAAAATGGAGAAGTTACACGCTTTAGAAATTATTCACACATAAGTCAGACAGAAGTCTTGTCACGCTAAACGAACATTGTACTGAATGGCGCGAAGTTACTATGGCGTCCCTGTGTTGTTACCTCCTACCATAGACTTTAAAACACAATAAACATCGCCATTTTTTGAGATATTTAAAAAAATACTGTGGCTTAATTTTTTTCTAGTTTACGAAAAATCATTAAAATAAAATCCAGTCAACCATTAGGCTTCAGTTATATAACGCGACAAATAAACGCGTCTCTAAGTATTGCCAATAGTGGAGTGTTTATTTAGGTCAATCTACATAAGCCTTAGAGCACATCAAATAGCATTTACAAAACTATCGTCCTTTAATGACAACAGCATACATTTAGTCACAATCAGTGTACAAATACTCCATTGGAGAGTGCTAGAATCGCTCGAGTTGTATCTTTAGATAAATTAGTGCGTTAGATAACTCGATAAGTGTGTGCTAGGCTTAAGATATCGATTATGATACTAAGTGGTGGATAATTGTGGATAATCATGTGTGTATGAAGCTCATTCTCTGGTCTTCTTTCCGCATTGCTGTTACTAATACCACAGTCTATACGTCATACAATCGTCCGACGAAAGCCCGACCTGCTGACGTAGTTCGCCGTACTTGCTTAGCTTTCTAGCTAACATAGATTTTTAGTTAATCTCGTGACACTTTTTATAAATAGTTCTTATTATTTTGCTAAACCAATCATATCAGTTCTCGTGAGATTTGACATTGAGATTAGTTCACCTCTCAAGTTGCATTTTTAATCAGTCTTTTAGTACCTCATCATCTGCCTAGCCTTTTCCCAACGATGATGGCGTCGACTTCCAGTCTAACCAAATGCAGCTGAAAACCAGTATTTTACATGGAGATGGAGCGACTCCACAACCCAGTTACAGGGTAATAAGATATCTGTACGAGTCATGTATCGTACATGGCACTTTTCCGTCGCCTTGCACAAGTTATAGTGCAGCGCGACAGTACTCATTCAGCGTTCATATTCAGCTGTACTCATTTCACATAGCAATAACATAATTAGCATTAGTTACGTGGTACTTAAAAGTATTCAATAAACCATCATCTTTGGCTATCCGTGACTTATTCATTCAAGCTAGGTGCAAAAGGTGCATCCAAGGTGTGTGCGACCCATTCAGCAGCGCATACAATATCCCTTGGTAAGACTGGTTGTCCGACTTTCGGGCTTCTGACTACACGTAACGACCGTCGAAACTGTCTGAACTCTGACTGTCTGTCTATGTCGACTGTCAGTCTGTGACTGTCTGTCGACTGTCGAAATTACAGCCGGGACTAACGGCTTAACGTGCTTTCCGAGGCACGTATATAAAGATGCTCACCCATTCACGGACCAACCGCGGCAAGCGTAGCATAACCTGATCGACCTGTGCGGCTGGTAAATTGATTAATAATAATATGAACTTTTACCCCAACAGACAACCACCGGCTAGTCTTCCTGGAGTCCGGTTTCAAGAACGCCCGCACGTACCGCTACTGGGACGCGAAGAAACGCGCCATTGACTTCGACGGCTTCATAGAGGATCTGAACAGCGCGCCCGAGAACTCTGTGGTCTTGTTGCACGCTTGCGCACATAACCCCACCGGGATTGATCCTACGCAGGAGCAGTGGGAGAAGATCGCCGATGTTATGGAGGTGCTTATATGATTTTTTTAATGATAAAGCTATAGATATATTTGTGTATGGAGTAGTAATAGTTTAAGAGCGTTGATCGTGCGTGGGCTGGCAACGTCGCATTTCTAGAGGTTTTTCGTGATTATTTTATTAAATTTAAACCAGACACCGACTTCCGAAATTAAAGTTATTTTTCACTTTGTAGTGTTGTTTTAGTGGAAGTCGGTTGTATTTTTTTGTAAAAAAGTTTTTTTTTTAATTTATTCAAAATAAAACTTACATCTACATTTATTTCATTTCTTTGTAGGAGCGCAAGTTATTCCCATTCTTCGACAGCGCGTACCAGGGCTTCGCGTCAGGCGACCTGGACCAGGACGCGTGGGCAGTGCGCTACTTTGTAAAGAGAGGCTTCGAGCTCGTCTGTGCTCAGTCCTACGCTAAGAACTTCGGGTTATACAGTGAGTACTTTGCTTAAACAGTGAGCACTGCCTCGTTAGTCTAGTGGCAGCAAGCGCTACTGCTGAGCACGAGGTCCTGGATTCAAACCCCAGGTTGGGCAGTGTTTGGGTTTTTAACCGACGAAATAAAAGAGGAGGTTCTCAAGTCAACACGTATATAATAGGGTGACAGGTAATTAGTGACCGATACTAAAACACATGATTGTACTCATGATAACAAACAACTTTTACTATGGCACCAAACCTGAAATCGCGAAAAAAAAAATCAGCTGTTCCCTACATTTAAGTTGGCATTACTCGTCAAAATGCAGCTGATTTTTTTTTCGCTATTTCAGGTTTGGTGCCATAGTAAAAGTTGTTTGTTATCATGAGTACAATCATGTGTTTAAGTATCGGTCACTAATTACCAGTCACCCTATATATAATTTTTTTTATGTATGACCACGCATAACATTTTACAGAGTAAGTAATCCGATTTGAAAGATTCTAGTTTTATTCGGGAGGGTATATCTTGGAAGTTGGTCCCATGTACAGATATTCTATTTCACGAAGTCCGTTCGGCTTTGATTGTAGTAGTGACGTATCCCGACAAGCGCGCTTGTGTGTGTAAAAGTGGGTAACGTTAGCGAAGAAAAACGGAGTGCTTTCCTTTTTTTTTGCCCAGGTGTTGTTTCGCACGTGTGTCGAAAGGACGTAGCTCTCATCGGTGTAAACAATGGGCCGACTTTGAGAGCGGTACTCTGTTATCTTTTTTAAATATTTTAAACGCCACATTTGTATATCATGACGCTCCCTCAATACTTTATGGTTGTTCTCTGTTTTGCGCCACTTGTAACCTAATTTCAATAGTAACTTGCGAACAGTTTCTAAACAACCATCGAATCCGATTTATTCATTCAATGCTGTTCTTAACTTAGCTAATGTTGGAATTTCTTTATGGACAATATGGAAATCTTGTACAGTACTGCGAACCACATCGGCTGTATTATCTATATCCACTTTATTATCTCGCTTTCTCCTTTTCTTCATAGGTGAAGTGAATTTTGATGAAGTGGATGGCAATTCCTTCTCTTCTTTTAATATTCTTTGAACTGTTTTTTGTCTAACACCCGTAGCTTCAGCTGTACGCCGTGTAATGTCTCGTCAATGAGACAAATCACAGTTGGGTTCCATGAATGATTATGTAAATTCATAATCTTCTCGCAGAAAATGATAAATACTAGCTATCATGTTTCGATTCTAAAACAAATTGTAATCAAAATAATTAAGAAATATAAACATTTTATAACACAAAAAAAAACATTCATTTTATAAATACTTCTATTGCTATATTAAGTATCTTTGTATAAAATTTTAATTGATAACGTATAAATAAATATTACCTCACTATGGACAACTCTTCTTCGTTTTGTTGCCATGCTGACCTTACTCCGTGAAACAATTTGGCGCGAACTAAAAACACTACTGATCCGGACCGTGTCCCGATCGACACTGAGCGCTCTCGAGGTTACGCACACAAAAACAATGTGCATGTGCACGCTTGACAACATTCATAGCCAAACGGACTTCGTGACATAGAACATCTGTAAAATGTATTAACTTTGCTTGTGTACTTTTTGAGTCAGTTAATTCAACATTTCGTATTCCAAATTCTTTCCCAGACGAGCGTGTGGGCAACCTCGCCATCGTCATCAGCGACGCGTCGCTGGTGCCGGCCATGAAGTCGCAGCTGACGTGGATCGTGCGCGGCATGTACTCCAACCCGCCCGCGCACGGCGCGCGCATCGTCAACAATGTACTGGCTAACAAACAGCTATTCGATGAGTGGTAAGTGGCCATTCAATCAACTGACTGACTCGCTCTACTGCTACAAGGCTCACAGTACACACGCCACCATAGGGAATATGCAAATTGTGATTCAAATACGGGCCAATTTTTTTTTTTAATAATCTCTATTACTTCAGAACTTTAGAATATGCCTTCGTTAATATTTTTTATTCTCTTTTCTTTTTTCCAAAAAGTAAATTTTTAAAAACTGCAAAAATACTGGAAAAATCGAATATTTGAAAAGCGACGCCATTGATCAGAGCGAATGTTACGTAAAAGTCTACGACAACAATTTATTGTCAATGTGTTTTCTATGAGTGTTTGCGATTTCTTGTTTGTTTGTTGTCATAGACTATGACGTCACACCAAGCGCGCCAAAATGGAGGGCGTTTAAGGTGCCCGTGTCTGTTGCCCATTTTTAACTTTTCTTTAAGTACTTTCGATTGAGTTTTTGGCGTAAATATTTTTTTACTATTTTATGGCGATGTAAAGTAAACTATCGAATAAAAATATAAAAAATACATGCATATTCCCTATTTGTATTACTCACTCTGTTAAATTAGCACACACAATATAAATTTTATTTTTATCTGCACACATGGTGTGCAATAGACATTTTAAGAGTTACGGCTATTTCTGTCACGTTTCCCGCCAATGCTGCCATACAAAATAATATGTATAAAGTAGTTTAATTTTAGAACAAGTCTAATTATTTTGTTTGATTTATGCAGGAAAGAACACATCAAGCTGATGTCCACCAGGGTCATACAGATGAGAGAAGCATTGAGAGCAGAGCTTGTCAAGTAAGTTGGCTTATCATTATATAAGTGATGTTTAATTAAAAACAAAATTAACTAAGTCTGTGATGATGATGATAATTAATTATTTTACACTAGCTGCGCCCCGCGATTTCACCCGCGTAGACCGGGACAAAAAGTAGCCTATGTGTTAATCCAGGATTAAGCTATCTACATATCAAATCGGTCCAGCCGTTTGAGCGTAAAGAAGTAACAAACATACGCTTACAAACTTTCGCTTTTATAATATTAGTATGATTAATATAATAATTTATTTAATAAAACGTTTAAAAAGTGTAGATTTAGCCAATTGTCGTTAATTTCCTATACAGTTACACACACACACACACCCACACATACATACCTTTATATTTCCTTTACAATATTTATATTGTAATTTTTATTTTATTTATTTCATTTGGGAAAACAAACAGTAGTATACTAATCATAAACAGTGTTGTCTTAAAATTAGAACTTTACAAATATACTACCCACAACATTTTCCACAGATTACTACATTATATAATAAAAACAAGCTATTAGCAAACGTGAACTGTAGCAGGGCTACCTTCATGAAAAAGAAGTTCTAAAAGATGTAACAAACAAATAAATTCATGCGTGACATACAATACAGGTCCCTAGCCTATTAATAATGATTGTGTGCCTATGGAGCCTACAGCCGATCCTTTAGAATCTTAACAATATCAGTTTTAAATTTATATCTGCTTAGGAATAATATGTCTATTGCACCAAAATGCGTATTGTATGTGTCGACTAAGCGGTACAGTGGTGAGCGCACACCAGCAAACGATTTGAGCAATGTTTTAGTTACAATACTCTATCTTGATTAATTTGACGCAGTGACTGAGTTGATTGGCTATTAAATTCTTAAATACTGGTATTCAGCTGCATCCGGTTTTTTTATTGACCGAGTTGATTGAATAGTCAAACGAACTTACCTGTAAGTGAAGTTCGACGGTAATTATACTCGTTGCTGTCTCGTTCGAAGATGATGATTGAATACAATGGTAGTAGGCGTTTAGTCGAGTCACTCGTCACATAATTTTGAAGAAATAACTAAAAAATGAACGCGTCCTAACGCGTGCTGTCACCCGCGGCTGCAACTATATTCATTAAGTTCATAGCGATTTATTGGTTTTACAACACAGGGCCCATGCTCATATCATATACCTAGGTATATAATAGCATGGAATGTTTGGGTTGGGTGGGACTCATCATCTTCGAACGAGACAGCAACGAGTATAATTACCGTCGAACTTCACTTACAGGTAAGTTCGTTTGACTATTCAATTATACTCGTTGCTGTCTCGTTCTCAATGATGATTGAATACAATGGTAGATGTTCAAAGACTAGTTGTAAAAACAATAAATCTTAATAAAAAGTACCTAATAAAAAAAAAAAATAACAAGAATTTGTTACTTTTATTAAAGGTATTCGCATTCAATGTATGTACTATGGACAAAACTTAAGCATGCTCACTTAAGAAAATATTCCTGTGAGAGCGCAGCTAGTGACAAACGAACATTGTGCGATCGAGTCGTGAGCCGTGCATGCGATTATCGCCTTTGAGGTGATCATGCGGAACTTTGGCCCATAGTACTTGTACGGGCATTAATTCTTTATCATTAGTTACATAAGGAACCAAATATATAACTACCTAAGTACCTACTTAATTCAAGTTGCACTAAATCATTTTAGTAAGCAGTAAAAATGGCTTCAGAAAAGTTTCCATTGTTGATTATGGATATTATGATCAACAACAATAGCAGCTTTATAGTTTTATTATACAACAAAATTTGTTGATAATTATCAACAGTAAACCTAGTAAGGTATTCAATCAAATCAAACTAATGTTGTTAGCTCGGCCCAATCCCTTTTTGTAAGAGAATGTACTATGGACAAAACTTAAGCATACTCACTTAAGAAAATATTCCTGTGAGAGCGCAGCTAGTGACAAACGAACATTGTGCGCTCGAGTCGTGATCCTTGCTATGCGATTATAGCCTTTGAGGTGATCATGCGGAACTTTGGCCCATAGTACCTACTAATGTAATTTTTGTAATAGTATTCCACTCTCCAACAGCTAATTATAATATAGCTCACAGCTTTTTAGGGCTTTCTTATTCATAATTTATGCAAGTTAGAACAGTGCAGACATTTTTGTCACTTCTAAATAATTTACTACAGCCTGCTGTAAACTGCGTGCACTTGTTCTATTACGTATAATAATGTAATTAGTAAATTTTTTAATCATGTCAGTGTTCTTTGATCACTGTATTTTTGATAATACCTAATTAGTTTGTGAGATCGTTAGCGCCCTTTGGCCTGTTGCTAACATTTATAAAGTCACAGTTTGCGGGTACCTAATACCTAATTTTAAAAATTATTTTGGTGAAAATAGTTATTTTCAGTTCATAAAAAATAATGTACTTCAGCAAGAATATTATTAGTATTACATATAGGTTTTGAAAGTCTTTTTATAGAAAACCTATGAATAGCTTTTAACTTCATCAGCTGTAGAGTAACATTTATAATTAAAGTTAGATTTGATTTAATGGAATTTTAGCTTCTACAGGAATTTCCTTCTTAAAAATCCGAGTGAAAATATTATCTAATATTGGTAATGGTAGTTTTAAAATACTTGTATTTTATAAATTACAGTAAGTATGTTCCATGCTACAAATGTAGGTAGGTACTTTCAGATGCTAATTTATTAATAATTTCAATATTCTACTGTCAATTTCTGGTGAAAAATAGGTATAATAAACTGTTGCTCTGTCTATAATTATCTTTTATAGTTGGTTCTATTTTTGTATGGCTTGTATGGTTTCTTTGGTTTAGAGAACCATAGAGAATAGAGGGAAAAAAATAAAATAGATGATAATATTGAGCCCTACTCGTACACAATGTAAACTAATCACTGCCACAACCCCTGGATCTGGGTTCCACATTGGCACTATGTGTCGATCTGTGATTTAAATAAATCAATTTTAGTTTCACCAATTAAAGAAGTATCTAATCTTTTGATAATGTTTATCATTCGTCTCCAATTCTTCATGGCTAAAGCCTGCTATCACCCCTCCTTGCAGCTCTTTTTAGACTCACCAAACCATTAACACACGTTATTTTTAGTATACCTATGTCATCATCATCATTCTCCTGTCCCTACCCCAATTTATTTGGGGTCGGCGCAACATGTCTTTTCTTCCATACTTCTCTATTAGGTACCAAAATATTAGAAATTTCTTTATTCTCACCATTGTTGCATGATACTGCAGTAATAGATATTGAAAAAAAAAAAATACTAAACTAGATTCCACAACCTCATAAAAATCTTTCAGAACATTTTTATCCCAGGAAAGCAATTAAGAACAGGGAATAAATGTGAAGCTGAGCTTCCTTCTCAGTCCATTGCTGATGTGCAGCCTGAGAGCTACATGATGTTCCCAACCCTGTGAGGAGGCATCTGTAGATCTCTAACTTGAAATAGGTATATTCTTTCTAAAAGAATTTTCCCGATGTGGCCAAGTTTATTGACCACCATTGAAGATTGTGTATGTGTACAGGATTCAATATACCGAGCGTTTATATCATAATTGTCATCATTAATTTCTTTACTTGTAATAATTGGATATTAAATTATATTTATAGTATATTATATTAGAATTACAATAACCTGAACATGAAATCTAAACACCTAATTCCATTTTACCCAAACGTTTTTATCAATACCTAAGGCTAAAAAATTATATGTTTATTAACTTAAAGCTGTTTTGGTATAAAATCTATTTTTTCCAGTATATTATAAAAAGGTAGTACTATCCAAACAATGTAGGTAAGTAGGTACCTATGTGAATGTTTTATATTCAAAGAAGACCATCTTAAATATACTTATGTCTGATAATAAAGCCTCTTTCTTTGAAGCTATAACAGGTTTTCATAGTTTATCATGTAAATGTTACTGAAGCCAAAACAAAGGGTAAATATGAAATTGATACCTACTAATTAGTATTTTTCTTAGGAAAATAAAAAACACACCATGTAAGTATTTCCGATTATGTATGTTAAAGAAGGTCATGTAATTGCATCTTTTACAAGAAAGTATATTTATGTAAAGCTTTCTACTGTTTGGTAGGTAGTTTTTCCCAATCTGACATGTAAGTACCCATTATCTTAACAATAGTGTCATCTCCCAATTCAAAGTAAGAAGTAATTAACAAACTTGTTAAGAATAGTTTGAAAAATAACAATTGTAAGTACCTTTATACACAGGTCATCCATTAATTTCAGAACAGGTGTTACCTGTAGCTAAGGACTCTTAAAGAATTTTTCATTCAGTAGAGTTTAATCTTATTCTGGTGTCACTTATGTGAATGGGTTTGTATACCGTACTAAGCGATCAGGAATACAAGATCTGTGGTGATTAGTTACAAATCACAAAACTATGAGAATTAAATGTGCCCACCTGTGGTTCACTTGCGATGTTGATGGTTCCTCCTATCCTGCACTTCCGATGGTGCTCCAGGAGACGCCTTCCCCCCCCCTCTTTTTCGCTTCTGCGCGAGGAGGGCCCCGCCAGTTTTAAGTTTTATTTTAATAAAAAATGTTTGATCTAAGCAATGAACTTGCAGTGCTTATTTTAGCAGAGATTTTCAATGAAGAGCTAAGTTTCTGACTCCGTTTCTGTACCAGAAAACTGTTTTATGAATGACAGATAGTAGGAGTGATCAATGTCCCCTTGGATTCAGTAACACCATAACTGTGAATAATTCAGTCTTTAAATTAAAAAAATATCTGGCTTTAAATGTCCTTCAGGCACAGCTGAAGACCCGAGCCCGGGCATGATAGTGCTGTGTAATTTGCTGCTGCCTTAAATGTGTTATCTAGTCTCACTTTCTTGATATTTCCTGAACTGTCACGCTAACTTTTGTTTGATTCAGATTATAACATTAACTGCTCGGTTACTAAGCTTTTTGAAGTATAATGTCCCATCTTTAGGCATCTGTTTAAGCAGGTCTTCTCAAACTCTCTCTGTGTTTTCAATCTGGTTGAATTATTTTTGATGGACATTCTCATTACTATCATGTGTGTCAGATGAGTTGCTTATTGAGGTATATCTGGAAAAAATATATACTTTATGCATGCCGTAAGGGCAGCACACATTGTATCAAATAACCATGTAAGTTCCCGCAGAACTTCCCTTTAAGGTTATATAGACAAAAAAGTCAACCATAGGTTGCTTAGCTCACAAGCACCATACTCAGCCATTGTAAACCACATGCGCTCCCGCAGAGCGCCCCAGGGTCAGGCAAATCGCTCACATTTTTGCCATTTCGAACCACGTGTGTCCCCGCAGAACACCCCACAGGTCAGGCAGAGCTTCAGTTCCAGTTATAAAAAAGTCAACCACGTAAGTTCCTTAGGAACATCCCACAGGTTGTTTTGCTCACAACATAGCCATTTTTAGCCACGTGCGCTCCCACAGAGCGCCCCACAGGCCAGGCATATTGCCATTTGAGGCTAAAAATGTTAATTCTTGATTGCAACCATGTGCAAAGCCGCATGACACAAAACACAATTATCACACTCACGTTTTGGATAAGGTAGCATTATACCTACTCTTGAAGGTCCTTAGACCTTTGATATATTTATAAACACCAGTGCCCTAAACTATAAGCAAGTAATAACAGAAAATATCACCATGCGGTAAATTTTTTACCTCCGCCTTTCGAATTGAAAATTCAAGTTTCTTTACGTTTTTCGAGTGTTTTAATCATCCTCCGTAAGTGTGATCTTTTTGTTTTCCTTTCTGACTTCCTCTTTTCCATTTTTATGTGAAATTAAACATTTTTTACACAAAATGATAAAAAAATGCGGAAATATGTGACGCTGTTACTTGACATAAAAACCGAATGAATATAGTTGCAGCCGCGGGTGACAGCACGCGTTAGGACGCGTTCATTTTTTAGTTATTTCTTCAAAATTATGTGACGAGTGACTCGACTAAACGCCTACTACCATTGTATTCAATCATCATTGAGAACGAGACAGCAACGAGTATAATTGACTTTGAAGCTACGGTTCGCGTGGCCGATACCTGTCAAAAGTTAAAATAAACATTTTTATGGCCCACAGACCTGTGGTCTATGATAAGACCATTTCTTAACCACAAAAACTGGAACAACAAGCGTCCGTTCCAGCACGCGTAGAATGACCACCATAGACATGGGTTTTGTCGACGGAAGAATAGACAAAATGACGGACTGTAGAAATATTTCTACGCGTCTAATGCCCGGTTTCAGAAGCACTTTTAATTGTGGTTTATCTATCCAATAGCGCTATTGGTTCGATAACTTGTGAAAGTGCGATTCCGAACACCGCAATGTAAGATAAACTCCGTTTAAACTTAAGTTAACTTCTCTGACCAATGTTGGCCGTTTATCCGTTGCTTATCTATTTGACGTTTCATTTCATAGCAAACTTTTTATTTTCCTTGACGTCTCTAAAGATTAACAAAGTAGCATGCATGCATGCATGTAGTGGCATGTAGTTGTCGGTTTCATAGTTACTGAATGGCTTGTTGCGTATTCAGAAACGTGCCGACAGTTAAACAATGTTTATCTTATGCATAACTTTATTGAGCATCAGCTGAGGATCTCGGCAACCGGTCAAAAGCATGGCAAAGACATTGTGTCATTTTGCCTATTCTTCCGTCGACACAACGTCGTCATGCTACGCGTGCGGGTCGGATTTTTACCCGACTACGGCAAAGCCAAAAGGAAGGGTTATAATTTTAGCAATCTATGTATGTATGTATAGATAAACTACGACAACATGGCGCGCCCCTCCAAAGTTCAAAATGTTTGAAAGCATTTGCACAGCGCCACCAAGACTCGCAACGCATGTGTGCGTTGTTCCTGCTAAGACGAATAACAACTCCTTCGTAAGGATGTGACTACACGCATTGAAACAGTGATTTGGAGGGGCGCGCCATGTTATCGTAGTTTATCTCTATATAAGTATTATAACGCGAACTTTTGAATACTCGCGCCAACCGCGCGCTCTCGTGGTAATCCGCCGTGCTTCGTTCTCGGTCGGCGTCGCCACGCCGCCGCGCCGCGCCGCCCGCGTCCCGCGCACAGCCAGTGGCATGTGGTCTCGCGTCGCCTACGGATCGTTCGCGCTAAATAGCTATCGTGTCCCGCACCCTTTTCTTCAAACTGTATTGTGTTTCCAACTTTCCATCGAATTAATACTATTTTTGAGTGTCTGTACTTTTATAATTGTGTTTGGTGGTAAATAAAGACTGATACAACCATTACAGTGGCTGCCCAACTCGTGGCTTCGAATTCACCTTGAGATATTTCCGAGAAGTTTCGTCGCGAGTGCCGCGATAGATACCTACCTATGTGTCAAATCGTGAAAACATAAGTTACGTGACGAACTGTTGCCATGCCGATGGAACTACGGAACGCGAAAGTAGTATCGAGTGAAGATATTATGAGCGACGACACGAGCGAGCCCGAATACTACGAACAGGCGGAGCCGCGCGCCATGAGCGCCCCCGCCCCCGTCCCCGCCGGGGCGCGTGGTCGCGCCGGCGACGCTTCGACGAGCGCGACCACCGAGACCGTCTTAGCCGGTTTCATGAAGTCCTTCGTCCGAATGCAAGCGGAGACCAACAGAACTCTAGTGGAAACCCTGAGGGCTTTCAACGGCTCCGGGAATCCACCGACATCGACGCCAACGCCCGACACCCGTCCGCCCAGCGCCTACTCGTCCGCGGGCACAGGCAACTTTGCCAAGTGCACTGCACGTTTCGACGGGAGGTCGCGCGACGCGGAGGTACTGGAGGCGTTCATCGATGCGATACAGGTGTACAAGGAGTGCGCGGGCGTCAGCGACGAGCACGCGCTGCGCGGTCTGCCGATACTGCTGGAGGGAGACGCGGCCGTGTGGTGGCGCGGCGCGCGCGCCAGCGTGAACGCCTGGCCGGACGCCGTGGCGCGTCTGCGTGCCATGTACGGGATACAGCAGCCACCATACAAAGTGCTACGGGAGATCGTCGACACGGACCAGAAAGACTCTGAGCGTGCAGAAGTGTTCGTGTGTAGAGTGCGATCGTTGTTTGCTAAATTACCTTACGCGGTGCCGATGTGTATGCAATTAGATCTTATTTACGGCCTTTTACATCGACGTGTGAGAAAGCGATTACCTAGAGATGATGTTAATGATATTGATATTATGATAGAAAAGGTGAGGGCCATAGAAGATTCTATTGTCGAATTAAATCTTCGTACGTACACCGCGAACCCAATCGTTTCTACGACGAAATCGGCAAGTCAAAACTTGTCGCGATCGCACGCCGCGCCACACGACCGGGGTCATGAACTCGAGTCGAGCGAGCGCGAACGCAGCGTTACCGCGAACTCGTGCGGTACTAGTGTCGCGAAACCCACTCTAAACTCGAACGAGAATTTGAAACGTGATAAGCGCGTTCGATGTTCGTTTTGTAAATTTTATGGTCACGTTGTAACAGATTGTCGCAATTTTCAAAGTAAAAATAATAAACAACAACCAACTAGCGCGGTTTCCGAGGGTAAAAGTACCAGTAATGGGGCTAGCAATTTGCGTTGTTACGGATGCGGCCAACCCGGTGTTGTAAAGTCGAAATGTGAGAATTGTAGCGGAAAACAGTTACCCCCAGCTCGATGCGATTTTAATGTGGTGAACGGTGAGAACGTCACACGCGAAACTCACGCGACGACGCCGTCACACGCTATGGTATCGGTCACTATCGCGAATAGGGTAGGTGCCGCAATACTCGACACAGGGGCTACATGCTGCGTTGCTGGTTCCCTGTTGTACTCTATTTTATTATCGGTTGGGGTACAGTTTCACGAGGCGGAGCGAACTATTGGACTCGCGGTCGGTTCCCGCCAGGTGAAAACGGTCCTCACGGCGACGGTACCCGTGATTTTAGAGGGAAGGCAGGTTGATACCGAGTTCGTGGTGTTCCCAGGTGAGAATACTCGAACATTGTTGGGTCGTGATTTTATAGCTAAGGCTGGGGTCACACTGGACTTGTCGCAGGAGTCATGGTTCTTTACTGATAATCCGGAGCAGATTTTTCCTTTCGTGCAATCTTTTAGTTTAAATAGCACAGAGCTGATGCAGGCAGATATCTCCGACGTCTCCTTGCGCGACGACGAAGGAACGAAGTTACCACCAGAGCACAGGAACGCGCTCAACGCATTTCTGCGTAGCAGAGCGAACCAGTTTGCTGCAGATGGACCTCCCACGGACTTTGCCTGTCACAAAATTAAGGTAAAAGATAATCAGGAACCCCTTGCCTCCCCACCATACAGGTTATCGCCGTCCAAGAAAGAAGCTTTAGAAAAGGAGCTGCAAAAGCTGCTCAGCGCCGACGTCATCGAGGAATGCGAGTCACCGTGGGCCTCCAACGTCGTCCTGGTGAAGAAGAAGGATGGGAGCTACAGGCTTTGCGTTGATTACCGCAAGCTCAACGCGGTCACGGAGCCTGACCGATACCCACTTCCCAGGATCGAGGATGTGCTCCACGCAGCGAAAACCTCCAAGTACATGACTACGCTGGACCTGCGATCCGGATATTTCCAGGTGAGCGTTGACCCTGATCATAGGGACCTTACCTCATTCACGACACCGTTGGGCACCTTTAGGTTCAAACGCATGCCCATGGGTCTCCGGAATGCAGGGGCAACTTTTCAGAGATTGATCGACCGGTTCAAATCCAACTTACCAGGTATAACTCTGCTCGCGTATTTAGATGATCTGTTGGTGCTGTCTGAAGGCTCGTTCGAAAGGCACCTCGCAGACCTGGAAGCCGTGTTCGACCGCCTTGCTATGTTTAACCTGCGGGTGAATCGGGAAAAGAGCCACTTCGCCCGAGATGCCGTGAAGTTTCTCGGTCATATCATCGTGCCAGGTGGTATTCACATGGACCCAGACAAGACGTCTGCTATAACCGGCATGCCCCCCCCTCAGAACGTAAAGCACATGAAGTGTTTCCTGCAAACCTCGAGCTGGTTCAGGCGCTTCATACCGGGTTATGCTGAGGTGAGTAGACCGCTGACTTCACTGCTGAGGAAAGCGAGCACTTGGGAGTGGGGCCCCGAGCAGCAGAGCGCTTTCGAGACCATCAAGTCCCTCTTGGTATCGGCTCCTATTCTCCGCCAGGCTGACGGAACGAAACCATTTGTCCTTAGGACCGACAGCAGCGGCTACGCACTTGGAGCGGCTCTGCTCCAGGGGGAGGGGACCGATGAGCGACCCGTCGAGTACGCCAGCCGCCTCCTCACGGCCGCTGAGAAGAATTATAATACGACAGAGAGAGAGGCACTGGCCGTGGTATGGGCGGTGTCGAAGTTTAGGGGGTATATCGACGGCGCCGATGTGACAGTTAAGTCCGATCACCAGCCGCTCAGGTGGCTCATGAGTTTGAAGTCGCCGAGCGGCCGCCTGGCCAGGTGGGCGCTCAGTCTTCAGGAATATAACCTGAAGATTGAATACACACCCGGTAAGGCAAACGTGATCGCAGATACGCTGTCACGTCCTACATGCGCGACGGAAGAGACTGAAGGGACCGAGTGCGACTTGTGCCTCGCCGTGGTTGACCTGCCCACACGCAACCCTAGGGACGTCAGAGACGGCCAGCTGAAGGACCCCGAGATTCGTAGGATCGTCGAGGCGTTGGAATCCGACGATCCCTTTAGGGGGAGGTCCTAGAGCGAACTTTGCAGCGTCTCGCAGGTAAGTATTACTGGCCCGGGATGAGGACTTACGTTGCTCAGTACGTCAAAAACTGTGCAGCGTGTCAACGATACAAGGTAGACACGCGAAAACCCACCGGCCTACTGCATGTTCCAGCTATGTCACGCCGCTTCGAGGTGCTCGCTGTAGACCTGTTCGGACCCCTACCGGAGACACCTTCCGGCAATAAATGGATCCTCGTAGTGGAGGACACCTGTACTAGGTGGGTTGAGTTATTCGCTCTTTCATCCGCCACTAGTGAAGAGTGCGCTAAAACACTGGTGAACGAGGTGTACCTGCGTTATGGGACGCCCAGAAGACTCATCAGCGACAACGGCGTACAGTTTGTAAGCGAAGTAATGCAGCAGACGTGCCACGTCATGGGCATCAAGCAGGCCCTGACGTCGTTTTACCACCCGGAGTCCAACCCTGTAGAGAGAAAGAACCGCGACCTCAAACCACAGCTTGCTACACTGGTAGGTAAGGAACATGATTCCTGGGATAGTCACCTTCCCGCCGTTCGGTTCGCCATGAACTCTGCGTTCACTGCAAGCACGGGGCAGTCCCCCGCTTTCCTTAACTTCGGGCGCGAGATACGCGCGCCCGCCGACGTGTTGTCTGACATGCGGGCCATCGTCGAGAACGACAATGTAGTCTTGTCTATTACACCGTTCCTTAAGAAGCTTTCAGCCGTGCTGCTCGATGCACGGGATGTGCACGAGAAAGCCCAAGAAGCTCAGAAGAAGTACGCCGATGAGAGTCGTCGCCCCGCGCCGGACTACAAGGTAGGGGAACTCGTACTGCTTAAGACCCAGGGCTCTAACGATACGAGCAAAGGGCAGACTCCGAAATTCATCCCCCGCCGCGATGGACCGTATCGTATTCAGGAGGTGGTCGGTTGTACGACGTACGCCTTGGAGCGTATAAGTGACGGCGTCTCGCTAGGGAGGTATCACGTTTCGTTGTTGACACCGTTCGTTGGCCCCATCCAAGCTCCCATTCAGGAGAAACGCAAGAGGGGGAGACCTCGTAAGGCTAACCCGGCTTCGGGGACGCAACGCCTGGGTTAGAGGGGGAGGATATAACGCGAACTTTTGAATACTCGCGCCAACCGCGCGCTCTCGTGGTAATCCGCCGTGCTTCGTTCTCGGTCGGCGTCGCCACGCCGCCGCGCCGCGCCGCCCGCGTCCCGCGCACAGCCAGTGGCATGTGGTCTCGCGTCGCCTACGGATCGTTCGCGCTAAATAGCTATCGTGTCCCGCACCCTTTTCTTCAAACTGTATTGTGTTTCCAACTTTCCATCGAATTAATACTATTTTTGAGTGTCTGTACTTTTATAATTGTGTTTGGTGGTAAATAAAGACTGATACAACCATTACAGTATGTATTTACATGTGTTCCACCGTAGCACCTAAATTACTGAACCGATTTTAATGAGTTTTGACAAGCACATTACAAATATGTAAAATTATTAAAAATAAGTAAAAGTAAATAATATTTATTTAATAACTTACAGACCGACCGCGGCGAGCGTGATTTTTCAGTAGTCGCGGGTTTTAGTTTTTCAACTTACTTTTTATTGTATATCGAAAAGTGTATTTATTGTCTGTAATTTTTTTCCACGTTATTAGAAATATTCCTAGTTTACTTTTAAGCCTAATATATACCTATTACGAAACTATTTGCACAATCTCAGTTACTCATTCATAGTATCACGTGTAAATAATTATCTATTTACACTTGAAACTATCAATGAATAACTTAAGTTTCCGCAACTTGTTTCGTAAAGTAAATTTGGCTTTACAATAGACCATGTCAACGTTCCAGGCTCGGCACCCCCGGCAACTGGGACCACATAGTCAAACAAATCGGCCTGTTTTCCTACACTGGCCTGACGCAGCGTCAGACCGAGCACCTGATCCAAGAGTACCACATCTATTTGCTGAAGTCAGGTCGCATCAACGTGTGCGGACTGAACCCTTCCAACGTGGAGTATATGGCGCGGGCTATGAATGATGCTGTCACCAAGTTCCCCGCTG
Source organism: Cosmia pyralina (assembly GCA_946251885.1). Taxonomy (NCBI): domain Eukaryota; kingdom Metazoa; phylum Arthropoda; class Insecta; order Lepidoptera; family Noctuidae; genus Cosmia; species Cosmia pyralina. The sequence continues at coordinate 6,657,041 of OX276345.1, forward strand.
CAGAGTAAATGTTTTGCTGTTTTTTTTTTTGGTTAATGGTGATCTTTAGCTAGTTTTGATTGCGCAATTTGAGTTACAAACTGTTACAGTAAGAGTAGTAACAAGCTTTATTTGGTAAAACCACAGTATAATAATAATACAGTAGTTTATCTTCATAGAAAACGGCTGAAACGACGCGCTTCGAAATCAGTCGGTTTCAGTTTCGCGACAGTTACGCACGGACGGACACGTATTTATCTACCGAGCGACCGTAGGTAATAAATTCAAGGTCACTACCTAGATAAACTACTGTGGCTTTATTATTCTGTGGTAAAACTGTTGGAAAGTATTTAGATCAAATTGTGCAATTTTTCTTGCGAGGGAGCACCATGCTTGAGGGTTGGAGGTTTTGTGAGTGCTGGTATGTGTTGTCAAAATATTATCAGAACACATTGTGTCGACGTTAAATCGAGTACTTCCCTGCCCATCGCAGTCCGCTTCTGGATGTAGACCCCGTTCATGCTCATTATATTGTAGTAAAGAATGTAGTTTTTTCACTGCAAAAGGTGCCTTTAACATCAGATAGTAGTTATTTTATGTATGCATCTACTATTAACTTAGTAGCGTAATAACGTGTATCATTGAAACAGAACAATTTACTACAAAGCAATTATAAAACGTGACGGTACTTACCAATAATTTAAGGTGTTAAACTCTTTCCCCTCGAACTGAATAACTTTTACTATGGGACCAAAAAAAAAACAGTTGTAGCTGTTGTTTTTTCGAGATTTCAAAGTTGGTCCCACAAAACTTATTCAGTTCAATGGTCTAAAGAAGCACTCCTTAAAGTTTGTAGAGTTAGTTTTTTAACACCCTATAAAGGCATAACGAAGGCAGCTGCAAACCCCGCTCACACGACCTTCAACCTTATTAAAAAGAGATTAAAGTTGGTAATGGAAAGGTAATTTAATTAGCCAATTGCACAGCTATAGCGTAAAATATTTAGTTCACACTAAGAGTATCTCGCATTAAATAAGTTATTTATTGTAAGTACACAGAACACTAAGTAAATCTGAGTAGCAGTAGAATTTAATATACCATGGGTTAGATAAGTTTTCAAATGTTCAAACGCTATGAAAGAGTAATTAATATAGGCAAGAGCCTGTTTTGAAAAAAAAAACATCTAAAATTCAAGTTCCATGTAAAATCTAACACTTGCTACTCTCATGGTACAAATATCGAGAAGTTTATTTTATATACAGTAAATATAAATTATGTCGAGTTCATGTCAGCAATACTCTGCGGCAATATGAGAGTATTTGCGAAAAAATATGCAATTATTAGCTGTAACTTATGGTTGTTTAAAACATGACAAAATTATAAAAATTGAGAGACGTGGTGTCGATATAAAATCCGGACTCAAAATTATGTGATTGAGAATCGCTGATCTATTTATTGCCTCATTCAATATAGAGCTATGAACGAGACATATTTTATTAAGTTCCATCGCATATGTTGATAGAAAACAAAAATAAACGAAATTACATAGTAATATATATATTTACCTCATATATATATTTATCTCATAATTATAATCTATTCCAATAAGGATTATATTTTTATAATATACAGAAATAATGAAGTTTATTATATAATTAATTAAATTTACAGCTTACATTGTGCATGAAATAAATATCAAGATACCGAAATGTTTTTGAAGAAGTGTCTGATAAATGCAGCTTTTATATACTGAACAAGTCCTTCATGAACTCTTATTGGAAGACAGATTCGAAGTTTCGAACAATCTGGAGCCTATATATTAAAACTGATGGGCGACAATCCGACATTTTACAAATTTCTTTTATACATTTTCGGCCTAATTAAACATCTGTTGTCTTCTTCATCGTTGGCCCCACCAGTTGTGAAAATGTGTCAATTTTGTAATTTTTTGACAAATGTAATATGTCGCATTGTCAGTTAAAGCTAACAGCACCAACAGTTTTGGGTTAAGTTATAAAAGAGTTTTTATTTATAATGTTTAAGTAAATACAGCAAGCTCAGTTTAAGCGTTTCTACAAAACTGTAGACAAATATTATTTCATACTCTTAAGATTGCGTTTGCCCACAATCTTGCGAAATACCAAGGAATGTTACTATGCCCACTGTTGCTTTTAGGATTTATTTTAGTTTACACAACGACTAGGCATACATTCATGTTAAAATCATTAAATGCGCATCATAGTTGATCATAGACACGAACAAACTTACGAAATGTAACACAAATGTTAGTGAATTTAGACTTATACATAGAATTCTTCAGTAATTTTAACTTTGCATTTCAATATTTGATTAACATTGCATTTTTGACCAAAACTATATTGTAATAAGGGGCATGCGAAAGTAGCGACCTTGTAACTAATTTTAATTTTGTTCTATAGAGCTTCAAGTTATCAAAATCTTGGTTGTATTAAGTTGACTGCACGTTTTCTTATTAGAGTTACCATAAGACACTGCTCAATGCCAGGGTTGCTAGATTTAAACAGCTATATTTAGCTTTTTATACCGAGCTTAATATTTAATCTGGCAACTCTTCACTGCAAACCTCTGATAGTATTGAAAACACAGAGCAATAATATTTTTAAAACGTGTGTTGCCCACACATAATATTTTTATAAGGCATATTTGTCTAAAATAAATCATTTACCAATTTATTGGCTGTGATCCAATTTTAAAATTCATAAAAAAACGGTAAATTCTTTTTATAAGGTATACACTGCTATTGTTCAAATCGTGTTCAAATATATGACCAAATTTGGGTCCCTAACAGCAAGTTTTATATTTTTTTGTATCAAAACCAGAATTGCAGTATTAAAAAATGCTTTTAGTTCGGAATTATCGAGCAGTTTATACATTTTCATTGCTTTTATGATTTTTATCTAGGATTATTTTAAGATAATTATGTTGCTAATACATAATCTCAATTGTTATAAAAATGTTGTTTTATTTGAAAAACCCTACTTTTTTGTAGTAAAATGGTGATTTCTTTTACAGCGACACCCGTTCCAAATTGTAGAGGAAAAACCTTTGGTGGACAGTTACGGGGTCCGCCAGAACGGTATGTGTTGGTATTACCGGTGATGGGCTCGATCGAACATGTACATATTATGTATGATAAATTATATAAAATAAAATACCATGATAGCAACACAGACCGTTACTATTTTGTTGTCTCTTTTTTATGTTTCTGGTGGGTTGGTTATGGGTGGTTATGTAAATAATTGTATCGTAAATATACATGTCTGTATATTATACAAGGTATAACTTAAATAACGCATAACCTCTTAAGGGGTCATTGTACTCATCATTATGAACAACTTTTACTATGGGACAAAAATCGCGAAGGAATAATCAGCAGTTCCCTACATTTTGACGAGTTTTGGGAACATAAATTGTAGGGAACATCAGATTTTTTCTTCACGTCAGGTTTGGTCCCATAGCAAAAGTTCATAATGACCCCTTAAGTGGTTGGCACAGCCAAATTTAAATAAGTAGGAGAGAGGAAGAGCGCTTTTATGATTTTTCTTATTACTAAAGATTTAAATTATTTTCTATCTATTTTTTACTGATACTGTTATTTATGATCGTCCGATGAAGCCCGGATGTATGGACTATGTTATAAGTAAAAACAAAGAATAACATTTTATAGTTTATTATTACACTTAAATATAAACAATTCTATGTTTCCATAGCATCCGCGCTTAGTGTAGGAAGCGCTATCAGCGGCCGTGACGAGAACCGATTCGTAACTGCAACAAATAAATGGAATCCATCAGACAGTCTGAAATCTGCAAATGTTTAATAAAAAATAAAAACATGTAGTTAAAAAAAAAAAATAACTAAAAAACACACTTTTATCACGCACTAAAAATTATAAAATAATTAAGGGCTGATTATTCAATAGGTTGATAACTTTTACCTGAAGAATAACAGTTTGACAGATTTTCTATACAAAGGCTGTAAAACCGCCATATTTATTCCTATGATAAAAATTATCTGACTATTGAACAATCGGCCCTTAATTGACTTGTAAGATAAAAGTACCTATGCAGCTTCTCACTTATTTTACATCCAGTGAATAATTATATATTTAACCGCGATACATATATACGTACAGTTTCATTTCGATACGACAATTACGCAGCTACACACTAAAACGAGTAAGCCGACGTTCGCACGGACGTAAAAATATCGCGGCGATTTTTTTTTGCGCACTGGATTTTCAACGCACTGCTTAGCGCCGAGAGTTGAAAATCCAACTGTGTGTTTTTTCGACGCGCTGGGATGCACTCTTTTACGTACGTGCGAACGTCAGCTAACAGTATCTAACCGCAACACAGTGACTCGGCAATGGATAAAAGGACACAACGGATCACTGGGTAACGATGCAGCTCACGAACTAGCTAGGAGAGCATCCAGTACGTCAGTAGTCTGTGGACCCGAACCAATAGTACCCATCCCCTGCAACCTTTTACTCAGGTGGCTACAGGAGTCCACCCACACACAAGCGGAGAGGTGGTGGTCCAAGACACCGGGCTGCAGGCAGTTCAGGGAAGCTATGCCATTCTTAGATGGCAGGCTAACCAGTCGTTTATTACGCCTGGATAGGAACGGTCTGCGCCTGGTGACGGGGACCATCACAGGACTGCTCACTAAACAAACACTTCCACACAATAGGCATATCGGACAGTCCTCTGTGCAGAGCTGGCTTGGATGCTGCGCATGTGCTCTTTGAATGCACAGGCGTCAGCCAGATTAGAACAGAAACCCTCGGGGCACCCAGATCTTTCATAGATATTCTGAACAGACCAGGAGACGTGATCAACTTCTGGAGGGAGGTGGGCTGGTTGGAATAACCACCGACGGCCGCCATGGCTCACGTACAATGGTCCACCTGCAGGACTAAGTGCGGAATCCAAACCTAACATAAAATAATAACATATATACATATAAAAAGTCGGATAAAAACTCACACTGCTCGCTAACATTCAAGTCGACAAGCTCGATGTAGTTCTGTTTGTTGTCGCCGCCGACCGCCACGTTGAAGGGCGCCTCGGGACACACGGCCGCGCACAGCGCCTGCCCCACGCGGCACGTGCGCTCCGACACTTGTACTGGTGCAGCGCTGGAAGGGAGGTGTTATTTATAACTTAGCTTAACAATCAATCAATCTGCCTAGCCTTTTCCCAACTACGTTGGGGTCGGCTTCCAGTCTAACCGGTTGCAGCTGAATACCAGTATTTTACATGGAGCGACTGCCTATCTGACCTGCACAACCCAGTAACTGGGTAATACGAAAAAAAGAAGAAAGAAAGAAAAGAAAGAAAGAAAAATCGTTTATTTTGCACAAATAAAACGCACATTAGTAACTAAAAAATAACAAAGTACACACGTTATGCAAAGTAAGCAAAAGCCTCGTATCCAAGTTGTCTACGATCTCAGACCAAAGACAACAATTTAAAACAGTAATTACGAAACCCCTTGGTAAGCTGGTGGTCAGACTTTCGGGCTTCTGACGACCCGTAACGACTGTCAAAGATCCACGAGTGACAGCCGGGACCAACCGCCTAACGTGCTTTCCGAGGCACGGAGGAGTATTGGTATGTAAAGATGGTCACCTATCCACTGACCAACCCCGGCAAGCGTAGCTTAACCTGATGGATCGGCCCGTGCGGAGCGGTTTTACCGTAATGAAGAATACCGTATGAATTCTTAAATGCCACTAACTGACTAGATAACTTTTGATAATCTTGTTCATAATCCTCACCCAGAAATATCCCAAGTCTTCAGTTTCTCATCCGTACTGACAGTGATCATCAAGCCAGGCACTCGGTCACTCAGTATGAGCCCGGTGACTTCCTTGTCATGCGCGTCTAGTATCCATAGAGGCTCGTCTTGTCTGCAATCCACGTAGGCAACTTTACCCGTGTTGTTACTCATCTGAAACAATAGAAACTGTAAGATAACCACTGTGGACTTAGACGTCGTACTAAGTCGCAGACGCATGTATCTATACTCTTTCCAACCATTTGGTTTATTTTACTTTTTTAAAAGCTTTTGTATGTATATATGTATGTTTGTTCGGGTGGAGCCTTGCTACTCAATTTTGAAGCAGATATCTTCAACTGACTGAGTTGAAATTTTGTATACACGTTTAGTTTGGATGCCAATACACGATAAGCTGTGTGACGTCATTCTAAATCCAATATGGCAGACCATCCAAGATGGCGGAATAGTTATTTTTAATGCATTTCTACAATATGGATCTTGTTGAGAGTAACTCGAAAAATAATGTGACGTTATTCTAAATCCAATATGGCGGAATAGTTATTTTTTATGCACTTCTGCAATACGGGTATCAAATGAAAGGGCTTGGCGAGAATAATTAGAAAAACATTCTGACATCACTCTTAATCCAATTTGCGTTGAATGAGATGAACAGACTCAGGAAAGCTAGCCAGCGATAACTAAAAAGTAAAAAAACCAAAAAAAAAAGCTTTTATTTAAATGCTCTAAACACAAGAAAATAAAATTTTCATTTAAAATTTTAACTATCATCTTATAACCTCATTAATTATACACAATTTATATGATCATAAAAGCTTACTTTTAACATAAGCACGCCTTTTACTACTTTACTTTTAACATAAGCATGCTTATGAAGTTCCTCATTTATTGACAGGATAGACGAAAAAATGCAATAATTCATAGACGATGTTTTTCATTACATTTTTCTTTAAAATAAAATATCAATGTGTAAAATTGATTAAAACTTTTTCATAAAGTCGATTGTTATTGGAATTCGAATCGATAAAGCATTAGGAGTTAGGACATCACTAATTTGATTAGTAGGTACTTTGATTACAGGTTGATTACAGGTTGGAAAGATTATAGGAATGTAAAGAAAGGCTGGAAACTTGTCATTCTAATATCTTAAGGACGCTGTTACAAATGTGTAGTCAAATCATTACTTTTTTACACAAAAGTATGTTTATTAAATCAAATGCTTTGCATTCTTAAAATGTTTTTTGGCCGAATTGTTGATAGATTTCTGAACTATAAATATAATTTTTCTCAATAAATGTACCAAAGTGAAAATTATTACTTCGGTACATTAATTGAGAACCATGCATATTTATCAACAATTCGGCCAAAAACATTTTAAGAATGCAAATAATTTTACTTAGGGCTGATTTTTCAATAGGTTGATATCTTTTATCTGAAGAATAAATGTGACAGTTTGACATATTTTCTATACAAAAGCTGTCAAACCGCCATAATTTATTCCTCTGATAAAAATTATCTGACTATTGAACAATCAGCCCTTAATAAACTTACTTTTGTGTAAAAAAGTAATGAGGTCTGTACAGTTTACTGGTAAGGTAGCCGTAGGCCTGGCCGAAAAATAATAGTTATATGAAGACCAAATTTTGCAAGTTTTGACCAAACTGCAGCGGGTCTGGTATGTTTGCTGAAGCGCGTACGGATGGCTTTCAAGCCACCATGCGCAACAAAGCAAACTCCTTGCTGCACCGTCTACGAAACAGCAGCAAGAGCATCCTAATTGCTATTGCTGCCCGCTTTGGTTGTCCTTACCAAATCAGCGAATTAGGACAGCCATCGGCATCAGTTAGGTATAGACACTAACATTATCGTCTGCCTAGCCTTTTCCCAACTATGTTGGGGTTGCCTTCCAGTGTAACCGGATGCAGCTGAATACCTGTATTTTACATGCCTATCTGATCTCCACAACCCAGTTACTGGGCAATACGATACCCCTTGGTAAGACTGGTTGTCGGGCTTCTGACAACCCGTAACGACTGTCAAAGATCCACGAATAACAGCCGGGACCAACGGCTTTGCTTTGCAAGGCACGGATGGGTCTTGGTGTGTAAAGATGATCACCCATCCACGGACCAACCGCGGCAAGCGTAGCTTAACCTGATCGATCGACCCGAGCGGGCCTAATAGATACTAACAGTACTAACATAATATTTTAGGTACATTTTTGTAACTAACACATAAGCATTTTATGATTTTATGATCGTTTGTCTAGTAACCTAAGGAGATTCTCTGAAATAAATAAATATTAATTTAAGCGCAAAATATAAAATTTTATTTCACTTTTTTAATTTTATCTTTATTCTCGAACATCATCTTAACTTTGCAATGAATTGCAAAGTTAGGTCAATTAGAAATGAGTGTAAACGGAATTGTACTTTATTACCTTCTCATTATGGCTTTATTCTCATCGCATATGGGTCATTATGGCTTGATGCATATATAAATGTTTTACTAATACTCACGGCGAAACAGAAGGGGTTTTGTGCGGCCCACACGACGCGCTCGATCTCAGGCGCGAGGCTCCACGCGCGGTGTGCCTCGGGCGTGCGGCAGTCGGACACGCGAGCCTTGCCGTCACACGACCCAGACACCAGGGTTTGAGCTTCTAAGGGATGGAAGGCTAGGGATTGAACCTGTGAGAAGTAATATAGACGACATGTATTTGAAGGTTCTGTAAGTCAAAACGTCGATTATGAGACCAAGTCTGTAAGTTTGTTTTGTTCCAGAAAAAAAGTTTGAAATATAATAGATTTTTGATGATAAAATCAAAAATGTTTTAGAGATAACTATAGTCATCTTAGGGCCGACTTTTCAATCGTAAGATAACTTTTACCTGGGGAATGTTTGTTTGACATTTTCACAGCTTTTGTAAGTATAGAAAATCTGTCAAACCGCCATATTTGTTCATCAGAAAAAAGTTTCCTGACGATTGAAAAATCGGCACTAAAAGAAAACAACGTTATTCCTAATGTTTATCATAAGTATTATTTTCACTAAAAACATTGACTAGTTGAGAAAGATTTTTTCATTCATCCATAAGTGTAAATGAAACTTGATTTTAAGAAGAGTTCCATCAACAAGTACATACCTTATCTTCGAAGCAGTCTATTTTGGTGTGCGGCGTGCCTTGATCCAAGTCCCATAACAGTACTGTGCTGTCTGCTGATCCACTCGCTAACACGTGCCTAAGAAAAAATATAAATATTAAATTTAATACAAAAAATATTCATATGAGTTGGGTTTTAAATTCTACCGGTTTTCGGAATTAATATTTAATTTCGAAAACCGGCAGAATTTCAAACCCAACTCTAAGAATATTTTTACTTGTGATATCAAGTTTTATTGCTGACTAGCTTCTGCCTGCAACTTCGTCCGCGTAAAATTTCCTTTTTATCATAAAATATATGACACTCGGCAATACTGCAGCATCCCATTCGTGAACGAATTTTCCGAATCGGATTAGTGGTTCCTAAGTTTACCCCCTACATACAAACTTACAAACAAATTTTACCTCTTTATAATATTAGTTAAGAATTATTGATGAATTTATGCCAACATTATAGGCAAAGTTGAAATGTCTTGTGAGCCAGTATTTCACACATACCCTTCAAATTGGTACCCAGCAATTCCGCGCTCAGCAGAAGATACAGTAACGTACTTCCCCAAACAATCATCTGCCTAGCCTTTTCCCAACTATTTTGGCTTCCAGTCTTACCAGATACAGCTGAATACCAATATTTTAACATGGAACGACTGCCTATCTGACCTCCACAACCCAGTTACCGGGTAATATGATACCCCTTGGTAAGACTGGTTGTCTGACTTTCGGGCTTCTGACGACCCATAAAGACTGTCAAAGGTCCACGAATGACAGTCGGGACCAACGTACTTTCCAAGAACTGTGGCAAGCGTAGCTTAACCTGGTCGTGCAGCTGTTATTAGTTACTTAGCCCCTCACAACAAACACATTTCATATATTTTAAAGTAACATACGTAAAATTTCTGTTCCACGACAGATCAAGCACAGCATCCTTGTGTCCAACCCGTTTAGTTTTCTTCTTTTTATTAGGTTTCTTTCCTAGTTTGAACGCGGGCTCCAAACAGTTCTCAATATCTAGGTCCCATACTTGGATCACTGGGTCCATCCCCCCGAGAGCACATAAGTTACCTGAAAATGTACCATTATTTAAAGCTTTTATTTAATTTCAACGGTCCCGGTGTCAGTCTGTCTGTAATCGAATCTTGCAAGTTACATTTGACTAACTTCTCGGTTTCAGATTGAGCTGAAGTTTTACATGTGTAATATGTAAATCGGATGATAATGCAATATTATTATGACATGGAGGGGGATCTGATGATGGAGCCGGAAGGCGGCCATGAGAACTCGTAATAAAACGATGCAACCCTATCGAGTTTGGGCTCGTTTGATTTGTCAAGACAAGTATTCTGTCTTAGATGATATCCAGATTAATAAAAGCTTTTGACCGCGGCTTCGCTCGCGTTAATTTAGAACTTGACAATCAATTCGGGTTGTACTCTGCTTGTATTCTTGTAATAATACACTTCTGGACACATCTATTGGCCCACCTTAGAGTTTAGGTTTCGATGGCCCCTACCGAAATATGATTGCTAGATTGAACAAAAACTGTTGATGCAGTTTTAAACCTGATACATTTTACCATCTTTTTCGATCGTATTGTTTTAAATTTGAATTCAGAATACCATACGACATGGAGCTACGCCTAACAAGTCGGATATGCGCCTTGTTAAAGGCAATTGATTTTTGAATAAAAAACATGTTTTATCAAATAAAGGTTTAATTTAATAACGCGTGTTGCCTCTATGGGCATCTACCACAGCTCTCATACGATTAGGCATAGAGTTTATCAACCGCTCTATGAAATTTTGAGGGATCATCTCCCATTCCTCTTCTATGGCAGTTTTCAACTCCTGCATCGTCTGGGCAACTGGCTGACGAGCCCTAACACGTCTTTTTAGCTCGTCCCACATGTGCTCAATGGGGTTCATGTCTGGGCTTCTGGCTGGCCAGTCCATTACTGTGATGTTCACATCCCGAAGATATTCCCTGACGATGCCGGCCGCATGGGCTCTTGCATTATCATGCATAAAAAGGAAATTTGGGCCCACATAGTCCGCGTATGGTATCACGTTAGGTTCTAAGCACTCACGAATGTACCTTTCAGCATTTAATGTTGGCAGCCGTGGTCCTGTAACAACCTCAAGTTGAGTTTTGCCGCTCGCGGATATACCGCCCCAGACAGTCCATGAGCCACCGCCATAAGCAACCCTCTCTTCAAAGCAGCATTGTGCGAAACGCTCTCCCTTACGTCGGTAGACCTTCTTCCTTCCATCATTGCCATGTAACACAATTTTAGACTCATCAGAAAAGAGTACACGGCTCCAATCTTGCTGTGTCCAATTTAAATGACTGCGTGCGAAATGAAGGCGCGCTGTTCGGTGGGCTCGCGTTAGTTTGGGGCCATTAGCTGGCTTGTGTGGTACCATATCGCGTTCTTTTAACCTTCTCCGAACAGTTCGAGCGCTCATAGATACTCCGTGGAAGTCGCGAAGTTGGTTTTGTATCTCAATGGAGGTAAGGTGACGATTTCTCAAGCTGGTCGTCACGATGAATCGATCCTGCCTTTCAGTTGTGACTCGAGATCGTGGCCTTCCTTGGCGACGAACAAAGCCGCCAGTCTCTAGGTACCTCCGATAAACATTTCGGACCGCAGATCGACTTAAATTAAGTTGAGCACTCACGTTTCTTTGGCTGTGTGCGGCCTGAATAAGTGCCACAGCTTGGGCGGCGACTTCAGGTGAAGTATCCATAGATTATTGATAGAACCTCACCTTAATGTTAAGAATAAGTAATGTTTGTTGCAAAACCAAAGATATCAATCAATTTTTCAAGAATTAAATCCAAGTAAACCAATAAAACCAAGTTTTCTTAGTATTCGATTGTTTGATATCAACAAACAGGCTCCAAATTGTCTTTTGTTTCTTTAAATTCTGTGTTCGAAATTCAAAAAAAGACTATTGAATGAAATTGTGAATGTGCCAGGTTCAAAACTGCATAAAAACTTTTTGCTCGACCTAATATAAAATTTTAGCTAGGACCAAACGAAACTGAAAATACAAGGTGGGCCAAAAGATGTGTCCAGAAGTGTATAATTCAATCATGATTAGAAAGACACGTGGCGCCATCTATTATCATAAGAACGTTATTGTTGTTTTCCTCGGGAACAGTAGCTTTTTTCGGGATGGAAGCTACGAAGGCACCCTATGTCCGTTTCTGTACGCCTGACAACGTATATGCAAAATGTCAGGATGATCGGTTACTGAACCGATGTGTTTTTTATCTTTTCTATAAAAAACGAACAAAGTTACTTTCGCATTTATAATATTAGTTAGGATACAGACGAGAAACGCGGCACTTTTTACCCGACTACGGCAAAGTAAACGAGGGTTATGATTTTCATAGTTAAACAATGTGTAATTTAAATAAAACACAACCTCTTAAGGAGTCATTGTACTCATCATTATGTAAAGTAAGGGTTAAAGTTCCGCATGATCACCTCAAAGGCGATAATCGCATAGCACGGCTCACGACTCGATCGCACAATGTTCGTTTGTCACTAGCTGCGCTCTCACAGGAATATTTTCTTAAGTGAGCATGCTTAAGTTTTGTTCATAGTACAACAGTATCGTGGCTGCTCCCTAGCCAATAAAAAAGCAGCGTGTATATTCAACTTGTTTTTGTATTATCAGTCTATTAAACTTACCAGGGTTTGGGTCGGAAGGATCATGACTAAGCCATTCAATACACAGCGGGAACCATGGCAGGATGATGTCGTGGTGCACGTAGAACGAATCCTCTTCTTTGTTGTAAACTGGAAAACAAGACATGATAACTCTATTGATTGCGAAGTATGTACTATCGACAAAACGGACCCCTTTACACCTTAAAATTGCTTTTTATATACGCTGAGGAGCTCGTGGCTAAGTAATAACAGCCGCACGGGTCGATCCATCAGGTTAAGCAACGCTTGCCGGGGTTGGTCAGTGGATGGGTGACCATTCTTTACATACCGAGACTCCTCCGTGCCTCGGAAAGCACGTTAAGCCGTTGGTCCCGGCTGTCATTCGTGGATCTTTGACAGTCGTTACGGGTCGTCAGAAGCCCGAAAGTCTGACAACCAGTCTTACCAAGAGGTATCGTATTACCCAGTTACTGGGTTGTGGAGGTCAGATAGGCAGTCGCTCCATTTAAAATACTGGTATTCAGCTGCATCCGGTTAGACTGGAAGCCGACCCCAACATAGTTGGGAAAAGGCTAAGCAGTTTTTGTTATGTAGGTAACTACGTTACATAACAAAAACTTTTTTACAGAAAAATACAACCGACTTCCAAAAACAACACTACAAAGTGAAAAATAACTTTAATTTCGGAAGTCGGTGTCTGGTTAAATGTATTTTCGTTTTTTGCCACCGACTTCCGAAATTAAAGTTATTTTTCACTTTGTAGTGTTGTTTTTGGAAGTCGGTTGTATTTTTTTTTGTAAAAAAGTTTTCATTTTTCACTTTTTAGTTGTGTACCTATCCCACACAAATTCAAATACCACTACCTGCAAAACAAACTAGAACATCATCCATATAAAAGTGGGGAAAAAATACGTATTATTGAAGCTAACTCAAAAACTACCGAAGCAAAGCTAATCAATTTTATATGGGACCAACTGTGATGTATACCCTCTCGAACAAAACAAAAAAAATCCAAATCGGTCCAGCCATCTTCGAGTAATCGGGGAACATACATAAGGTTCCGACGAATTGAGAACCTCCTCAGTTTTGAAGTCGGTTAAAAATATCACACCTGTAATCCTCGAAGTAATAGACAGGACAGAGGTATATTTATACTGTAGACGCGCGATCTGAGTGCAGTTCTGAGGAATGCGCTAGTGATGTGACCTAATTAGCGACAATGAACGGAGATTCGATATTTCTCTTTGACACCTTAAAAGTGGACGTTCAAACTGCTTGTATCTGTTAGTATTTTAACACATTTTATTTATTATATTTGCGCTAGATATTTTTATTACAAGCTATGGTATAAAAAAAAGAAAATATCATATTCCCTACTTTAAGAAAACTGTGGGAAAGCCGGAAATCTTAATCAAACAAGTTTATTATTGGTGCCGATTCTCTTGTCACAAATGCCTCTAAACTAGACTAAAAATCACTAAAATTTAGTTTATTCCTGTCAAACGACGATTTCCCATTCTGAAATTGACTAAAGTGACACAACTTCACTATATTTTAGTTTGACAGGACTAAGATTGTACGGAGTTATAAGTTTAGTGAAAATGGCAATTTTGCTATTCTGAATTTGACTGTTTTCACCTAAAATTTTAATTGTCAAACTAAATCAACTATGTTTAATCGCGATTAAAAAGGTGTGGAATAAAATTAGTTGACATGAACTAAAATTCACACCGAGACCTTGACTTCGGATGCAAAAACAGTAGTGTAATTTTTTTCTTTTCTTTTGCATATATCTCGAAAACGGTGAGTCCTATCGCAAAAATAATGAAAATTTGGCCCCCTTTATCAGACCCATAAACCCCTATGACTCAACATGTAGGTACCAAAAAAAAAAGGTACCAAAAAAAAAGGTACCAAAAAAAAAGGTACCTACATTCCATATAAACACGTTGAAGCTGCCCCCTCCCTGCGCCCCTCCAGCTTTAAAAGATATTTGACCCGGTAACGACAGCGATGTCGGTGAACAAAATATAACAAGCCTGTCACTTCATAGTGATTTCGTTATTTCCAATTAAAGCCACCGGGTCAAATATACTACAGGCACTATACCACGCGGGGTCACGATTGTCAAACTCGATTTTAGTTGTGTCAAAATTGTTATTTAATTTAGAGGTTTTTTTATTTTTGCAGAATAGCTGTAAGATTCAAATAGCAAAAAGTAAGGAATTTTAGTGATAGTTTAGTTCGGTGTACAACAGAATCGGCACCATTGTAAACTATCATCACTGTCATCGCCAACCTCAATGACAAATCGGTCTACGGTATCTTCCATTAATCCATCCCTTTGAGTAAAACGCTATCGATAAGCGCGCGAGCGAGAGACATCAAGGTCAGCACAGCACTAAACTACAGGCGGCCGCGGCGAGGTGTCGACGGGCGGGGGGAGTTGCACCCGCCCCGCTCCTCATACCCCGACTGCACTCAGATCGCGCGCGCACTATAGTTATAGTAATCGCACATTTCACCAGTTATGTTTAAATCCGACGTAATAGTGGGCGAGCCTATTGCCATCAACCAGCCACAAATGCAAACGCCGCGCCGGGCAGCTACTTAGAAATTACCGATTTCAATCACTTTAAACCCAATAAGGGTTGACCCACATCTGTCAGCACGGAACAGCATTTATGTCGTGTGTGCTGCAGCGTGCTATCGCGTGCTTCAGCGTAAGATCGCACGCCGTCGCCGTTGAGTGCTGTGGAAAACAATCATGCAATGCAATGGAAGCATGATATCGCGCTCGATAGCACTCGTCAGCACTCCAACGCCTCTCAGCCATTTTGGCCGTGGTGTCGAGCGCATCGCCGATTCCACCGCGCATCTTTATCGCTCTAAGAAATGATGATCCTAAGAGATTGAAAAGGATAAAGCACAAAAAAAGGCGATTCCGTGCTGACAGATGTGTGTCAACCCTAACACTTTTTCCTGACCTGAGAATCGAGCAGGAGTTCATTCAGTCAGCAGTAGCGCTAGCAGCCACTAGTGAGTAGACCAACAAGGCAGTCTATGTATAGTACACACGGCTACACATCAAGCTAAACATTTCCAGTTTCCACTGACCTCTCATTATAAGGAAATCCTATACAATGCGAGATCAGCTTATACTGGAGAATTATAGCTTGATTTGTAGCCGTGCGTACATACATACATGCATAAACTCACGCCTTCTTCCCATGGGGGTAGGCAGAAACTACAGAACGCCACTTGCTAAGATCCTTACACAATCCTTTTGTCTCGTTTACGTTCATACATCTGGTCATACACGCACGCACATGTATAATACAGTTAAAGGTAGATGAGCCTAAAGTGGGTTTAAGGATGTTTCAAAACTTACTGTATACTTCCAAGATACTGGCATCACTCTCTACGTGCCCCACTAGGAGAAGGTTGTCATTAGGTTTGATGATGTCATCTTCCTCATCACTGTCTGGTCCCTCGGTCTGAGAAGAAATTATTTTTTAAACTACTAGGCATTAATTTTTAAATTCTTGATCAACAAAACTTTTTGAGGTAAGTAGCTCTCCCAACAATAACAAATCAATTCTAGGTAAATTAGAGCCATTTGCTTTGCCTTGATTAATCCATTGCTAGCATGTTGAAAACCAAACAATAATTTATAACCAGTACCTAAAGATTACCTATACACAATATTGTGATGTTTACTAAGGTGTCATGTCATTGATTCTGATAGGTGTTCGAGCAAACATGTTGGATTGCTGCATTTTGTTTTGATTATGTTAGCTGGGTCCACACCAGACAGTCCAAATTTGGATAGGCGATCCACTATCATGGAGCGCCGATCGTGGATCAGGGATTCTTTCGCACGATCCGTTTTAGGAAACCCGCGATCCTGTCGCGCACTTCAGTACCGATGCATACATTTTAACTAGATTAAGTTCAGTTGAACACACGCTCAATATGAATTGCCCGATCGCCTGATCCACACACAACCGTCCACACCGAGCTCGCCATATGACTGTGGCACCTTTGAGCATTATCAAAAAACCGACAGCACTCGGATCGGCCACTCCACCGAGTGCATGCTTCACCGCTCCTGCTCGCTACGCGCACAGCGCGTCTTCACTAACCAGTAACCACGCATTTGGATCGCGCTCCTGCCGCGCCTGATCGGAGTTCACTGGATCGTCCAAACAGCACAGTCTATAAATCTTTAAGTTTGGTTTGTGATTTAAAGACAGTCCTACATTTCTTAATAATATTATCACAGGTTGGTATTGTACATTTTTATTATAATTTATGGCTTACCCTTATCTGAACATTTTCACTCAGATCACCTAAGTTTGGCAGGGTTGCTACAGTACCAATTCCAACAGGGTTGACTGCAAACAAAAGAATAATAATATATAAAATTTGGTATAATATTTTATTAATTAGTAATAGCAAAAGGAGTATGTAAGGATAATAGCAGTTTAGTTAGCTTTATGGGACAGTCATCAGTTTAAGTAATAACAAATTTTATCATAAAAAAATATATTACTCCAGTTATGATATTTTTTTAGCAATAAAAAATTAAAACCTAATAATGTAAAACACTAACACTTGTGGGACATATTTTGTTGTTATTTATTTATTTATTATTTATTTATTTATTTTAAATAGAACGGCCGAAACCAATTACCCTATTTAAATACTACACTTTACACTTACACCCCCCCTACCCCCACCCCCTACACCCTATTTACACTTTATTATTTGTATACTTACACTACATAATATATAGTTTGTTTAACACAGTCATGCATTCTTCTCACAAAAATTCAAGCACTCTGACAGAATCATCTTCCATTCAGTCACAAACACATCAAAATCTGTGTTTGAGTTCAGGAGAGCGTTAACAGCGGCTAATGTCCGAGGAATAGGTGACTTGGAGCGTGCAACAGTACGACAAGTTGGAACAGCCAGTAAGCGGTGTTTTCTGCTACGACAATAATTGTTTGGGACAAATAGATTGCAGATATTATTATAAATGTGCAAGCAGGATATGAGAATTCTAGATACTCTATACTGAGTCTGGTTGATACCAGGAGTTATAAAATGTATGAGCAAGATGTTTCTTGCTCACATACACACACATTTACATTCACATTTTATAACTTCTTCTGCTACTCCAATGTTGATATTAAGTACAGATTCAAGTTTTTACTAAGCTAGGTATGTTCTATATTGGAGGATTCGGAAACCTAATCCACTTAGTCCTAAGCTAGGTAATATGGCTGGTGTCCGCAACTCCATGTCAAAGTTCATATTTTGTAATAAGGTAACAATTAATACTTACTATTGTCCTCTTCATCATACTTCTCGAAGTTGAACTCATCGTTAGGATCGGCCGGGGGGTCTCTTGGAGCTGCACTGGCTTCACCTTCTTCATCACTTTCATCTTCACCTGCCTCGGTTATTCTGTAAGATTAGGTTAATGTATTTATTTAATAACTGTGTATAGGATGAAGATGGTCTAAGTACAGAAGTGGATTTTTACGTGCTGATAATAATAATAAAAATTACAGAAATTATTCCACAATATTACTAAGAATCTAACAAGAACCCACCGCAGATCATCAGCAGTTTGTTTAATAATTTTCTCCAACTCCTTTTCTGTTAATTCTATCTGTAATCAAAAAATTAAACATTTAATTTTGTAGCTACGATCTAACAAGTAGGAAAGTTGTTATCAGAATGTAAATTAAATACCTTTTCCGGCACTGCTTTAGCCACGCCACGACGTACAAAGTGCATACATGATATTAAACTAACTGTCGGCGTAGTTTCGTCCATGGTAATTACAAAATTCTAATAAGTTAAAATATATTTCTAAGATCACTATGATCACATGTACTGCACAAAAACAATGTGCACATTTGACATTGACAGTTTGTTGATTCAGTTGACATATTCTTGTCACTAGATCAAATGTTGCTTTAAAAAAAATGGTTTTTTGTGATTTTAATGGAAGAGAAGGCGTTTTGCTGTGCTTTGATTAATTAATTTATTTATCTGTCAAGCTTTTCTGGTCTTCAAGTTTTACTGTTTTTCTGTCGTTTTTACAGTTTCCACTCACTATATTCGTTTTTTTTTATGTCCTAGTAGTACACGTATGGCAATAATTTTCAAATGATCTTCACCTACTTTTCAAGCCTTCAAGCACAAGCTATTTCATTTCGCCGCTTGGTAGCGTTGTAAACGCTTGAGACCGAATTTAGTTAGTGTCAAAATTCATAAAATTTCTGGAAAAAAACACTTGTTTATTTACAATGCCAAGATGTTCAGCTGCAGGTTGCCGCAATATGGGGTCACACACATACCCCAAAGACCCATACCTGCGAACATTATGGGAGAAAGCAACGAACAAAGAAAATTTTAAGGCATCTAAGCATTCGAGGTTATGTTATGATCATTTTACGCCAAGTGATTACAATGATGTGTGTATTTCCACAGGTATACAATATTTAGTACTTTTTCTTTACTATTGTAAAAATCATGTTTTTTTTTAATGATCTCCGACGCAACCTAATTTTGCTAATATAAATAACTTGTTATTATCAACTTTTAGGGATGTCTCCATTTCATAGATATTTGAAGAAAACAGCTGTTCCATCGATTTTTCGCAGTAAAATTCAACAATCCACAAGTGGGGCTAGTGTACTCGAGGCGACAACTGCAAGTAAGTTACATTGTGTTATGTTAATATAACGAATACTAGTGTAATGGCCCGGGACGGGGGCGGAGGCCCCGTCATTTCTCGGCGCTCGTGGTCGAACGCGAACCACTGTGATCATGGACCTAATATACAATAGGTCCATGACTGTGATTGACAATGACAGTGAAGTGTGAACCGTATTTTTTTTTACACATTATTGTGCGTTTCACGAAAGAATACCCTTCGCCGCAATGTTGGCACAGATTTGTTAAAACTTACATGGTTACGCAAGGCTATGGTTGCGTAGTTATATTATAACCGACAAAAGAAAAAGGAGGACGTTTTCAAGTCGTGGCATTATTTATATCTATCTACTTAGATAAAAATCAGTTGCCGAATGTATGTAAGCGCATTATTTACTTCAGAACGGTTGCACCCGTTGCACCTATTTGGCTAATTTCTTTTTTGGTTACTTATGTTTGAATTGTCGGGAGGCTCGGGAGAAGGTTTGTATGACACAGTACGACAGTTTTTTTTTGGAAAATTGACCAGAAATGTCGAATATTTGGATGGTATTTTTGTAGGAAAAACACAACACACATGAAATTCACCCGGCGCGACGCCGGGTACGAACAGTATATTTAAACCTCAAGTCCGTGTTAAACTAAACGTGTGTGTGTAACGTATATATATATATATTATTTTTAATGTGTTACATCTTTCCTCTCGCTTTCCTGCAATCTGTGCATCTATTAATGTACTCCTCACGTATAATTATTATACTCTTTGCTGTACCTACTCTATCTGAATCTGAGGGAGTGAATTTGTATAAAGGGACGGAACGGAAGTGTACATAGGTATAACAAGTGAAATTATTTTTCTAAAAGTTTTGAGTGACAGATTGAAATGTTGCCGAACCTTTAAATGTTGCTTATTATTTGGTACGGAAATAGAAAGTACTTTTACCAAGGTGAAATGGCAGATGTTACACATCATACGAGTAATATGCGACTATCACTGACTTATAAACATATGGATCGGCCATACCTACAAAATTAGCGTGCAAAAATCGGGCACTGGCATGGCCGCCTTTCGTAGCATTGTTACTGCGAGTGAAAGAGAGAGCAAGCATCAGTTTGAGCAGCAGATGTGTGTGAGATATAAGAATATTTTTATGATGGCGACCGATCACGCAAAAGTGTTGCCAAATTTAGTCCTTGACAAACATTTTATTTAGCTCTTTTCATATGCAGGTCTAGATTAGTTAAAAAGAAACAAAACGGTTTTTGACATGTGTGTGTCGATATCGTAGATATTTGTCTAACTATTATTCAAGTAGAATATGCCATCTCCTTAAGGGGGATGCGCTAAGGTAGCCCACGAAATTTAAATTTTCTTAGCTTTATGGCTTTACAGAAATATATTCATTAGAATCACCAATACAACTCCATTAGTTAGAATAGACCTCAAATCTAGCGATTTCATGAAATCATGAGGTTTGAGGTCAATTCTGACTTGTGGATTTGTATTGCTGATTCTAATGATTATAATTCTGTAAAGCCATATTAGCTACGGCCGCGTCTCATATTTTAATCAACATATAACCTGACACTGACCTGCAAATTGCAAAAAACAAAAGACAATTGGAATTTCGCGGGCTTACCTTAGCGCATACTCCTTAAGTATACAATCTCAATGGCCACTACTTTTGGGATTTTTTATGCACCTTGCATAACTTTTTACAGAGTAGTCCGATTTGAACGATTCTTGTTTTATTCGGGAGGGTACACCTCGAAGTTGGTCCCATGTAAAATGTAACTAAGTAAGTATAACAATTATGAAGTTATAACTTCGAACCTAGGATTTTTTAAATACATCTGAGTAAAAATGCGAGATTAAGTTTCAAAATGTTCCATATCCAGCTTAAACATTTTTTTCTCATTGGTGGCGCTGTTAGCAGCTATATTACATAATATTTAGGTCTTTACCTATGAAATTGCCGTTCTGCAGTACTGGCCATTTCAAATCAAAATAATTTTTGTTTGGCTAAGAATTCTAATTGCAAATTAATTTTATTTTAAAAACATGGATTTTTTTTTCCAAAAGTAGTCATTTGTTTATTGATTAGTGTTACATTTTCATCGCATTTCAATCTTTTTCGTCATCATGGATACGTTAAAAATTCGAGTAATTATGGAATATGAGTACCGTGGCAGCAACGCGGCACAAGCGGCACGCAACATCAACGACATTTACGGAGCTAACACTACAAACCAACGCACCACTTGTTATTGGTTTGCTCGCTTCCGTTCTGGAAATTTCGACCTGAAAAATGAACCTCGCGGTCGTCCGAAGATTTTGGTCGACAATGACGAATTAAAGGCGATTGTGGAAGCTGATGATACACAATCTACGGCTGAATTAGCAGCAGCTATCGATGTTAGCGTCAAAACAATATTGGTCTATTTGCGTCAAATTGGCAAGGTAAAAAAGCTTGACAAATGGGTGCCCCACGAACTCAATGATCGCCAGCGCGAAGTACGCGTCGAGACGTGCCTTGCACTGCTCAACAGACACACAAATGAAGGAATTTTGAACCGCATTGTTACCTGCGATGAAAAATGGATTCTGTTTGATAACCGCAAGCGCTCAGCAAGTTGGTTGGATCCTGGTTCAGCACCTAAACAATGCCCTAAACGAAAACTTACCCCTAGAAAAGTGATGGTCACTGTTTGGTGGTCTAGCGCCGGTGTGATTCATCACAGCTTCTTACCAAACGGGGTGAGCATTACTTCAGATGTGTCCTGTGAAGAACTGAACACAATGATGGAGAAGCTGGCACATCTCCAACCAGCATTGGTCAATCGCTCATCTCCGCTGCTCCTGCACGACAACGCGCGACCTCATACTGCACAGCAGACGGTCTCCAAGTTGCAAGAACTAGGGTTGGAAGCTCTCCGTCATCTGCCCTACTCACCAGACCTTGCGCCTACAGACTACTACTTTTTCCAGAATTTGGATAACTTCTTGGCGGGAAAAAAATTCAATACCCGAGAGGCAGTACAAAATGCCATTGAAGAATTTGTTGCCTCCCGTCCAGCTGATTTCTTTAAGAAGGGCATCAATAAACTGCCACTGCGTTGGCAAAGATGCATTGATTGCATGGGTGATTACTTCGATTAATACAAATAAAAAATGCATGAAAAAAATTCGTTTAAATTTTTTCATACAAAACGGCAATTTCATAGGTAAAGACCTATTATGTATATAAACTTACTAGCTTCTGCCCGCGACTTCGTCCGCGTGAAATTTCTTGTTCCCCCGCCCCACCTCTTCGCATCGCATCGCCTGCCCGAGCTATTACTTCGTTTTCGCTCAGAAGTCGGAAAGTACATTCAAATGTTCTTTCTGACTTTTTTTCTTTTTTTCTCGGCTTCTAATGGTTCTAGCGTGATGTTAAATAGCCTATAGCCTTTCTCAAGAACTGGGATATCGAAATGCAAAATGAATTTTTCAAATCCGACTGGCATTTCCAGAGATTTTACGCGTTGATACATACAAACAAACTCCTAGAGGAACAATTCCGTTATACATGATTGTCGCGTAACTTTAACCCTATACGCAGCGCACGCAACGGAAGCTCTCCAAACGAATAAATTTTCCCCGTTTTTGGAACATTTTTCATTAATGCTCCGCTCCTATTGGTCGTAACGTGACCAATAGGAGCCGCGTGGTCGTATACGAGGGCGGCACTGAACATTTCGGGAATCAAGGAAGTGACACAACATTACTATTTAAAAATGTATTTATTGCTTTTCGAAGTATTCTCCGCGAAATTTGACACATTTTTCCATACGATGGAACCAATCATTGAAGCAACCATTCCATTCGGAAGTTGGGGTCTCCAAAATGGCCGTTTTGTAGGCGTCCACAGCTTCTTCAGGTGATGAAAATCTCTGACCACGCAATTTATTCTTTATTTTAGGGAAAGTATAGAAATCATTAGGGCTTAGGTCGGGGCTGTACGGTGGATGGTCTAATAATTCTATGTTTTCTTGCTCTAAAAACTCTTTTGTTCTGTGCGAGTTCTCCGCATTGTCGTGATGGAGGATGATGCGTCGGTTGCAGTTCTCTTTACGGAGTTCAGAAACGACCTGTGGCAAACAAATGCTAGCATACCATTCTGCATTAACCGTTCTTTGTCCCTCAAGAGGAATAGGCGCAACATGGCCGGTTTTGGAGACAAACGTGGCCACCATTTTTTTTGCAACACTCCGTGAACGAACAATTTTTGTTGGCTTTAACTCATTTTCGAACACCCAAACTCGTGACCGGTTTTTTGTTTCGGGTTCGTACGCGTATATCCAGGATTCGTCACCTGATACGATGTTGTATACAGCATTTGAGGATCCTGCGTGGAATCTTTCGAGAGTTCTGACGCACCAAGTAACGCGAGCCGCTTTTTGCTCTTTTTGATTTTGACAAAATTTCATTACCCAAACAAATTTTAGCAACCTTTTTTTATACCATTGCAATATTTCGAATGATTTTAGTACGCATATTTTCATTTGGTCAAATTTTTACTTGGCAAAATATTACTTAATATAATGTCATTATGGAATTTGGTCTTTAATCAAATGATTTATTACAGCAAACAATCTTCAGACAATAAATGTTTGGTGAAATGATTTGTTAAGACAAAAAATATTAAGGCAAAAATAAGATTTTTAGACATTTGACTTGCTGGTTAAATTTGATGTCTTTTGCGTACTTCTTTGTAAGTTTTTGTGCTTGAATTTGTCTGAAACAAGTCAAATTTATGGTTATTTGATATTAGTTTATTTATGGAAGTAGTTAGAGTAGGTTAATTATTTTAAAAAAATGGTTAGGTTAGGTTAGGTTAAAACTGTGACCTACGCACGAGCCGAGCTAGCGAAGCGAGCGGTGCCGCGGCAGCGGCCGGCGAGTGCCAGAAACGACTTGCATTAATAGAAAAAAGAGATTGTTTTTAGTAGGTTACCCGGAACTGAATTATTTAGATTAGGTTAATTACTTATTTAAAAAAAATGGTTAGGTTAGGTTAAAACTGTGACCTTACTACCTACTGTGCCAGGAACGACTACATTATATAGAAAAAAAAGAGCACACATTGAGCGCCATTTATGATTTACCTCCTATCCACTTAGTAGTTCACATTTTTGTCATTGAAGTTTGACTGAATAGGAAAGGGTGAATTGAAAACTGACGATACTAAATAAGTATTTGGCTTATTTGATTTTGCATAAAAACTGTTATTCCAAATGAAATATTTGACTAAATAAAAAATGTTAGAAGTACTAGTTGGTAAACAAGTTATAGTTTAAACGTTCATTTGCCAAACATTAGGTTTGCGTTACAACTTTTTATGAATAGATTTTTTGCTAAGTAATAATTTGGCAAATGAAATTATGCGAAAAAATTTTTGGGAAGTGAAAATTTGTCAAATTCCTTTCAGTCAAACAAGGGAGACCGAGGAACTTCATTCCTGACGGTGGTCCCCGACCGCACATTTTTATTTATTCCAAATTTTCATTGTGAAATTAAAATTAAAACCAGAGTGAAATTTTATTATATTAGTATCCAACTGACAACCGGATACATTGTATTTATACATATTATGTGTAATTAATGTAGGATATGGTACCTAGTAGCGAAGACAGTTCGATGGAGAGTGAAATAGTAATATGGATGATTCTGATGAAAAAATCTTAGAAAAATGTGTTTTAAAACTTCTTCATAAAGGACCACGATAAAAAATTATAAACTACTCGCGCTTGACTGTAATTTTATCGATAATAATTTGCAATGTGTCTTAACACTATCGTAAGATGACAATTAAACGTCATCATACCACATATAAATAATCACATTTTCGAAAACGATATTATGAATTAAAACTATAATATAATTACGAGATATTTTTTCTGAGCTGTCGCAATTTCATATCTAATGTGTTCTTCTTTTATTTGAATTTTTTGAACAACTGCAGAGAGAGCGGATTTTTAAAAATTTTGACACAGGTCCAACCTCCATGACGTCCCGCAGGACTCTGATCATAGATAATACACTATCTAAAGTAATCTAAATAAATAAAGTAATAATAATATAGTAATAAAGACTGATCGCGAGCGGATTTAGCCAAATTTACTAATTTTGAGTTATTTAAAAAAAATCTATTAAACTCAAAAATCCAACCGTTAAATTCCCTCCGAAATACGATTACCTCATGATCATGATACATACAATTTTCATATAATTTTATGCTGTAATTAGGAAATGAAACGGAAAATGGTTTTGAAATCCACCATGTTTCGGATTTTTTTTCATCGAGGAAAGTACAACTTATCGTGTTTCGAACCGTTAATTTCCCTCAAGCAAGGATGTATCTATGGTATATATTTTTTTCAGGACCTTAATACACGAATTTGACCATTTAAAATTGATTCTGAAAACAGGAAAATTCGGATAACCCCCCGTTAATACATGTTACGGGAATAATAAAGCCATACCTCTCCGCTCAAGTTCCATAGTAAATGGGTTTGTGGTTTGGGTGTTACATAAAATTGTGAAGTGGATGCTGGGCTTGGTGTTTATTGCCGACTTATTTTCAACCGACTTAAAAAAAGGAAGAGGTTCTCAATTCGGTTGTATTTTTTTTTTTTACATGTCTTTAGAACCCACATTTTTTATAACTTCCTTCGGAATTTCGCAACTGAAGCAAGCTTCTTATACGTCAGTTCGAATATAGAATAACTGAAGGCTCATTCTATTATGTTGCTTCGTTTTTATAATGTTAATTTGGCTGAACACTCGTTCTACGTCAGCATTGAAAATGCACTAGATAGCGCGCTAGGCACTAAAATATATTTTTAAGCACTAAGTTAACAGAAAATGCATCAGATCTAGTACTACTGAAAGCACTAAGTTGGCATCACTGCCCGCCATCCGCTTATTAGCTCGCTTGCTGACTAGGCCCGTAGTGTGGTCATTTGAAAACTACGCGCGCTATCTCGCTCGGGCCCGTCGTGCTAGGCGCCCGCCTTAGTCACTTACACTATGGACGCAAGCGGCGGTTTCATGTTTGATATTTCGCGCCTGTCGCGTCGCCGTCAACGCGCTAGGCCGGCAGTGTGGATGCACACTAAGTGTCAGAACTTTAAATCAAGCACAAGCACAGAGGAGCACAAGTATTGGTTCTGTAGTGAAGCAAGTCAAGTGTAATTTCGTAAAACGAGATTTTTAAAGTAGCGGCAGTGTCTGTGGGTAAATTCCAATGAGGTTATTATAATAATATCATTGGTAAATTTAGTCCTACCCTATATTATACTGTAGTCTTTGATTCAGTCATCTCAGGCGGTAGTTAACAAAATGTAATATTGCTATTTGCATGCGTGATATTTCTGGTGTAAGGTACCCTACGTAACACATATTAAAGACGACACTTTATTTAAAAAGTTTTTGTAATTTGTTTATGCCCTTTTTAATTTAGATAATAGCTGGATTTAATTTTTTTTCTGTGTGTACCTGTGTAGTGGCTGGCTCCCGCTAAAAAAATTAAAAAAATAGACTATCCATCGTCGATTTCTTTATACTTAGTGGTTTCTAACACGGGGTCGGATCTAGTATCGTTTGGCAGGAGGTGGGGGTAAAAGAGGTGAAACCTGGTAGGGGTTGGGTCCCTGATTATAACGCTACCACGTTTATTACAAGGTAATGCATATTTTTCGAGAAGTTAATAAAAATTGTTTCTAACCTCAAATCAGATAGTGAAACGAAACGTTAAAATGGGTGATTGACAACCAAATCTGTACCAGTATATTGTCTGTGGTGTAAAATGTAGTGCAAAATCGATGAAACGAAACGTAAAAAAAAAACTATGCCTTTGCGTCTTCTGAAGTGTTCTGTGGTCATGTGTCAGTGTCGTAAGTTTGTTTCATTTGTTTTTATATGGGATTAAATATAATGACTACCAAAAAAATTAAATGCTCACCAAAATGGATAAATGCTCACTAAATCTTCGTCGACCTGCTGGAGAAAACCCTAACCCTAGACGGTAGACGTCAGGGGCACCCCGAGGTTTGGTTGGTTAGGTTCCTTTAAATCCTGCAGACAGAAATAGGAGCCCCGCGAAGCTGGAAACGTTGCATTATGTACCTTTTCATGGGAGTGGTACCAGTGGAGTGGGGGCCAAACGATACTAGATTTCAACCTGCTATTTTAGAAATCTGTAAATAAATCAATAAATAATAACGTTTAGTGAAATCAAAACCTCTTTATAAAAAGAAAACGCGGAACCGTATACGCGTGTTGAATTAATGTCGCCATTGCAGTGGCACGTTGTATATAGGGTGGAAGTTTGAAATCAGCATGGATGGCTAAATCTGAAACTTAAGGTAACAGCGAAAAGGAGTCTTGGAGCCGATTTTGATGAAAATTAAATCTGCATCAATCGATTTTTGAAAAATCTATTTCTCTAGCTAGGATTTAGGAAACGAAACATTTATCTTGAAAAAAAATACACACCTGTATTATTACACCGTCCGACAGTGTCGTTTATTATGATCAATTTATGTGAAGTAAGAATACATGGCAAAGTAAAGGAAAGATTTATTTTAAAAAAAATATCAGTTAAGGTTTAGTCAAGGTTCAATGTAATAAAAATATAATTTGTTATATTAAAAACATAAGTTAACAAGCAAATAACTACTGCTTCAGTGCAAACGACCACATCACTTATATTCTAGTTACATAAAAACGGTTCCTAACTTAAAATAATTGTATTTTGTTAAAAATGCGCCCTTTTCTTTACTTTGCCGTGTGTTATTACTTCCCAGAATTTGACCTGTATTAGTGACACTGACGGACGGTGCAATAATAAGGCACGGACTAGAACAAAAAGAAGGACTCCGCGCCACGCGTATCGAAAGTGAAGCACTACCGATCTATGTGTGCTTGATTTGACAAAGACGATCATGTCACGTAATTTGTTTGCTTAGTGACATAGTAAAATGTTGAAATAATCAAACCTGTTTTATGGTGCACTCCGACGATGTTTTAATTCTGCTAATTAACTTTTAATAAATTCTTTCAAGTGTTTGATATTTTCAAATTTCTTAATACCGACATTTAGAGATAAATACAAAATTATGACCACTTTTGGGTACTTTTCTAAATCAATGAAATTCCAATAATACATATCCCAAATCAATCCGTGAGGTATTTATATATTCACTATAAATAACACACACACACACACAAACACACACACTTGTGTTCACATGTAACACTATTGCCCAGAATAGCTTTTATTCGCCCTGAATATCCTTTTAAAAATTGTCCAAATCTGAGTTTTCGAATTCATTAGGCTTAGGGAAAGTTATTTCTTCATCAGATTTGCTGATTTAAGTCATTATGGGATATGCCCCGTGCCGCACACGATCATATGAAAATAAATGAACGGCTCTGACGATCAATTTATTTTTGGTCCATTTTCGAAATCTGAAAGTGGACACCTGAGCACGGGGCTCCTATCTGAAACTTTTCAAATATATATTCGGTGTCCTCACAGAACAGATAAACCTCTTTATCTTTTCTGTGGGTGTCCTCTACAAATGCTGCACCTACTCAGCTATCAATATTTCGCCCTGCTTATTCTTGCTCAAAAACCCTCTGGGCTCCCATACCATAACAAAGTTACAAGGATCTATGTGTCAATAACTACACTTTTGCAAAAACGAACCACTAAGTACTACAATTGTAACATACTCGTAGAACCACAGTCCGACGACGAAGCCCGAGCTGCATACGAAGTTCGCCGAACTTCGTATTTGGGCTTCGTCGTCGGATTGTGGTTCTATGTTACAATTTTAGTACCTACTTGGTGGTTCGTTTTCGAATTAATCGCGGCGCGGCAGCGTGTCGTCGAACGGAACGCGTATGGCATTTTTATTTATAATCGTGATATCTTCGAAATCAAATGTCCGATTCGAATTAATTAAAAAGTATTTTACTGCTACGTAAATACCCTTGATAATAAAACTATTTATTTTAATAAGAATTAATACTACGATACGAATGTAACCAACTTTTGCTTCTACCGGCGATCTAATTAAATTTTAGAACATAAAAGCTGCTATTGTGACTTAACTATGATAGTTAGATATATAGCCTCGAGGACTTTTTTGAAGGTAATAATGAGTACTTTAATCATGTAGTATATACTTTTTATGTATCATCAATAGTTTTCTCAGCGTACGCCAGATAGTGAATTTTATATGCAAAATTTTGCTACTTTGGGTTACATTATTGTAATTTTCTTAAGGATCTTTACATTTTTTGAAAATAAATTATAGCCTATGTTACTTCCTGATAAGTTAACTTTCTACTGGTGAAAAAATGGTTACAATCGGTCCAGTAGTTTCGGAGCCTATTCGGTACAAACAAACACAAACAAATCTTTCCTCTTTATAATATTAGTATAGATGAGCGTTTCCTGATTGGCTTATACGCGCTGGAATGGCGGGATCGATCGTTTCGGTTTGTCGTGTCTCGCTCGGCATCTATATATAATATATACTCGTACGAGTATATGTATAAACATCCAGTGCCCGCTGGGTGTTTACAGAGAGATGTCACGCGTTTTAATTGAAAATATAATTACAATATTAGCTTTTGCCTGCGGCTTCGTCGGCGTGGAGGTTGGAAATTATCCCACGGGAACCTGGATAAGGAATCCTATGTCCTAATCCAGGTCATGGTCTACCCATGTGCCAAATTTCATGCAAATCCGTTCAGTTGTTATAGCGTGAAAATGTAATAAACAAACAAACTCACTTTCGTATTTAAATTTATTTATTTTCTAAACATCTGCTATTGAAAGAAACATGCAACGACGTATCCAACGAAATCTGCAAAAAGATAACTCCAAGCTTCGCAGTGTCGTGCAAAATTTACAATCTTTTTTTTTTTCACTAACTAAATCCACAATATTTTAAAAATTCGTAAGTACTGGTATTTTTGCTCAGTATATTCCAACCTTTATAATGTTGGCTGCACTACCATTTTTGTCACTTTTTCGTCACGGTGGCGGTGGCGGTGGCGTAAATTACTGTGACACTTTTACAGTGCTTTTACGTCACTGTCGCGTGAACTTTTGCGTCACTGCTACTGCGTCATATATTTGACAAAATCCGTGACCTGTCCCTTGTGATGGTTTTTTTTTGTTGACTGACAAGTCACGCTGACTTTTTATCCCGGTAGGTAGCGTGTTAATCGCTGGTGTTGATTTAACTGTCAAAATTGACACAAACACCTTATTTACTTTTATAATTCGTTGCCTTTTTACCAAAACAAAGATATTGTGCTGTAATTAGTTATAACATGCCGCTATGTAGTGCTTTTCAATGCAAAAATAATGGAACACACCGTTTTCCTGCCGAAGAGAAAAGAAGAAATCAATGGATCGACGCCTTACATCAAAAAAATTGGAAACCAACATCGTCTTCTAGGTTATGTAGAAAACATTTTAAACCTAATGATTTTTATGACGAAAGCAGATATACTGGTAAGTCTCATGGTTTTAATATAATTTAAACATAACATAATATAAATACAATCAATCTGCCTAGCCATTTCCCAACTATGTTGGGGTTGGCTTCCAGTCTTACCGGTAGGACTGGAGCTTTACATGGAGCGACTGTCTATCTGACCTCCACAACCCAGTAACTGGGTACTACGATACCCCTTGGTAAGACTGGTTGTCAGACTTGGGCTTCTGACAACCCATAACGACTGTCAAAGATCCACGAATGACAGCTGGGACCAACGGCTTAACGTGCTTTCCGAGGCATGGAGGAGTCTCGGTATGTAAAGATGGTCACCCATCCACTGACCAACCCCAGCAAGCGTAGCTTAACCTGATGGATCGACCCGTGCGGCTGTTATTACTTAGCCACGAGTTTTTCCAACATAATATAAATACATACCTATAATTTAACATAAGGTAATAAATCTGTTAAACTCTATCTAGCAATTTTTTTTATTGATTTTAGGAATAAAACACAAGCGCCAGAGTCTGAAAAAAGAAGCAGTGCCAACATTGTTTATATTTTCAAAGCAGGAGGTTCCAAAATCAAAGAGGCAGCTGAGACATGAAACTATAAATGTTTCAACAAGAGATAATAACCAAACTTATGATGATGCAAATAGAAACAAAGACATTGTTCCTGCTTCTTCTTACCATGTCTGTACTCCTGACCTAGACTATGAAATGTTGGTACCAGAAGCAATCGAGGAAGCAAATGTGAACATGAAATTAATGTCGGTCAACACATCAAAAGGTGACAAATGTACCCAAATAAATATTAAACATATTTGTGGCTCTTTGGTCATTTCAAGAATGAAGAGAATGCATAGTGTTTGACACTGGGTTAATGGTGAGTTGCACGAAACCAACATTAGTTTAACAGAGACTTTAAATTGATACTGTCACTTTCTTTTTGATACAAAACATAAGGAATGGCATGAATTTAAAGTCTCGGTTAAACTATTGTTGGTTTTTTGCAACTTAATCTTAGAGTCCTATCTATTTGGTTTCCTCCTATCCATAGATTACTTATTTCAGTCACCGTTTCTCAAGAAGTTGTTTCATTTTTATATGGGGCCTGGACCTGGGCAACAAACCACTTAATAGATCTAAGTTGGTAGTATTTTAAGGGCACTAATAAAATGGAAAATGTTTGACGTTATTGTTAAAATGCTTTTAAACTCTGTTTTGACACAATCATTTAAAGTGAAGGCCACACTATGGGGTCACAAGATTTTGTATCATGAAAAAATCGATGCAAGTGAACACACTTGCGTTTTCTATTTGCTGATGCTTAGAAAATACATACGGCTAAATTCCGGTATAAGCTGATCTCGCATTGTATAGGATTTCCGTACAGTGAAAGGTCAGCATATACTGGAAATATATAGCTTGATATGTAGCCGTGTGTACCAATTTTAATAATACCAGTCTACACAAAATTTTATCTATAGAGTATAATATTTAGCAATTTAATTAGTATTTAGTATTTTAGCCCTATTTTTTATTAATCTAGCCCCCTTTCAAATTCTCTGTAGCCCGAAAACATGATTACTAAAAAACTTAACCCTGTCTTCTCGCAGTCGGGTAAAAGGTACGTGTCCGACACTCTTATAATATAAGCCATAGACTCGACCAAGATATAACCCAATCTATTACTAAACTGTTCTGTCATCTGTGCACTAGCCTAGTTGGCAACACTGATATAGTGAGTACTACACCTGCTGTGAGGTAATAGTGTTCTGTGGTAGTAAACAAAAACAACAAACATCTGAAACATTGTGTTAAATAAAACCGTGAAAAACAGATTTGAATTCCTAACTTTCCACATACGAGTTTATTAGAGTAAACCTGTACACTAATGCATTATTGTTGCGTCTTCGGATGTTTGAATAAGGCGAACCATTCGTTTCCTCGTAATGAAAAAACAAGTAAATTGTGGGAAGTAAATATTCAAAAAAAAAATATGTGCAGACTTTGTTGTGAAATTGGAACATACTCAGGTTAGTCATTTTAAAATATTGAATTATATCGGTAAATAACGTGAATTTGGTACGATTAATTATTACGATATTATGATTTTGTAATAACATAACCTAAAATATTTTTTTGCTCTCAGGGTTAAAAACTATCAGGCGCGTTATTAGGAAAGATGGTGCCTTCAGTATTTACCTGGTCCAAAACACAACATTTTAAACCTACGGAACAAAGAGGAAAAGAACATCCTGAAGTAGGAAGAAGAAAAATAACTTATTCACATAATTAAACAAACCGTGAGCAAGTACTAATTAACACTTTAATATTAGATGACAGTGTTGAATAAGTAGAAGAAGTTGTCTTAGTTTTCATGAATAGCACACAAAAAAAACACCAGTTTTATACCATACAAATAGAATACTGGTTTAGAGTCATTATCTAAAACTCACTCTAAAGAAGACATGCCAGATGCCAGTGACAATTTGAATAAATATAAAAATTCCAATAATCTGAACCTACTTGGTCCATGAATGAATTTGGAATTTATGAATTATCTGTTTGACTCAAATGTTTTTCATGAACTAAACAAACCACTGGTTTACACTGATATGCAGTTGACTGTATCTTATTGAATGGGGATAAAAACTGTCACTTGCTCGCTGTAGGTGTTGCTACTGTATCGGCATAAATCTATGCCACTGTTGAGTATTCAACATCTAGTTTCTTATTGTCTAGGTCTATGGTTCATTATTCAAGAATATGACAGCCAACTGTCGCATATCTGTACATTTTTTGTAAACATCTTTGAATAGTTCAATAATATGACCCGTTGCGCAGCTGTTGGCTGTAAAAATGTGGGCACCCATTGTTTTCCAAAAGATGTTAAAAGACGAGAACTGTGGGTGAAAGCTGTGCATAGAAAACATTGGACACCCGAGAAATGGTCGAGATTATGTGCTAACCATTTTAAACCTGAAGATTATAGAGAGTTCAATTCATATACAGGTGAGGATCCGTTTCATGAAACAGTGAACTAAGTATGTTTCTATTACTGACACTTGTGGTTTAGTATGTAATTACTGTAATTATATGATGTATGTTTAAATTTGAGATGTTTAAAAGGCAACCGTCAAAATGGCCATGCTGTAGCTAGTTTCCAACACAAGCTAATAATACAAGGCGTAAATAATAATTACAATATGTAATTATTATTTAATGTTTGCCACATTAAACAAACCTTTTGTCTGTTTTAGGTGACCCAAATTTGCTTAAAATCCTGAAGAAGACAGCTGTACCCTCTATATTTTCAACTCCGAGCAAGTTATTTGTGTCGTATGCATCCGGTTTTCAACAAAAAAAGAAAATAAGTAAACAAACACAAAACAACCATAATTATTTATTTCTCTTTCTACTAAAGCTGCTTTTTCCTGTGCTCGAATGTTAAATGTGCTCTAATCCAAATTGCATACATTTTCACCTTGCTTTTAAACATCAACAACAGCAAACACACAATGGTGGTTAGTGAGCACTTGACAGTGCTGCCACCTAATATGATCTTCCAGTTTTTAACCCCATTGGTGTTTACTTATAAAAACTGAAAACTCGAAATTAGATTTAAATTGTGTAAAATTTTGATAATTTCTGGAATCGAAAAACTATGGATTTGAAAACTTTCGATAAATAAATAATACCATTTGAACACCCTTGACTATCATTGATTTATTTTTGCCAAATACCTACTGCTGTCTAGGCTATAAAATACCTAGATTACTTAATTATAATGTATTCTTTTTTTTAAGTTCCTCCAACGAAGTTTAGAGCAGTTTCACCTCAAAATGCTCCAAAAAATGAAGAAAGTATTTCTTCAGAAATAAATAACGCGCTCAGAAATAGATCGATGAGATTAAAGAACAGAAAAGCTTACTTGTAAGTATAGACTTGATTATATTAATTATTGAGAAATGGTGGAAATGTACATGCAGTTGAGATTTCTTCCTAAGACTGATATGTAACAATTACAAAGTTATGACTGACTATGAATTACCTAAATTATTATGTAATACTGGTATTATTTTGCAGGTTAAATCGTAGATGTTCAGTACCGCAATGCAACAGAAGACCCAGCAATGAAATATCTTTACATCCATGTCCCAATAA
Source organism: Cosmia pyralina (assembly GCA_946251885.1). Classification (NCBI taxonomy): domain Eukaryota; kingdom Metazoa; phylum Arthropoda; class Insecta; order Lepidoptera; family Noctuidae; genus Cosmia; species Cosmia pyralina. The sequence goes on from OX276345.1 coordinate 6,692,172, forward strand.
CGCAGCAGTTAGAAATGAATGGGCCGAAGCTCTCAGGGTCAGCTATCAATATGTTAAAAACATGGTTGCCTGCAGCCTACATTTTACAAAGCTAGATTTTATTCAGTCAAGTATGTATTCATGTTTTAACTGTCATAAGGATCAATTAATTTGGCAGTTTTAGTGCTAAAGGGTCCACTTGAACAATAATATTTATAAGTAGTCTTTTAGCACTAAAAACTTTCGAAGTAATGTCAATCACATTATTTAGTTAAATGTTTTAGTACTTATTAATTCATTTTGCTAATAGAAAATTCAGAGCGAGTACTGAAGCACAGTGCAGTGCCGTCCCGTTACCTACCAAATCGTAAAAAAGTGGTGGTGCCAGAAAAAAATAAACACTTGAGGAAAGATGAGCCCTCTAAAGCTTTTGAGAGGTTAGTGCCATTTATTTGATACAGCAAACAGGAAAATATAACTTTCCATTAGGCTGCGCTGAGGTAGCTCGCGAAATTCAAATTTTCTTGCGTTTTTTGCAATTTGCAGGTCAGTGTCAGGTTTTATCTTGATTAAAATATGATACGCGACAATAAACAATGGTGCCGATTCTGTTGTAGGTACACCGAACTAAACTAACTAAACTATCACTAAAATTCCTTACTTTTTGCTATGAGAATCTTAGAGCTATTCTGCAAAAAAAAAAACCTCTAAATTTAATAACAATTTTGACACAACTAAAATCGAGTTTGAGAATCGTGACTCCGCGTGGTATAGTGCCTGTAGTATATTTGACCCGGTGGCTTTAATTGGAACTAACGAAATCACTATGAAGTGACAGGCTTGTCATATTTTGTTCACCGACACCGCTGTCGTTACCGGGTCAAATATCTTTTAGAGCTGGAGGGGCGCAGTGAGGGGGCAGCTTCAACGTGTTTCATATGGAATGTAGGTACCTTTTTTTTCCGGTACCTTTTTTTTGGCATTTTTTTTTGGTACCTTTTTTTTGGTACCTTTTTTTGGTACCTTTTTTTTTTGGTACCTTTTTTTTGGTACCTTTTTTTTTTGGTACCTACATGTTGAGTCATAGGGGTTTATGGGTTTCATAAAGGGGGGGCAAATTTTCATTATTTTTGCGATAGGACACCGTTTTCGAGATATATGCAAAAAAAAAAGAAAAAAATACACTACTGTTTTTGCATCCGAAGTCAAGGTCTCGGTGTGAATTTTAGTTCATGTCAACTAATATTATTCCACACCTTTTTAATCGCGATTAAACATAGTCTGATTTAGTTTGACAGTTAAAATTTTAGGTGAAAACAGTCAAATTCAGAATAGCAAAATTGCCATTTTCACTAAATTAGTTTAGTGAAAATGGCAATTGACTAAGATTGTACGGAGTTATTAGTAACTCCGTACAATCTTAGTCCTGTCAAACTAAAATATAGTTAAGTTGCGTCAATTTCAGAATGGGAAATCGTTTGACAGGAATAAACTAAATTTTAGTGATTTTTAGTCTTTGTGCCAAGAGAATCGGCACCAATATGTATTTACATAATTCGTCGAACGAACGAAAGAAATCTAACGAAGCTGCACGAAATCTAACTTAGAAAGATGTATTGATGATTTTTATGGTTAAAATTATATTGTTTTCCGTTTTATTGCCGTATATCATATTTTGATCAAGATACAACTTGACACGGACCTGCAAATTGTAAAAAACCCAAAAAAAAATTGAATTTCGCGGGCTACCACAGCGCATCCTCCATAAAAAACACATTTTTTTAGTTTGGGTTGAATTTTTAATTTGGTTTCTTTAGTCTTGCAACACTGATAGACCAGCATCAACCATTGTGTACGGGGCTCGAAATAATTGCCAGAATTGGTGACCAGAAACAAAATTAAATGTAGACGAACGAATGAGTCCTTCACTTTCGTGAAAAGAAAAGTCGAGTGCGATCTGTAAGACACGCGTAATGTAAGAGAAAAAATATATTTTATCAAGTCATCCAAACAAATAAAGTGTTAATATATAATGAAAATATGTGAAATGTAATTATTTTATTAATAACAATATTTATTGCATACTTACGAACAATAATTCAATCGCTAAAATTCTCATTTCGTGTGTGTAATTTTGTCTATTCTATTGCAAAAACTATACGTCAAAAATGTCATTAAAAATTGACAAATCTCACGCGATCTAAATATTTTTAAATGTTTTATTTACTTTTATATCTATGTTCATGTGTTTTCTGTAATTTGTTAGGCAGCAGACGATGACTGATACTGTTGGTGAAACAAAGGAGGCTATTCAAGAGGAAGGAACTCGTGAATGTCGTGCTTGTCTTAAAAAGTTGGACGATAAAAAGAGCAGTTGTAATGTTTTCCAAGCCTGGGCCCCTCCCTGGAACGGTATGGAAGCCACCATAGCCGAGGATTTGGCTAAATTAGCTAATGTTGAGGTTAGTAAAGAGGATAAACATCATATTTTGTCATTAAAAATAAAACAAGGTTATTTTGTAGTTCCCTTCCTCTTGTGCCTTGTGTTTATATAGAAACGTGATAATCAATTACTATTGCAGTCAGTAGAAGACTTCTTTGTATTTGTATGATGTGAAAAATAATAGTTTTGTTTGTGATGAGGTTATATCGCCTTAAAGATTGTGACAGTTGTGCAAACATTATGATGAAACTATAGGTTATAGATTTAGATACCTAAAGTTATTAGTTTCGTTATATTTTCTGTAATGGAAATAGTAAAAACTGGTATAACAGTACCTCATAAACCAAATTATCAATTATAGATTTTCCATTTATCTTTGACGCCTCTTGTAAGCCGTCCCCAACATAGTTGGAAAAAGCTAGGCAGATGATGATTTATCTTTGACACCTCTTTTTTTCTTCTTAACTTTTTACAGATATCAGTAACAGATAGACATTCAAAAGTCTTATGCGTACCATGCTACCAAAAGTTACTGGATGCAGCCACGTTTGCCTCAAAAGTGCGGAATTGTGACTTAATTCTCAGAATGAGGTTCACTGCTGAAATAGACATGGAAAAGGTCTGGCCTAAACCAATACAAGTGGACAAAAACATCAATGGTTCCGTGTTCAAAAACCCAATGGACATAGAAATCAAACAGGAAGTGCTTTCAGATGAGGAATATCCTGTTAATGGTACTGATAACCCGTATGTTGAGACTGAACTAGCCAATTTGGATATAAAAATAGAACCAGAAGAGTTAGTGGAGCCTCCACCTATGAATATTACTATAAATGGTGAGTACTTTTATGCTCTAATACAGTAAATGTTTTGTCATTTTAACAATAGGAAAACAGTGTCAAGCCTTTTCATTGTAGGATGCATAGTAAACCTAAGATTGACTTTAATATTGGATAGAACATTAAGACATTTTAAAAACATTCACTGAAAACAATGTCACTAGTGATTATAATACCAGCCTAATATTCTGCAGGGAAGCACTCATATAGAGAAGGCATGCGCATCAATCACCACACTTGCTTTTGGTGGATTGGTGATTTCAGACTTATATTAATTACTAGCTGAGCCACCAGACGATATCCTGTCAGAATTGATTTCTTTTTTTTTCTTTTAAACACTTGTATTAGAGCAAACAAAACAAATATATTCAAATTGGTCAAGCCGTTTTTTATTAGTGTACTGATTAGATCAGCAACAGAAGTCGGCTAACACTGCTACTTTTTGACATCATCTAAATTACCACAAAATGATTTGATAAACTGCTTGTTTTTTGTTACAGTTCTTAAAATTTTTAGTAATTCTGTTCCGATTTGAATTAAAATAATTAAGATTAACCTTTTGACCGCCAGAGCAAAAACACATGAACGTGCCCTCAACGCCAAGCCACAAATTCCGCGCAAATACCTACGAAAAAAATAGGGATTCCAATACTACATCGATATTCAATTGTATTTTTATTTTCGTCTCCGATTTCATAACATAATGTCCTTAAAACATTGAAATTTAATTCAAAATTAGCCTTGCTCCTACTAAATTAATAGTTATACATTATTTACAGAGTTGTATAACACTGTAATAACAGCTATGAGACGAAAATGTAATAACTATAGACACAAGTTGACACAACACTATTCTTATCTGCTGTCTTCTATTTGTGACAATGGCGTGGACGGCCCACCATTTTTATGACTATTTCGCTTCCGAAATAAGGATGTAGCAACGTAATATCTCGCTTGTCGATGTCGTCTATTTATGACCATGGCGTACAAGGCACAGATAATTCGGGTTGAGTTAGGGATGCGCCTGAGTCAGGATTAGCCAAGAACAAAAGGGCGTCTTACGTCCCGGATACTAGACCATCCCAAACGTCAAACGACAATATATAAAAAAATAAGATTTATGACTTACTAACACGGTTTTAGGCGATTAGAAACAATGGCTTATGTAATAGTTCATCTTAAAAAGTACGTCAGACCACACTGAATGAGTCGTAGTATAATATAAACAAATCGGAAAAATTTCGCGCGCTGTCACGTTGACGTTTCGGACAAATTACGTGGATAGTGTATTATCCACGGACGTGTGAGTGGATAATGCTGTTTTACCCTCGTACCAAATTATATCTAAAATAATGCGTTGCAGTGGAAAGTTTTTAAACGATCTTTGAAGTACATTTTTGATATTATCTAACATGCGCTACATCACTAGCGGTCACATATTCACGACAGTGGCGTGTGAGAACATTCTTTTTTACAATTGATTTCTTACTTTTTAATTCCCATTATTCAACCCCATTTAAAGCGCTATTTAATTCGTTTAATAGAAATAAACAAGGATTAGAGCTTCTATTTTAAGGTGATATAAATAAAAAGGCATTAAAGTAATGTTCAAATTGTTTATTTCGTGTTTTTGTATACCGCTTTTTCTGTCACGTATTCACGTCGTTGGCGTCCAGGGACAGTTTACGCTTGTCACGTATAGGTGACACTGGCGGTCAAAAGGTTAAAAAGTGCAAGTGTTAATCAACTTTTGTTGGTGACTGTATTTCCAAAATTTGATTAAACTTGTTTTCTTCTGCAGGTACAATATCACTAGATCCATTAAACTCTGAGAACAAAGATGTGAAAAATGGGACTGAAGTACAGCAGGAAACAGTAAGTTGTACTTTTATATAGATTTAGCTGACACAACAGACATTGTCCTGTTCCATAGATAAAAGGATGAATTTGAATATTTTCTGGGAACTTTTTTTAAATTTTTCTTTCCATAAAACTTAATTCGGACTATTACAAACATTTAAAACAAAAAATGAGCCTAATCGGTCCAACTGCTCTCAAGTGGTGTGCATACCGACTAACAGCATTTAATGTTTTATACATAATACAGGCTGTATCAGAAAGGTGTGACGTGTGGTTAAAATTAACAACTTTCTCCATGGGACCACATCATAATCAAGAAAAAATTATCAGCCATCCCATACATTTCAAATGTATGGGACGGCTCATAACAAAGTTTCAATGCCTACTCAACCCAAATGTAACATTTGGGTTGTGTAGGCATTGAAGCTTTGTACAAGACAGCTGATTTTTTTTCTCGATTATGATGTTGGTCCTATGGATAAAGTTGTTCTTAAAGACCACACTTCCTGTAGATTAATCTGTCTCTGTGTAAAATCCCTTTTTATTGACAATTCATTGTTTTATAAGGAGTGCACAAGTTGCGTTTTAATTTTATGATTAATGCAACACTAACATAGTTTTCAGACCTTTGTAACTATTACAAACTAAACTATACAATTATGGCTATGTAATGAGTATGAAATAAATAAATTTACTATTATAAAGTAATTAAGGTGATATTACTTTCCAGTACATAGAAATGGATGTGAAACAGGAGCCCACAAGTGAAGGAGAGCAAGAAATTGAGCAAACTCCTGATCTTTCACTTGAGTGTTTATTGTGCACCAAGTCCTTCCATAGCGTTACTGGACTTAAGGTAAGTACCTATTTTTTTTTTTACGTCAGCGCCGCCCACAAGGATCCACTACAAGGAACCACAGTACTAAATGTGGAAACCAATCCTGGTAACAGAACATATAAATAGATTTTTTTGATGTTTGTTTGTTGAACGAGCATCTATTTCTATTGCAACTTGGAAGAGTATGTCCAGTAGTGGACTGCAATAGGCAGAGTTGATTAGTACCAAGAATGTAGTGATTTTAGAAGCCAATTGAAATGTAAATGCAATAAAACAATATGTAATTATGCTGCAAAATCAGCTAACATATTTATGTAGTTAAGTATGTCACAATTATAATAAATTTTAGATTGTAATGTGTACTGTACACACGTATACTCATCAAGCTATACATTTCCAGTTTACACTGACCTCTCATTGTAAGGAAATCATGAATAATGCGAGATCAGCTTATACTGGAAATGTATAGCTTGATCTGTAGCCGTGCGTACAACGCCTTGGTATTATTTATTTTTTAGTTTTGTGCATGTACACTTAAATAAATAAATGATGTCTGTCACAACTTATTGTTTGGGAATCTACCATTCTGAACTCTGATAAAATAGAATCTGCCAGAAAATAGTCCTTTAACACTTTATTTGAGAGCTTTTGCAGTAATTTCTTTCGGAATTAGTTTAATGCAGTTATAAATCCCATAATGTCTTTTTAAAACTTCTCTGATAATTATTAATTTCAAACATTGTGTTTATACAGGCACACGTGATAGCCCAACATTCCTACAAGAGTGTCAAAAGAAAGGCCAACGGCAGTGTATCGCCAGTGAAGAAACGTTGCGACCAGTACCAGTGCGCGATTTGTAAACGAAGTGAGAGACTTATTTTTTTTTAGGAATGAGGTAGTTTGTACTTTTTACAGTGCTCTCTCGCTAATCCGCCGCTCGTCTATCCGACAACTACTATAACCCGCTGTTTGTACGGTTCCGTACCTCAAAAGGAAAAAACGGAACCCTTATAGGATCACTCTTGTGTCTGTCTGTCCGTCTATCACAGCCAATTTGCTCCGAATCTAATGGACCGATTAAGTTGAAATTTGGTATAAGTATATGAATTTCTGTGACCCAAACACGGACGGGTAAAGTAAATAAATAAGTTTTGAATATGGCTTTTAGGGGGCAAATAAGAAAATTAAAAAAAAATGTATTGCTAACTTTACCGTGTGACATATCAAATGAAAGGGCTTACTATAAGAGTCTCAAATATGTATATATTTTTTATAATTTTAAAATAAAAATAAAGTTATTTAAGAAAATAGACGAAAATTGACAATTTCCCCCCTTATCTCCGAAACTACCGAGCCTAAAGTTTGAAAAAAAAATACAGAATATAGTTCTTTACCTGTAGATTACAGGAAAACCTACAAGAAGTCTGGTCTTAAAATAACATGGTAAATCTCGCAATATTGTGAGTACAAACTTACATTTACAGTTGGAATGTATTGGAGAACATGTTTTTCAACTACAATGTTAAGTTTGTTCTTGGGATAAATTCATCCCAACTACGGAACCCTTCATTGTGCGTGGTCCGCACACACTTTGCCGGTTTTTTAAGAGTCGAGACTGTTGTGATCATACTCTGTAATCCACCGTCATACTAAATCTTCAGCTCGATAATCCACCGTCTACCGTTTCTTTCATGCATATGACCGTACACAGTTCTATACTTCGCCATACGGACGTAAGCAGCAACTATTTAGTCCGTAATTTGTTGTTCCTTTAGATTATAATCCGCTTTTTTCAGTAATACGCCGATGCATGGTTGGAATTTTGTGGTGGCGGATTTGCGAGAGAGTACTGTACTTAAATAACAGTGCCGACTGGAAAAACGTCTGATAAAATTCGTTTGGGTGGTAATTTGTGGTAAACCATGACAGATGCACAAAGTCACATTCGCAATGTTAATGTGACGACATTTTCTTCTTCAATGTTGGTGTAGTCAATATGAATGAGAGCCGGCCGCGGATATTATAACATCAGTGACGGAATGAGTGTGGGCCGAAAGCCTGTGACGTAGCCAACAATAAGCAATTATCTAAAACACCCATATTATCTACTGTTCAGGTTTCCAAACGTCGACGGACCTAATGGTGCACGAGACATGTCACAACAAACACGCGTGCTATGGCTGTACGGAGAAATTCGACTCATTCGACCTGCTGACTCGCCATAGAAAGCGGTGTAAAGCTAGCACGGCGAACTCGGTGCAGAAGCTCAAGACTTTGGAGGATGTTAAGAGGTGAGATATCTAAGTGTCATCAATGCCCTCCTGTGCTTATCCCCTTGGTTGTTGAGCATTGATCGTCACCAATGTCCTCAGTAAGTACTTCTGACCTGCCCACAATACAGGGTTACTTGTAATTTGACGTATTCCTTGCAGGACGTCACAGTAGGGTTAAAATGCAATAAATTAAGCCCTCAAATGTTCTACCGAAATTCAGTATTTTTTTTTTTGTAATTTTTGTCTAAGAAAAATGTAAATTACGATAAATAAAATGTTTAATAGTGATCTTTGCCAAAAATATAGGCATTTTTCAACTTTTAATTTTTAACAAAGATCTGCTACAGCATCAGCTATGATAATAATTTTATAATTGTATTTTTTCATAAAAAAACTAAAAATCGAACTAACACATTTGGTTGCTTATTTTGTTGCATTTTTACCCTACTAAGGGTGAATTCGACCAAACTTTTATACCCAGTATAAGTCTAAATCTTCGAATAAATTTTGAATTTTTGACAGTTTCTCCATACAAAAACTGTCAGTCATCAATTTTATTCCACGGATAAAAGATATCCGACTTTGGTCAAATTAGCCCTAAGACGTCCTGCAAGGAATACGTCGAATTACAAGTAACCCTGTTAGAGGTATTATTAGGAACAGGGTGTAAAGTTCACTCGTCCTCTATAGAAAAGGAAAGAAGACGACGGGTGTTGTATCTGGTTGGCTACTGCCCGACGGTAGATGTCGGGATATATGCCAGTCGCGCGGTAAACTATGCTTGCGCGATGCAAGATTTGTATGACGTCAGGTCTCTTTGATGCGGCGTTGTAGGTGCCGCCCCAAGTACGAAGTAAACTAGCAAGTTTTATTGCGGTATTGGATCCCGTAAATATTCACAAAAGATACCCACTGTAGATTGACTGAATGTAATCGAAAACTTGTTGAAGTCAACATTTCAATAAATCGCATAATTATTGTGATTCTAGTATAGTTTAAGATTACAAGTGGATTTTATTCTTCAGTCTTGACTATTAAATATTAGGAGACACAGACTCTTAAGATTTAATTTAATAAGTAAAATAATAATATATTTGTTATTTTCAGGCCACTACCCGAAGAAAACGTGGAGTACTTAGAACCGGATATAGAAAAGCTAGAACCAGAAACTACAAGTAAAGTCGAAGAAGACATTGAAATGAAAGAATCAGAACCTACAAAATATGATGTTGAAATGAAAGATTTAAACAGCAAACAGAAAGAAGAAAACATTGATGTAGATGACAATGTAGAAAATTATAAGAAACCAGAGAGTGTAAATAAAGAAGTAAAAAATGGTAAGCAGTTAGAAAGTGTAATACAAGACCAACAAGTAGATAATGTTATGGAGTCAGAAAGTATAATACAAGACCAACAAGTAGATAATGTTATGGAGTCAGAAAGTATAATACAAGACCAACAAGTAGATAATGTTATAGCGTCGGAAAGTCTAATACAAGAACAAGAAGTAGATGAATGTAGAAGTTCATCTATTACACTTTCTGACTCCATACCACTAATAGAGTCACATAGTCTAATAGAAGTGAACAGTAATGATAATAAACAGTTACCAAGTTTAATAGAAGAAGTTGACAATGATAAGAAGTTAGAAAGTCTAATTGAAGAAGAAGAAAGTGTTACTAAAAAAGCAGAAAGTGAAAAAGAAGAATTAGTAAATGAGGAGAAGAAAACAGAAAGCGAAAATAAAGAAATGGCAGAAGATCCTAACAGCAATATGAAACTTAATCTAGAAATACATTCAACACAAAACAAGACTGAACCCATGTTAAGCGATGCTGATATGCCAGTAGGAACACTTAACTATAACAATAACGATAACAATGAGTGTACTTAGATAAATGTACCTTACTGTCACACAACAACCCCTGTTAAGAGGTGCACTGTCATAATATACTCAAACGCTGCCAAAAGGTTCTGTAAGAGTCAGAAAAATAAACACAAGGTTAATAGAATAATAAAAGAGGATTTTGGTGTCTTTGTCGAGAAAAAAAAGAAAAAAAGAAAAAAAAAAGAATCGCAACATCTGTCCCAATCTATATGGGACATACAAGAGCTCCTATGTGGATGACACTGGTCTGGAGCAAACGGCTTTACTAAAAATCTTTTTGCCTGGCTAATTTCACCTCGACATGAGATACATCTCGATCTCGTGCCGACACGAGGTCCGAAAAAACCTACATAATATCACAAAAAGGCAGTGTGGCGGTCGCGGCATCTACAACGCCATATGCGAACTACGCAACAAAAACCTGACGTCACACAAATCCTGCATCGCGCAAGCAGAGTTTACCGCGCGACTGGCATAAACAACATCCCGGCACCAACCGTCGAGCAGTGGCCCACCAGACACAACACCAGTCTGGTCAGAGGATCCTTCCTTTTCAATACGAGATGAGTGAACTTTACACCCTGTTCCTCATACCTCTATAGTGGTATAGGTTTTATTGTAGTAAAATGATTAATTCAGTACTAAAATAATGTACATTTTGGGTGGTCGCACAACTGACGATGCGTCGCGTATCGTCGGTTGCTTAGCACCAGAACGGACAAGTAGATAATAAAAAATCAACCTTACACAACCGATGATGCGTTAGTGCGTCGACTGATTAAAAAGACGCGATATCGAAGTTACGCCCGACTCGTCAGATTTGCGACTACCTTTTTATCTCAATATGATTGATGTGATTACAAATTAAAGTGTATTTAGGATAATTATATCGCCCATCGTACCATCGAGTATGGTTTTATATTAAGTTATGTTATGGTTATTCTGTACGAACGAAATTTTTATTTTCACTGCAACTTTATAATAATTACAATACGAAACATGTTTGTTTGAAAACACAGTGTGATTGATTTTATCTTGTCCTATTATAGTAGTTTGTAATCTATAATTATCAATAAAACGGTTTTTTTACATTTCAAATTTTCAAATGACTAAACTGAATGACTAAACCTGAAATTGCGAAAAAAAAAAAATCAGCTGCCCCCATAACATTTATGTTTGCATAACTCTTCAAAATCTAGGCAGCAGCTGATTTTTTTTTTCGCGATTTCAGGTTTCGTCTCGTAGTAAACGTTGTTTTTTATCATGAACACAATCATGTGTTTAGGTATCGGTCACTAATTACCAGTCACCCCCTATATATACATGTAGCGAGTTTCTTGCCTGAAGTGATTACGATAATAGCCTGAAAGTAATATCTATCTTCTATCATATCTATAAAAATCGATGTGTGTATCTGTATGAATGTACTATGTTCCCTATGGACTCCAAAACGGCTGGAGCGATTTTGATGAAATTTTTGACAATCTTCAGTTAGCCTAGCGGGTGATCTTGTGATGTTTTTTTTTTGCGATCGGGGTACCATTGCGAAGCCGGGGCTGGTCACTAGTACTGTATAAGTATACTTGGATAACTGAACTTTTAAAATGTCTTTTATAGTGATTCAGTTTTACCTTCAAGCTTGAAATAATGAATTAATTTGTTCTAAAATTACTGGTACTTTTTACACTGTGACCTGTTTTAACTATGTGTTGTTATAACCAATCAATTTAATTTTTATCATTGTTCATAATAATTGTATATTATCATATTGGTATGATGTAAATATTTTGTGAAACTTTTAGGTTATGATTATTGTGATGTATGAAATAATGGTTCTCTGTAAAATTTTAATATACTGTTGCATTTCGCAAACATACTTTACATTTTTAATTTTACAAATCCCCACGACAAAAATAAATCCTTTTAACTAGGCCTGTTACCATTCCTGCGGATGTTGTGAAAATAAAATAAACAAGATGATAAACATCTGACAGTCGCTACGGGTCGTCAGAAGCCCGAAAGTCTGACAACCAGTCTTACCAAGGGGTATCGTATTACCCAGGTCAGACAGGCAGTCGCTCCATGTATAATACTGGTACTCTGCTGTATCCGGTTAGACTGGAGGCCGACACCCTAACATAGTTGGGAAAGGCTAGGCAGATAGATAGAGGTAAACATAAACAATAAAATAAACAAGATAGGTAAATATTTAAACAATTTATAATTATATAATTTATGTTTCAACAGTTGTGCACCACAATTATGCAGATAGTGTCAAAATATAGTGCCGCGTGTCCACAAAGTAATGTGTTGTTATCACAATTATTTTACAAACATTAATAGACACAGCATAATACACAATTCTGTTTTATTGATTAAAAACATTTACAATGCAATATTGTGAAATTATCCAATTACCTATTTTAAATTAACCTGCCAAAAGAAAATATAAACTCGGCTGATAGTCTTGTCCAATAATTTTATGAAATTAGTTTATTTACGCTTATTTATTCTGCACCCAACGGTAAAGAAACATAATACAAAATATTTCTATAAATTATGTCTTCGTCACTCATTTAACCCATCTTGTCCCAACTTCAGTTGCAAAGCAAAGGGCATAAGCCAGGAACATGCTTAGTGGCACACATTGGTCATTATTATGGGACCACGCGAATCAAATATTTCCGAAGACGACGTGTGATTACATAGCGTGTTACGACTGTCCCTGGCCGTAAAATCAACATCAAAAAACTTAATTTATCAATACTGAAAATTAAGTAGCAATTAAACATAAATATAAATTTCATATTCACAGCCGTCCACATCCTGAATATAATAACGTGCAATAAAATGCTCTAAATACACAAAAAAAATGCTAAATGAATACTGGAAATTAATTCCTGTTCATTTCATTGAGAATTCGGAGTATGTATAAGAACAGGTTAATGATATCAAGGTACAGGTTGATGGTGGCCAGGATGTATTCCTCAGGAGATAGGGTAGTCATCATCATTTGTGTGTCAAATATTAGGAACAGACTGAACAAAATGGCGCCGACGAAGGACAGGGCGACTTCAAAAGCTGAGCTCTGGATGAAGATTTGGAGTAGACCTCCTATGATGAGCACACTGAGGCCAGCGAACATACTGAAACAGATTTTAATTTGATTCGTTAGTTTTCGTCTGTCTGCTGATAAAAAGTCGACCGACAATCTAATCGGATGTTTTCTTTGGAAGAAAGTCGAATAATTTTCACTGAGTAAACTTCGTTGCTATTATAATGTCCTTCATTTCATTTACATACACATATCATTTACATTTTTAAATATTTTTATAGAAAAAATATAAAAAATATTTTGCACTAAACTATGTAGAAGAAGTTTATTAAAACGTTTAGTTAAACAAGTCTTATTCGGTTTATTTATTTAACACACATTGATAAATAAATAAACGAATAAGATTTCTTGAACTAAACGTTTGACATCGCGCCGCTCGTGTATTTGAGCACCGTACTCAAATACAGTAGGTTAGTAAATACAGTAGTAAAATTATCTTTTGAGGAAAGAACCACACATTTGAGTGGACCTGTCCAATTAGTGCACGCATGTGTCAGAAATCCTCAACGACTTAAATCTATGTGCCAAACTATTGTTCAGAAACTCACCCATATCCAACGAAAGAGAAGTCAGTCTTGGTGTTCAGCGTGAAGACCGTGAGAGAGAAGACAACAGCGAAGGTGAGCGTCAGCGCTTGCAGGACCACGGCAGTGTTGTAGTACGACACGACCACGCCCACTGAGTACGCTTGTACCACCGTCTTGAATAGAGAGTATCAAATTCAGCATTGGATTGGTGGCTGTTATTAGTTATCACATTTATGCCTGCCTTGATAACCTGGGTCCGATTCCTAGGTCGGGCAAGTGATATTATACACGGTTAATTTTACATCGTTCTGGAGCCAACGGGGTAGCAGTCTGGAGTCTGGATTTGTGATCGCCGTGCTCGGTTGATGCCAATAGGCTCGCCTCTTTTTACATGGGACTTAAACCTTAACCTTTTTACATGGGACTTAACGTCGATCGCGTTGAGTAGGCTCATAGGGTGATAAATCGATCGTCGTAGTGCCGACGTCGTAACACTAACTTTTAAACCAAGGGAATCTATAATGCAGGATGAAAATTTAAAAAAATTCATAAGTTGTTCCCTTATTCAAAGGAGATCATTCACCGTCCATACATTTTTGGGCTAAATGTGAAAGCCAAAAAAAGCAATTTTCCTCAAGAATACAGAAAAAAAAACAAAACAAAACAAAAAAAAAAGAAAAGAAAAGAAAAAATAAAAGAAAAACAGAAATAAATATAGAAAAACGTACGTTTTTCTATTCTTTTAAATAATACCTACTGAAAACAGTAATTTTAAAACTCTCATAACAGCGCAGCGAATGACTCTAAAGACTTGATCCCATAATAGTGAACTTTTTTTATGTTTATATTTAGCCCAAAATGAATGATCTAATGATCGCCTTTAATAAAGGAAGCTATAGTAGAAAGAAAATGTAGGTATTTATTGTGAGACTCGCACAGGAAGATCACTATTTAAACTAAGCTACGGTGCTCTTACACGGGCACTTTTTTCTCGGCAACACATATGAATCAATCTGGAGCAATTAAGGCCAGGTTATTCGGGCCTGTAGGCCTTTGAAACGCTACCTCCGCCTCCCCCAAATGCAGCGCGACGTGTTTATTAACGACGCGCCGCCGACGATTTCACAGAAAATCCATGCCACAGTGTAAAATATTTGCAGTTGATCAACTTAATTAGTTTTTCTTAGGTCGATTTTTTTCCTTATGTTTACTTTTTATGGTGTCTACGGTGGAGTAAACTAAGATTATTACATAAAATGTCGTTTTGTTTTCACATTATCAGATAACGATACCAACACGATTCGATAGCGATAGGTACAATTATTACCGGCCCCATGATATTGGTGAATATCGATGACCATCGCGACGCGACAAACAAGCACACTAATAAGTATCGACGTCTCGAAATCGGCAGTGTGATAAAGTTTGCTCAAGTGAAAGAATGCCCGCTACCCTCACCCCGTACTGTCTTCGCTGGTAGATATCGTGCCGATATCGGTGTCAGTGTGTGAATTATTCCATTACTTCATTGGGCTGAGTAAAAAATGCATATAGCAGATAGTTACAGATTTAACCTTTAAATGATCATCATCGCGCTAAATCTTTGAGTTAAGGCTTAGCGGAAGGATGTCAATCATGCATGACATAATAATAACATAAGAACGTCTATTTTAGTCAACTTTCATCAAAGCAAACCACAAAAGTTCGATTCTCAACTGTTGATATTTTTTTTCAATTCTTTTTTTTTTTCATTTTGATATACTGTTATTTGATAGTTCGTAGAACGTACACAGAATACATGAAGTTTATTCCTCTTATATCATCTATGTTTATAATATAAATAAATATCAATGGTTAGCTGACAGTATTAATGAGAAATCCCGTGTGTACAATCCACTGTTATATTTTTTAGCGATAGCCGGGTTCATCAGGAACAATCTGTAAGAATCACTCAGTGTATCAGTGTTGTGCCATTAGGTATTATATGCTGTTAAGGCTGCGGGTTTCGACCTCAGGACAAGCTGCTCCTTAAACGGACGACTCTCTGTATATTTAGGCTGCTGATACCACAACTACTAACGTACTGTACAGGAAAGTTTTTTATAATGTGTCTGTTGTTTTAGTATATTGTGAACGAAGTCGCGGGCAGAAGCTAGTTAGAGAAAAACATGATTTTGCGGTACTAAGGTGAAATTTCAAAATTGCAACGGTTTTTTAAATTGCAATTTTAATAGAAATTTAATTACTTTCGTTGCAAAAAGAACTCTTTTGCAAAATTTCATGCTTCTAGATCCAGCGGTTTAGGCTGTGCATTGTCTGTCAGTGAATATAAGAATTTTATCAAGTAGACAAGCCGTGTGACCGATGGTATTCTATCGACATAAATGGTGAATTTCCATACAAACTTTCATCCCCTATTTAACCCTTTTAGTGACTGAATAAAAAAAACAATAATATTTTTATTAAGTATGGGCTAAAAATGGTCGTACTATTTTGCTTATGCTGTAACCATATTCTTTTGTTTTTGATGTTGACCACTGCTCATGAAGATCAGTAAATATCGACAACTACATATGAAGGAAGAATTGCCGTACTTTATTATCAAGGGACGTACCTACTGCTACACCTATAATTTATCGAATCTATTATTATAAGGGCAAATTTTTAAATCGCCAGATAAGTTTTATTTATGTTATTTATTGTTATTATTGTTTTTTAGTTTTACCGACAACCGGACACATTGTATTTATATTATGTGTGATTATTGTAGGATATGGTAGGGTATGGTAGCGAAGACAGTTCGATGAAGAATGAAAATAGTAATATGGATGAATCTGATGAAAAAATCATAGAAAAATGTGTTTTAAAACTTCTTCATAAAGGACCACGATAAAAAATTATAAACTACTCGCGCTTGACTATAAATTTACCGATAATAATTTGCAATGTGTCTTAACACTATCGTAAGATGACAATTAAACGTCATCATACCACATAGAAATAATCACATTTTCGAAAACGATATTATGAATTAAAACTATAATATAATTACAAGATATTTTTTCTGAGCTATCGCAATTTCATATCTAATGTGTTCTTCGTTTCTTCGATTTTTTTTGAACAACTGCAGGGAGAGCGAATTTTTAAAAATTTTGACACAGGTCCTACCTTGATGAAGTCCCGCAGGACTCTGAGCGCGAGCCGATTTAGCCCGATTTACTATTTTTGTGTTTATTTAGAAAAAATGTATTACACTTAAAAATCCAACCGTAGAATTCCCTCTGAAATACTATTACCTCATGGTACATGCAATTTTCATATAATTTTGTGCTATAACTAGGAAATGAAACAAAAAATAGTTTTGAAATCGACCCCATTTCGGATTTTTTTTTCATCGAGCAAATTACAATTTATCGTGTTTTGAACCGTAGATTTACCTAAAGCAAGGATGTATCTATGACATATTTTTTTTTTCAGGATCTAAATACTCTAATTTGACTATTTAAAATTGATTCTAAAAACAGGAATATTCAAATAGTGTGCCCTTAATGGAGTAATCTGCAGTAATTTCAATAAAATGCGGCAATTGTTTTGGCAATATTGTTTTTAATTGCTCCATATAAGTAATCTATATTGCTCAACGTCGCCTACACGAATAGTGGAATATCTAATGGGTATGGAAATTTAAGTTATTATTTTTTTCTTATCTTGCTTGCACTTATTTATTCTGCGGTTTACATCTCGCTTCCGCGGGGAGAGCGGGTAGGCGGGCGGATGTTCAGCGGCGGCGGCGCCTGCGATCGAGCCTCATCTATTGTGAATTGTGTTTGCACGTGGAATTTTCTTTACGTGCAATTTTGGTAACTAATGGGCCAACTTTATTCATAAGTAATACTTCGGGACATTCGAGTAAAGTTTTTGAATAAAACATTATCTAATTCACAATACAATGAAGATTGCATCCGTCTTGCTAAAAACGTTCGCACCCAAATATCTACTTAATTCCTTTTTTTTTTTGCTTTTGTCTCATGATAATAACATCAGTAAAAGCCGCCGCTGCGCTGCAAGAAAAACGTCGTCGGAAATAGCGAGCGACAGTTCTTCAACTAAATTGCTCGTGTATGAAAGTATTGCCTAGTTTCTTACAGTTGCTCCATATCGCTCAATATTGTCGTTGCGAAACATTTTGCCAAATTGACGCTTGTTGCCGTTGCCGTGAATTGCTTGACATTTTATCACGTCACAACTGATTAGCATTGCTCATAATATTCATAATTGAGTAATTTTCGTTGTCCGTGTAGCTTGCTTCAATAACATCACTGGAGCTCATAACTCGTCTAAAGATATCATGTATAGGTACTTACAAAAGCAGCCAGCAGGTACAGGTTGGCAGGAGAATCCTTCCTCTTGGCGATGAGTGCGAATAGCACGATCATGCTTAGTACAAACGCTATTATCACCATCCAATCACTGGAACAAATGTCATAAATGAATGCATAATACTTACCTATGTATCTTTGTGTGGTCTAATATATCATATATCATGTCCATATCTCAGAGCAGGGAGACCCTTCAGCGGTCGCTGCTAGGTAGCCATGGCCGAATTTCGGCCATGGCTACCAATCTCAGCGGAGACCAGCCTTCGGCGCGGGAGATATTATAGTGCACAAGCGTGTGCGCAGACACAGGTGCACTCTCTATTCCCGCACTCTCATAGTCCGATGGGACGGCAATCTGACTCGCCCGGAGAGAGGACACCGGAGGCGCAGGGCCAACGGCTTAACGTGCTTTCGAACGAAAAACCCAATAACACTGCCCGTTCCGGAAATCGAACCCAGGACCTCCACGCTAAGCAGTTGCGCTTGCGACCACGCATTTCTCGCAATACGACAGAAATGACGTAGAGAAACTCGGCGGCTTTAAATGGCGTCCGCGACAGAAATTGTGCGCGCAACGCACTTCGGAACCACGAAATTTAGTGGTACTGGCCTTGCTAGGCGGCGCCGGCGGCGATTCCGTACTCTATATGTCCATAGCATCAACTTCACACAGGTCGAGGACTCTAGGTCATTTTAAACATATTTGGCAGACAAGATGGTTTTTGCGTGTGTGATTGAAAGGATGCTGCTGCATTTATGCTTTTGAAAGATGATGTCTCCTTTTACAATAGCCACCAGGTCATTTACTGTCCCTGTAGCTAAATACTACAGGTACATTTAGTTAAGATTTTACAGCAGCCATTGCAAGATTGCCTTGTTAAGTAGGTAAGGAAAATAAGACAAGGGAAAAGTATTGAATGCACACTCATGTCAATGGAAATGAGGAAAACCGAAAAAATGTTCAATGCAATATTGTATGAATTGTTTTTTACGGTTTTTCCACATAGTCATCCATTCCAATAACTTATATAGGAAGTTGTATTCCTTGGCTCGGGTGAAGTTATAAAATAAAATAATCAATGTACTTACTTCTGATGTATGAAGAGCTTGACGGGCTCAACAAGATGGAATGTTGCAGCGATTGCAACGGTAGCCAGGAGTTGCACCGAGAGAAGACCATAGACTTTGCGTACAAAACCCAGACGGATCTCTTTGTCAGCATTGGCCACATTGTTGCGGTAGGAGAAATCATCCTGTATAAAATTAATTTATATAATTCTAAATGCTGCAGCTGTCTTTTACGTTACATTAATTCCATACTGTATTAAAATTAATATTGAGCTATTTTTTATAGTCATTTGAAACGTGAAAGTTTGCAAACATGTTTGTTACTTCATCATGCATGAATAAATTGATTTGGTTGAAATAAGGCATACAGATAGACTTTGTACTGGATTAATCTAATATACAACATGTTGTTTTGCATCCTACTCAACGCAAATGTATGGGACGGCTGATAATTTTTTTGCGATTACGATGTTGGTGCCATGGAAAAACTTGTTCGGTTTGATAGTCTATACCACACCCTTAAATTTGACGAGGTTACAAAACGACACATTGTATAAAAATAAATGTTTGTTTGTTCGTTCATAATAGGTTGGGGAAAAAGTATCTTTGCATTTTTTAAGAAAATTCAAAACATTTTTTAATATACATTATTTACATTTATCTAAAGTATGTAGGTACCATTTTGTTCGATAACTTTTTGCCATCTTGTAGGTAGGGACATGATCCCACCATTGCTATAGAAATTTTGGGACTTCTGATCAAAATACCGCGACAAGTGGCTTTTGGCAGTCCTCTCGTGATGTTAACCTGACACTGCCTAAAGAATTCTGAAGAGACCGAAACAGGTGGAAATCTGAAGGTGCAAGGTCAGGACTATACGGCGGAAGCATTAACACCTCCCAGCCATGTGTGAGGTCTAGCGTTATCATGATGAAAAACCACACTCCTTCTGTTGATTAATTCCGGCCGCCTTCTCTCAACTTCTTGCTTTAATCTCATCAGTTCTTCGCAGTAGAGTTCAGAATCGATGGTCCTGCCTGGTGGTAACAGCTCATAATGAATAATGCCCTTCCAATCCCACCACACACACAGCATCACCTTGTTGCGAGTTAACCCGGGTTTCGCCAGTCTGTGAAGCCTAACCGGCCTTTGACCACGACCTTTTTCGCACATTCTTGTCGTACGTGATCCACTTTTCATCACCAGTTATCAGCTTCTTCAAAAATGGTTCGGTTTCATTACGTCGTAATAAAGAATCACAAATAAGTACACGGTTCATTAGGTTTCTTTCAGTGAGCTTTTTTGTGTACCCAGTTTTTTCAAATGTGCCAAAACTGTTTTGTGGTCAATTCCCAGTTCTTTAGCTACGTCGTAACTACTGATATGCCGATCTTGCTCCACTTTTTCAAAAATGGCATCCATTTTATCCGTAATAGGGCGATCAGAGCGACGTGCATCTTTGACATCAAAATTTCCGGATTGAAAACACTTAAACCAAATTTGTGCTACTCTCATAGACACTGCACTGGGTCTATAAACATCGCAAATTTTTTTCGCGGCTTGCGTTGCATTTTTACCTTTTTTGTAGTAAAATTTAAAAATGTATTGAATTTCTTCATTAGATTCACTCATCTTGACAATACGAAAAACAAACAAATGAAAATCACACATTTTCCTAATTTGAATTTGGAATTATGTTCTTTAAAATTTAAACTTTCAATGATACCAAAACCAGCCAGATACAAATAGTATAGCCAGAGATTTTATTTTAAGTTCATACATACTATAATGCGAAAAGACTTTTTCCCCAACCTAATATTTTATGCATTGCCATACCTTTATACCAATTGCGATAAAACTTTGCCAACTTATTGCTAGCACTTGCGCGAAGGTTATACGCATTAAAAAAAATAATCCAGCAAGCTACTATAAAGTATTAAATAAAAAATAAATATTTTAGTTAAAAACATGAGCTTTATTTTAATCTTGGTTGTAACTTGTTTGTGTACCTATGTAGCGCATGAGGTCAAGTTTAAAGATAAATTAGGTATTCAAGACAATATGATAGCATTGTGGTTGAGGAAAGTCCCTAAATTAATTTGTTGTCTTTAAGATGATAAAATCATTTGGAAAATACTTTAATGTTATTCATACAATAAGATGCCACAATGCATGATGCAAGATGCAACAAGATGGTTAAAGCGGGTTGTTCACTACAAAACATTTGTTGATAAACTCCATCATCGTGTTTATAAACAAGTCCATAAACATTGTTTCTGAAACTTTACTATCCACACTATGCCAGTTGTTTCTAGGATGTCGCCCAATACTTATTGGAAGCATCCCAAAATGTATTATGTTGTTGTTATAGCTCTATGAGCATCAAAACCTGGTTGTAGGACCACACTACTTCCATGTTTAGAAACACCTGCAACAAACCTCCACACCTGACAACTTTTGTTTATAAACTAGATATTTCGCCTTGCTCTCCACTCACAGTGGGGAACACGGCAACATGTATCTTAAACAATGTTTCATCAACTTTGTTTTGTTCCACCGGACTGTTCATAAAATGTTTTGAAACTGTTTAAAGAGATGATGAAACACCGTGAAACACTGTTTATCAACAAATGTTTCCTAGCGAATACCCGGCTTTACATTTAAATTGAGTTTAAAGAAATGAATATACTTACAAAAGGCTTATTAAAACTGTAAAATGATAAGTCCAAAGTAAATAGTCATAATTTATATAATGTAAACAGCTGCTGAATATACAAAATGGAGGTTCTTTTCTACAGTAATGATTTGCATGGAAGAGAATTAGTGATTTGTCCATGAATGTAATGATGCGTTTCTTTATCAAGTAACCATTTAAGTATAATGGTGAACTGATATCAAACAATAAATAAAAATGCGAATTAACAGGAAAGCACACAAATTTTGTAAAATGAGGCTTATCTTATCAACGGCCTTAACATTGTACATAATCATGTGGAAATGGAACAATCAGAGATTATTTACGCCACCATAGAAATATGAAACTTGTTTATGCCTCAAAATGAATAGGAAAATTAGCACATGAATATATTCTAGAAGCAGACTTGTTTGTAGAAGCGAGTTTAATGTTTTAAGCACAATACGTTGAAGGACAAACATTGAGGACAACATTCACTGTTTGCCATAAAGTACAAAAAATGTCCAGTTTACCTCGATAGATTCCTTTCCTCCTAACTCACAATCTTCCTGAGCGTACATTAGCGGTATTGAAGCCATTTTTGATGGTTTTTATCGCAATATTTTGTTTTTGTGGAGTTTTAACAACTGTTTTACACAAATTATTATGGTTTTCCCCTTTACCTGTGATGTCGCAATGACGTTTTTGACGTTGCTAGCTGTCATGTCAGGTGATTGATATTTTGTTTTTGTAGTCTAAATATTAGGCTTTTCAGATTTTTTTTCTCCAACTGTTAAGTTCTGGGGGCTTACTATGACGTTTAAAGCCATCATTGTTCGGTTGTTCCAGTGTGAGAGAGATACGGAGCTATATACGACCCATGTATACAACCGATGGCACCATCCTTCTTTCACAACGGAATCATGATGGCATTATTTATCACGTCATAGAGCGTCATAGTACAATAACTTAGGACTGAGGAAACTGAATTAGCTAAACGATGAAGGCTTACAGGATAGGTATGGAAGCTCCAAATACTTCAGGGCAGGACGGTGATGTAGGCATTGCAGGCTGAAATAATGCACGCCGTCAGATCTGTGATGAGTAGGTATATTTACGTCCCCTGGTTGTTCTGATGGAATTCTGCCAGCCTCGATATCTAACCTCGCAGTAAACATTGATGGAAAAGCGACTCGCTTTTAATGGAAGTTTACATTCATACTGTACGGCAACAAATTAATTTTCATCCTCTTTTTAATACCCAACCATAAATCATCATCTTAGTTGAGGCTGTGTAATTTCTGATAAAGTACCACAAACTTATCTGACCCGGTAACGGTGGCGATGTCGGTGAACAAAATATGACAAGCCTTGTAACTTTTCATAGTGATTTTGTTAGTTCCAATTAATGCCACCGGGTCAGATAAGTTTGTGGCACTCTACTTTACATGATTTACATTAGTTTGTAAACTGTGATAGTGATAAATCACGCTGTATCTACGCGTTATATCAAATAAAAGAAAAATTCTACTGGCCAGTTTTTCGACAGCCAGTAGAACTTGCCTTTGCCTTTAAAGACGGAGACAGAGAGAATTTGTCCCATACTTAACGGTTTATAGTCAAGTTTGTGATGATGAAACGATGTAGGTACATCTTTAAAACTGACTGACTGACTGACTGACTGACTGACTCATCAACGCACAGCCAAAACCCTTGAACCTAGAAAGCTGAAATGATGCACAGAGATTCCCTTTATAATGTAGACAAGGAATAAGGAAAGATTTCCCGGTAGCACGTTCCGGTGGGATATTTTCCAACATCCACGCGGGCGAAGCCGCGCGGGAAGTGCTAGTAAGTAATAAAACCGGACTTTCACTTACGTAATCTCTTCTCTATAATCAAACACAAACAAGAGCTACAGTAGGTACCTAAAGTACCTCAAATAAAACTCGAATAACCTCCCAAGATTATTGCTCTAACATTATAAAAGCTACAAGTAACCGAGGCAGCAGTAAATGTGCAATAAAACGGAATCGAGTTAACTGCGAAGCGACTGTCGGAGTCTGCTTGCTCCGCCACACTAAATCAAGTTTCAGTGAACAAACTTATTTATCTGAGCCAATGGAATCACTACGGATGGACTTCTCCGGAGAAAGCTATTTGCTTTTCTAATAAATACAATCTATTTGTGCCTTTCCAATGATGCTAGGGACGGTCGATAAGCAAAGTTATTGGCACAGGTATTGCGTTTTGGGCCAGGGTTCAATTCTAGCAAGATGTCGTCTTGACTTGTGCCAGAATCATCACATAACTTTTATCTGAAGAATAACATTGGCGGTATAACGTATTTTCTATACACAAATAGTGTAGTAGTTGGTCCTGTATCAAAATTTGATATGATTTGATGGCTCTTTTTACCTGACTGACTGACTGCGGCGAAGCTGCCATGGAGGGCATTGTTTTTACAAAATAAATAAAATGGCATACTGACATGGTGGTCTTACTAAGAGAATGCAAGAGGAAGCGAACTGAGTTTGAAAATTAGGGCATCCTCATTCGGATCAGGCGAGCTCGAACATTGGAGCATTCTGGACTAGATATAGGTTAAGTTTTCATTGAGATTTTACTAAGAGAACGCAAGACCGAGCGAAGTGAGCAAGGAAATTGGAGCATCCTGACTCGGATACTAGCTTAAGTTGGAACTTAGAGAATGCAAGAGCGAGCGAAGAGAGCTCAAAGCCTGAGCACCCTGACTTAGATAAGATAAGTAGTAAGGTATTCATAAATTCCGTGCTTGTTAGCAAAAAAGCGCAGGCCACACCGAGAAAGAAGTGAAACTCGTATTACCTACTATGAGTACTATGAACCGAAGAATGAAAAGACGCGGTAGCTACGTGAGCGAAGCTAAACGAATTAATTAGTCTGGAGATATGGAACACCTATGCTCACATTTTTAGTCAGATGAGGTAGAACTTTTTGTATTAAAAAAATCGACACTAAACCTAGGTTCAAAGTTATAGCAGTTAACGCAAAAACGGCCATTTAAAAAAAAATATCAAAATGTTCCATATCTCCAGACTTATTAATTTTTTTCTCAATGGTGGCGCTGTTAGCAGCTATACCTACTCGCCAAAACTTCGCTTTGTTCTCAGTGTGGCCTGCGCGGTTTTGAACAACATTTTACGAATTTAAGTTTGGGGGCCCGTCTAGCCCGGGGGCCCCGTGTCATTGATACGGCTGATACGATAGCTTCGCCCCTGATACAAAAGCTGTCAAAACGCCATATTTATTCTTCCAATAGAAAGTTAACTGGTGCTTAAAAATCGGCCCATAGTATTTAGGTACATGCACCTTTGGCCTTTGTGACCATAATGGAGTAAAATTATATGCCCTAAGCAGTCAAAGATTTGCAGAAAAGGATCAGTCTTGCAGCACACAGCTATCGATTCACTTGGCCGGCCATTACTTTAAGTGGCAGTAAAAGTTTACTGTCATCGGCAGCGCGGGAAAGGTCGAGCGGTAATTACTGCTTTTATAGTAACTGCCTGCCGGTGCATTAGCGGTTCTTAGGGTTGCCAGAGATGAATTAAGAAATGATTAGATGTTACCTCTATAGGTATTTACTTTACTCCTTTTAGCCAAATGATGAGGATGGAGTGTGCTTATGTCACTCTCAGCATTTTATGCAGCCTTTAGGTCAGTTACTTTACCAGCCGCTAGATGAATGTACAGTCAACAAAAGAGATATCTAGGCAAGGTATACTAACATATTTGTATGTGAATTGCTTCATGTTCAATTTCGTGAAAATATACCTACAATTTTGTGTTGGTGTGTTACAATGTAGGAATATTGCAAAAACAAAGTAATATATATAAAATTGAACATGAAGCAATTCACATACAAATATGTTAGTACCTATACCTTGCCTAGATATCTCTTTTGTTGACTGTACCTTACATAGGCAGGAGTCATAGTCGTGGGCGGCATGGCAGCTCAGAACTAAAAGGTAGTCCATTCGTTACCTACAGGAAAACGAAATGTAAGTAAATTATACACAACTAGATGACCCGCCAGACGTTATCTTGTCAAAATAACAATTTCTTTTTTTTTCAATTAAACCATCCCAATAAAGAGATTAAAAAAAAAAAAAAAAAAAAAATTCAAATCGGTCAAGCCGTTCTCAAGTTATAGTGTGACCAAGGGAAATTCATTTTTCAACCGACTTCAAAAAGGAGGAGGTTCTCAATTCGGTTGTATTTTTTTATTTTTTTTTATTTTATGTTTATTACCTCAGAACTCCGTCATTTATGAACCGATTTGGAAAATTCTTTTTTTCTTTGAAATGATATACTTCCAGATTGGTCCCATTTTTATCAAAATGCAGTTCTGATGATGGCATCCATGAGGAATTGAGGGAACTCCTCAAACATTATAGGCATACATATAGCGATTTTGGTATTTTCATCAACAAATCAAGCATTAGCATATGGTGAAGTGGAACTGATGAAGAAGACCATAGTTGGCCACGGGAACTTCTCAACGATAATAAGTATTTCACGGGTGGCGATAAGATATCTCGATTAAGATAGTTAAGCGACTATGACGAAGCTTGAAATAAATGGTTCTGATGAAAATGATACCATCGAACCGATCTGATGAAGAAGCCGGAAGGTAGGCACCGGAACTCAGTAACAAAACAATGTATTCTAGCCGTGTTTGGGCTTATTGGAATTGTCATGAGGTACACTCTGGCTATAAATGATTTTAGAAAGAAAAAGAAAGAAAGAAAGGAAGAACGATTTTAATGGTAATTATATTATATGCCGCTTCAAATTTCGCTACTTGAGTTGTATGTTACGTATATGTGTGGCCTCGATAGTCAGAAGTGTTTCGTATTTCGTATCTTTGTCAACATAAAACTACGCCTTCCAAACTTCTGACACGGCTTAGCGCGACGTATATTTGCCTTTTTGCAAAGTTTTTATTTGAGATGGTCGCATATCTTCAAGTTCGGATGAGTGGCTTTTGAGTTAGCTTTAATCATTTAATACGTATTTTTCCCACATAGTCTATATGAATACTGCTCTAATTTATTTTGCAGTGGTATTCGATGTGTGGGGTAGGCACCACTAAAAAGTGAAAAATAAAAACTTTTTACAAAAAAAATACAACCGACTCCCAAAAAAAACACTACAAAGTGAAAAATAACTTTAATTTCGGAAGTCGGTGGCAAAAAATGAAACTAAAAAGAAACCAAAGACACCGACTTCCGAAATTAAAGTTATTTTTCACTTTGTACTTAGTGTTTTTTTTGGGAGTCGGTTGTATTTTTGTTGTAAAATCTTTTTATATATACTTACCTATATAGATTGGAATTTTCAAGAAGTTTTTTTTTTTTGCAGCATAACATCACTCATGTAATCCCGAAGGATTAGGCAGAGGCGTACCTACACCCACTTTTGGCTAGTTATGTTTAAAACCCATGTAATAGGTGGCGAGCCTATTGCCATCAGCCGGGCACAAATCCAGACTCCGGGCTGCTGCTGAGTAATTCCTAATGGTAAAACCCAATAACTCTTTGCCCAACCTGGGAATCGAACCCAGGACCTCATTTTCAGCAGTAGCGCTTGCGACCACAAAATCTACGAGGCAGTTCTTTTTGCAGTTCCTATTTTATGGTTTGTTCTACCACTATATCGATCATATCATCATCGTCGTCATTATTTCAGCCGAAAGACATCCACTGCTGGACATAGGCCTCCCCCAAGCACCGCCACTTCGACCGGTTCTGAGCTTCCCGCATCCAGCGGATTCCCGCCGCCTTTACAAGGTCATCGGTCCACCTTGTGGGAGGCCTTCCAACGTTACGTCTTCCGGTATGCGGTCGCCACTTCAGAACCTTTCGGCCCCATCGGCCATATATCGATCATTTAAGGGTAAGTTATATGTATAACACATAACGACACATGTCATATTCTTTGAAGAGCATATTGCCAAACCCCTTAGTGCTATTTAAACTGCTGAAAACACTTTCCATTCACTGGGTTATCCACTTATACCGACCTACATAAAGAAAAACCGGCCAAGTGCTTGTCGGACCACGCACAATGAAGGGTTCCGTAGTTGGGATTAATTTACCCCAATAACAATCTTAACATTGTAGTTGAAATACAGGTTCTCACATACATTCCAACTGCGTAAGTTTGTACTCACAAAATTTAAGGTTTTCCTCTAATCTACAGGTAATTAACTATTTTCTGTATTTTTTTCAACATTTTAGGCTAAGTAGTTTCGGAGCTAACGGGGGAGGGGGGGGGGGGGAATGGTAAATTTTCGTCAATTTTCTTAAATAACTTAAAAACAATTTATTTTTAAATTATAAAAAAGTTCGTGTTGGAATTTCAACATAATCGGGATCGGGGGGATTCGGAGCAAATCGACTGTGAGAGACGGACAACGAAGTGATCTTATAAATAAGGGTTACGTTTTTTCCTTTTGAGGTACGGAACCCTTAAACTATGAGGAACGCACTGAAATTATTCACCCATTAAAGAAACAAACGATTTTGCTGATATTTATTATTCTGGATAATTATCATCAAGGACAAGAGACCTTGACAAGACGAATCAAACGAGCCCAAACTCGATAGGGTTGCGTCGTTTTATTACCGAGTTCCTGTGGCCACCTTCCGGCTCCATCATCAGATTAGCTCGATGATACCAAAATATTGCATTGTCACCGTTTTTACATACGTATGCCTGTAAAAATAGTAGGGTAAACGTTATCTAAAACTGATCCAAATTTCAAGTTGATAGCATTAGTAGTTCTTGAGATATTCAGCTGTGACAGACAGACAGACAGACTGAGTCACACCATAAGGGCTCCTTTTTACCATTCTGGTACGGAAACCAAAAAAATGCACATTTGGCACAACATGAAAAACAACAGAATAAAATTATATCTGCAATCACACGGATTTCAATATTATTCAATAAGCTAAGTCTAGTTTACAATGCATTTCTGTAAGGAAGATCAGTTACAAAATTTGGAATTGAATTTTAAACATTGCAAGTTAAATAGAACCTTGTAAAAATAAAAGCTATCATGAACTGCACACCTAAGTACCAGATTTGCAAACGTCGTCGTCCTACCCATCCCACATACGTCTGAGTTCTTAGAAATGAATATTATTGTCCGACTTTTAAGTGGACCACGACCTCGCAGGTAGATTTCCGTAAATCGTACGCTCAACAAATTGGACTCTACGCTGGCACCCCAAGTTATAAACGATAGGGTAATTGTTTTCAGTTTATTGCTTTACCCTATTAAGGAAACTAGTAGCGGAAATACAGCATTATGTTAGGCCAAAAACTTTGATACATGTTCGATATAAATGCGAAGTACCTAAATATTTTTATTTTTTTGAAGGTTTTCACTGCAAAATTTAACATGGCAGGGAGGTAGATTCACAGCTTACCTAGAAATTGTTCTTTAGGCAAAGGACGAATGCGCCCCCCCACCCCCCCGCTCCGCCCAGAGCGGGAGAAGTCAATTGATGATTTCCCATTCACAAAAAAAAAGGCAAAGGACGAATGGCGTAGACAGTATAGGTACAGCATTAGATCCAGAAATATATTAAAAAATAATACGGTAAGTTTTATTTGGTAGTAGTTCCAGTTAAATAAAAACCAGCCAAGTGCGAGTGCGAATTGTTCCGAACCATCGTACAATATTTTAATAATACCTACATAGTTAAAAAAAGAAACTTCAGATTAAAAAAGTTGTGGATGTCAGACAGGCAGTCGCTCCACGTAAAATACTGGTATTCAGCTGCATCCGGTTAGACTGGAAGCTGCCCCAACATTTACCTATGTAGTTGGGAAAAGGCTAGGCAGATGATGATGACTTCAGTTTAAAAACACGTTTCTTGTATGGGGGACCCCCCTTAAATTTTAACAATCGCAAGGATAACTTGTATTTCATAATGATACTGTGAATTACAAAGTTATTTTTTACAGTTGCAGAAAATAATACCTTATAAATCGGCGTTTTTAGTATATTTTGTTGATTAAATACAGTATTATGTTTATGGTACATGATATACAGAAGTTTAAAATTCCTAACTTGTTTAGTTGTTGCGATAGAACTCGTATAAACATGATCTAAAACGGACAACTATTTCTTCATTATAAAAAAAAAAAAAAAAAATGTAATAGTGTATCTACACGACGAGTTCTAGACAATGAAAGACACATGCAAGGGTAAGAATAAAAAAATCTAAATAAAAAGTTTTTTAACTTTATTTTATTATTATTATTTTTTATTATAGCTGCAATAGAAATACACAATCTGTGAAAATTTCAACTATCTAACTATTATGGCTTATGAGATACAGCCCGTTGACAGATAGACAGACGGACGGACGGATGGACAGCGGAGGCTTTGTAACAACATCCTGCAGACCTCCAAGCTGGTTAACATGCGACTTGCATTCAAAATATACCCGTCGAGACCCAACACGGCTACGAATTCCTTCACATTATGCACATGCTCATTATGTCATAAACATAGCTTTGTCACTGCAATTAAAATCATAAATAATCCAAAATAAATGAAGAAACTTCTTCTTAAACACTTTAAATCCAAAGAACGCATATGGCTTATTGGTAATTAATTGTTTTTACAAATTAATGTGTTTTTTTAAAGTTTATAAATTTAAGTAATTAATGTACCATGTTAAAGCAATTAAATATATTGTTGTTGTTGTGTATTGTTTGTTGTTGTGTTGTTGTGTTTCCGTTTGGCACCCATCGGGTACGGAACCCTAAAAATACGTATTGGCTTTCTAGAAGTTCTCTTCATTGTAGAACCGCGAATTCAGGTTAGGATGATATTCTATTCTGCATGAAAATAAGCATCTAATACAATTATAAACTATGGCATTTAACTTTTCCTAGATAAGGAAAAGGCTAAAAATGTTAAAACCTCCATCTATTACTAATTTCCTTTTATTTCCTAATTAACCTGCATTTGAACCTTGTAATTGGAATACCTCTCCCGCTTTTTCCTAGACGTTGGTACCGCAGCTTGGGTACCTTGGCTCCCATTCTCGGGGACTTGCTTTCAAGAAATTTAATTAGAATTCTCACGAAAATTTCCCCCGTAAAGATGCTCGAGATAAAAGACTGGGATAGGCAGAGTGGTATTATTAAAAACCTTTCCTGTATATAGGTAGGTAAGGGTTTTGGAAATCGTCAAATGATTGGGGGAATAGGGGATCGAAAATCTTCCATTATTGTTTAGCTCCCCCCCCATATGTTAATCAACTACTGTCTATCTATCTAATTGTTTGGCTGTTTGAAGGCGCTATTCTCTGAAACTAGGTACCAGTTGGATTAAATATATTTTTTTTGCATTTGGTAGCCCAATTTATAAGAAAGGCTGTAGGCTATTTAACATCACGCTAGGACCCATAGGTACCGCGAAAAAAAAAAAGTCAGAAAGAACCATAGAAATATAAAAAATATATCTATGGAAAGAACGCTAAGCGAAAACGAAGTGATAGCGCGGGCAGGCGATGCGATGCGACGCGACGGGGTGGGTCGGGGGAACAAAAAAAAAACAAAAGATCAGAAACAGAACAGAACAGAAATTTCACGCGGACGAAGTCGCGGGCAGAAACTAGTTTACTTATAATAAAAGTTTTGCTAACACATTCACCTCTGCATTAGACCCATTATAGATCATATACCTCATGCAGCATAAATGCATGACATTGCTATTTTTCATTTAAAAGGCAATAAAATATACCTAATATAACTTTATACCTAGATTTACGTCAAGCTGATTGGTATCATGTAGGTATGACGTTTCCACATAAAGCATAGTTTTATGGAAAAGATGAAGAGTGTTTATTTAACCAGGTCAGGTCAGCAGGCTTTATAAGACCACAAACAGAGAACAATAACACAAATAAATTAATAAATAACCTCTTTAAATTCACAACCACAATACGAGTTCAGTTAATTGAAATAATTGTCGGACGACCGCAGAAACTGGCCCAATAGAGAGACAGAACTGTCCGATTTATCGGTAATTGAAAACGTTCCGATTTCGCGCCGAAACGACTGATATAAGAACAAATCCATTTTTAATGGCTATGGCGTCGCCGCCTAATGGATCAGGTGGCTGGATTATGTTCCTTTCTGTTTATGGTTGCATTCGGCTTCTTTTTTTATTTTGATTTTTATTGCTATTCTTGCGATAGGATCGTTGAACGAAAAATAACCAGAGAATCTATTTCTACAATCGCTACAGCTTCAAAGTGACATTGACATGATCACGTGACATTTCGATAGCTCATGTCAACCCCATACATTTTTTTGGCTTTTTTGGCATTTCAACTAGCATCATCGCTAATCGAATGTTACTTTGTGTAGGCCCTCAGAGGGCCTAGACAAATGGCATTCGCTACGGAGTGATTCTATTTCTACAATCGCTACAGCTACAAAGTGACATTGACATGATCACGTGACATTTCGATAGCTTATGTCAACCCCATACTTTTTTGGCTTTTGGCATTTCAACTGGCGTCATCTCTAATCGAATGTTATTTTGTCCAGGCCCTCGTTGCTATGGCCCATAGAGTCGTATGTGCTGACTTCTGAAAAAGTGGTGAGAGGTACATCTATTAAATGAGCATGGGATGTCATGACCCAGAGTTTTTTAACATAACAAACTAATGAAGTTCTGTTCATTCTGCCTGACTTAGTTATTTTGAAAATCATTGCATTTCCGACAGCCGATTTTACTAACACAATGAGAGGTATTAATTGGGGGGCTTAGCTTTTTTTTTTTTTTTTTGTGGATGGGAAATCATCAAATGACTTTTCCCGCTCTGGGCAGAGGCGGGAGGGCGTGTCAGACTTTTACTGACTAAAACCCACCCATGTTCCTTCAGCTGCCCGTGCCAGGGCCACGGTATCTCTTTCGAACTACCCGCGACCCCGGCGGCATCGGCCCAATTGACCCCGTCACTGCTGACATCTCTTTGAGGCGCGCGTGGAACACAACGCGCCGTCGATCCGGGCCTGGTCCTTACCGGACGGCGAGCTGCCCATTACTCGTCGTCCGCAAGCCCGCGCCTACGGTGGCCGGGAATCGGCAATCGATTCCCGCCGCCCAGGGCGTCTCCTACGGCGGCTAGGGGCGCGAGGGCGCGGCTGTTGCCTCTCCCTCACGCGTTCCGCTTCCTCCTTCGCGAGCATTACTGCTTCGCAGAAGGCGGTGACGGCTTCCCATGCACTCTCGCTCCGCACCATGGCCTGGACCAGGTTTGGACGCGAGAGATCGCCGCCGCCGATCGCCTCCGTGAGAACACGGCGGTGCTCCGCCCAAGCCGGGCAGACCTCCACTGTATGCTCCACCGTGTCCTCCGGGCGATCCACACAATGGTGACACCCGGGCGTTTCCTCCCGCCTTATCCGAAACAGGAACCTCCCGAAACAACCGTGTCCGGTGAGGACCTGCGTCAGGCGGAAGGTGAGGATGCCGTGGCGCCTCTCCAACCACTCCTCAAAGACGGGACTTATCGCCGCAATTGTGGCGTGCCCAGCGCTGGGTTGCGACAATCGCACTCTCCATGTCGCCATGAGATCCCGCCGGAGCTCTGTCCGCTGTACCGTGATTTCTCGCGGCAGCGGAGTTACGCCCCGGCGTTTCACCTCCTCGCGCCACTCCCACACGTGCGCGAGGACTTTTGCCTCCAGATCCCATGGCGTTAGGGGGGCTTAGCTGATGTCACGATTTTAAAACCATTATCTATCTGTAACACGGCATGGTCTCTTCTCATACAATAAAGTAATGAGTACCTATGGATCACGCTGCTCTTCTCCATGTTCACGTTTTCAATAATAAATACCTCTATTAATAAATAAATAAATCAATTTTTTTTTATTATTCAAAACAGTTTACACACATTAGTTAAACTTTAAATATACCACACAAACCATCGCGGGTTTAACAACTTAAGAGTATATATCCAAGCGTGGTTTAGCTCGGTCTGTAAGAGAAATGGCGTTATGGCTATCTAGATTGACGCGCGAGACAGAAGACTCTCACGCACACCGGAGTTTAAATACGCATCGTTTAAGTGTATATTTATGACAAAATGCTATTCTTAGATAAAGTTTTAGCTTAGTAAGCTCTTAACATATTTAAATACATTCGATTTAAACCAAATTTTACTGCACATTATGGAACTTTTTACGTATAATCGTATAAAATAGAAAATAGACGGTGCTACTTTGGAATTTTTTGCTTACAAAAAAATTTCAAGAAATCATGTTTCGGTTTTAGTACAGTAGTAGACAATATAGTCAAATTGTTATTAGAAAATTCAAAAGATTTAACCATATACATTTGGTTTTATAAGTATTTTAAAAACACAAAATTATCGATGTATCCCCTTAAACATAACTTGCGAAATGTGTGTATACGCCTCTGCCTATGCCTTCGGATATTACAGGCGTGATGTTATGTATGAGTATGTAAGTAATTAATACGATTTGTTATTAATACGCTTTAATTACGGGTTTCGCAATATTAAATTGTCCTTTGCCCATATTTTTAGGTGTTTGTTTCACCTTCCCCTACTTACATACATTGAACACTGAAAAAGTCGGATTAATAATGTCAGGAGGTCAGGCCATGGGTCCGTAAGTCACTTCTCTATTATCGAAATAAAATAACGCAGAAGACCTGCAGAGTATCGTGTATAGCATGAAGCCATTAGCATATCGAAATCAGTTATAATTCTCGCGGTGTTGAATGCAATTCGGTTCGCATTGCGGCACTCGTGAACATTATGCAGATCACAGCAGGCTATTGCGAGTATACCTAGTACGGTCTCTGCTGCCCTGGTATTTATTACACGTATGAAAATATTTTTATTCAGATATGTGGGCTCGTTATTGAATAGATTTAAAAATAGAACGATACTTTTTTCCGGTAGCGGTTTCCGAATAGATTGATTGATTTATTTGGAGCATGGAAAAGTTTCATATACTACAAGTTTTGCCAAAGGCTGCTCAAGGAACAGATTTAGCAGAATAGGATAAAAAAGCCCGCAACTCCCGAAAACAAATAAATTAATAATTAAAGGAAATAATAATAAAGATTTATTGAACAAAAATGGTTGAACAATCAAACACTTACAAACAACACCATGCGTATACGAAAATAGCGTATTACAATTATATAACCACTAGTGTTATAAGCAGTCCCTGTATGAACTCTGGTATCCAAAAAAAGATATAACTTGTGTTATGGATACCAGCATTCTCACATAAATGAAATACATAGGTTACATTGGTTGCAACAGACGATTATATTGTGACGACTGATTTTGGCATTGACTATGAGCGTCTGTGAGCGTATGAGGGTGAAAGATCAGAGTTAGCTTGGTGTGGACTCCGCTCGCCCCTTGGATCTTGCCCCTTTCGATTAAAATGTTCCACTCACACCGCTTTTTATTATTTTGGTGTAGTGATTCGCCCCTTACGAAGGGGCGAGTGGAAAATTGACATTTAAATAATTATTTTGGTGTATCGATTCGCCCCTTACGGCATTTCCTTTGAAATTTAACCAAAAAAGGTACAGTTAGACAGGAAAATGCACACATTATGAATACCGCCATGTTTGATTACTTTTAACTCTATCTGTAATCTCACCAACTCGTGACACTTGTGATAGTTTTTGCTACCTGGCTTACCTATTACCTATAACAAAAGAAACCTTTTTATGGGTGCAATAAACAAAAGGTTTGTTAAAATATATTATATTACCCGTTGAGAGAGTCGTATAATGCTTTCTCTTTCTAAGTTCGTATTATAATTTGGAACGGATGCGTTTTGCGATATTTGCTAAACCTTAGTTTAGTACTTGTATAAGTGTGTTGTCTTGTTGTGTGTAACTAGGTAGGTGAATTATTCTATTTCAATTTAGGTATTTTTCCATTTTAACATTTATTTATAAAATTGTGAAATCTATGAAAAAAACTCATATATTGTATAAACAATAAAAGTATTTTTTTAAAGTAATTTTTTAAATTGTGATTTTATTGTTATTTTTAAATTATTATCTATATTACCTACAAAAGTTTTGTACCAAACCATTATCTTTAATTAGAAAATCTGTGATTATTTTGTACGTTTTTTAGTCATGTAAGTGAAGATTCCTTAACTTTGATCTGTGATTTTTATTTAATTATCTATAAACCAAAAAGTGTAAAAATATTTAATTGTTAAACATTGAAATGATTATGTACGTGATTAGATTCCAAATTACACTTTTTTAACTCCATGTGCAGTTTTATTTCAATTTTCACCATTAAATCTCAAGATACACTATTGAAGTTTTAACAAAAAATATTTATATCAATAATTTTAAAAACTTAGAGTGCTGACAGTACTTTTATTTTACTAACAATCGGGGGCGATTTGGGGTATCTAATATTCAAGGAGGCGAGTTGATACACTTAGGTAATTAGGGGCAAGATCCAAGGGGCGTGCGGAGCCCACACCGCTTTATACTCAATAGAAATGAAATGTGGTGAAGTTGTCAACAGCCTCGGACACCACGGCCTGTCTTGCAGTCGAAGTGCGGGTCGCTTTGCGCGGCACGCGAACATCAATGACATCATCCGACGAGCCCTTGTCACCGTCGGCGTTCCAGCTGTTTTAGAGCCCAATGGCTTGGCACGCGACGATGGCAAGAGACCGGACGGCAGTCTTTATTTCCATGGAAGGTGGGAAGTCCTTTAGTGTGGGACGCAACGTGCGTCGATACTCTTGCGCCATCCCATCTTCCTGGCTCAGCGTGCTGTGCTGGCACTGCTACTGCGGCTGCGGAAAACCTCAAGCGGCGAAAGTATAATAACTTTATCGGTAATTATATTTTCGAGCCGTTTGGGGTTGAAACCCTTGGGCCGTGGGGTCCGAGTGCTCATGGTCTATTCAAAGAAATCTCCAAGCGGCTGGTTGACACTTCCCATGACCCAAGGCCTAGCTTTTACCTTGGCCAGAGGCTTAGCATTGCCATACAACGTGGCAATGCCGCCAGTCTCTTGGGTACTTTACCAGTCGACAACGATGCGGAGGAATTTTTCGATGCCATATTTTAGTTTTTTAATAGTTTTAGTTATAATTAATAAATATAATAATAATTATAATATAATATAATAATAATAAATAATATTATACATTGTCAAGGATGGTACGGTTGACATCTGTCGGGCATGCCACCGTCCCGGTGAATCAATCCGACACATTGTTTCCGGTTGTTCTCGTCTTGCTAACGGCGAGTACTTGCACAGACACAATCTAGTGGCTAGGATTATCCACCAGCAACTTGCCTTGCAGTACAACCTTGTGGAATCCGAAGTACCATATTACAGGTATGTGCCCGACCCAGTTCTCGAGAATGGTCACGCCACATTGTACTGGGATCGATCTATCATCACTGACAGGACTATTGTAGCCAATAAGCCTGATATTGTGGTGATAGATCGACGAGAGCGCCGTGCAATGATTGTTGATATCGCTATCCCTCATGACGAGAATCTCGTGAAAGCTGAGAAAGAAAAAAAAATCAAGTATCTTGACTTAGCACACGAGGTTGTCGACATGTGGGACGTGGACTCTGCAATCATTGTACCGATAATCGTTACGGTTAATGGCCTAATAGCGGAGAGTCTCGACCAACACCTCAGGAGGCTCTCATTGCGCGGCTGGGTCAAGGGCTTGATTCAGAAAGCAGTACTCTTGGACACGGCACGCATAGTGAGGAGGTTCCTCTCTCTAGAGCCCTGACCACCGGTAGCTTGGACCCTGTTCCCGATACCGGTGGGCTACTATTTTTTATATTTTTAAATGTTTTTTTTAATTTTATGTTTTTATAAAAAATATTTAAAAATATAATTCATATGTACGTAAATAAAATAAAGGACAATAATAATATTATAATAAAATAATGATAAAATAATAATAATATAATAATAATAATGATAAGCTGCCCTGCGGGTTAAATAATAATGATAATGATGAATTATAATATATAATAATGATATAATTTTGTTATTTTTAGGTTATGTTTATATTAGAACCTTCCTCGGATTTCAATAGACATACTTACTCGTACCTACACATCTATACTTATTATATAATAAAGTCACTTTTTGTGTCTGTCTGTGTGGCCGCGTTGTTCTTCTAAACTGCGCATCGGATTTTGATGCGGATTTCACTATCATTTAGAGAATTTATTCCGGAAGGTTTATATGTATAACTAGCTTTTGCCCGCGGCTTCGCCCGCGTGGATGTCGGAAAATATCCCACAGGAACGTACTACCGGGAATTTCTTCCATATTCTTTGTCTACATTATAAAGGGAACCTCTATGCAAAATTTCAGCTTTCTAGGTCCAAGGGTTAGGGTTGTGCGTTGATGAGTCAGTCAATCAGTCAGTCAGGACTTCTCTTTTTATTTATATAGATAGATAGCTCCTTCCAAAGTTCTGAAATTCCTTGCTGCTGAAATTTTATCTGTGCCCCGACCCACCCAGTCGCATCGCATTGCCTGGCCACGCTATTATTTCGTTTTTGCTTAGCGTTCTTTCAGACTTTTTTTCTTTTTGCTCGGCACCTTAGTCCTAGAGTGATGTTAAATATGCCTATAGCCTTCCTTAAGAATTGGGCTATCATTTGCAAAAATAACTATTAAAGTCCGCCTGGTAGCTCCAGAGATTAGCGCGTTCAAACAAACAAAAAAAGGGTGTGCGTCAGTTCCGAAGCAGACTGGAGTTTACTCCTGTTTTTTGTGCCGACTTTCTATTTTTCGGACATTTCTGTCGGGCAGGGTTTCTTCAATGCATCAATGCTGTACAAAAAGCAACTTTAAGGTATAAAGGCACTCATCATCCCTCCCCGTCTCCCTCTAAGCCCCCTCTCACCCCTCCTCCTCTCCCTCTAATCCTCCTCTCACCCTTCTCTATCATCCCCCTCACCGCCCCCTCTCACCCCCTTACCCACCCCATCCCCCTCCGTCTCACCCCCTAACCGCAGCCCCTTCTCGCTAACCTCCCCTCCCCCTTTTACTCCCTCTTACACCCCGTTCACCGCTTTCCCTTCCCCCTATAGCCTCGCCAACACCTCCCCTCTCTCTCTCACCCTCCTCTCCATACTCTACCCACTCATTACACCCTCCCCCCTCACTACAACCTCTTGTCCCTCTCCACCTCGTCCCGCTCTGCAATCAATCATTCAAAAGTCTCAACTCAATCTCTCTTCAATGAATCAGTGCTATACAAAAAGCAACTTTAAGGTGTAAAGGCACTCGTCACCCCCCCCCTCACCCCTCTCACCCCTTTCAACCTCCTCACCGCCCCCTCTCACCCCCTCACCCTCTCCATCCCCGTTCCCCTCTCCATCTTACCCCCCTCACCACATCCCCTTCCCGCTAACATTCCCCTTCACCGGTTTCCCCTCTCCCTCTACCCTCAACAACTCCTCTTCTCTCCCTCTTCCCCCTCTCCACCTCCTTCCCCCTCACACCCTCCTATCCCTCTCCTGCATGCCAAATTTCATCCCGATCGGTTTAAAATTGACAAAGCTTCATACAAACTTTCATCCCCTATTTTATCCCCTTGGGGGTAGAAATTAACAAAATCCATTCTTAGCGGATGCCTACGTCATAACATCTACCTGCATGCCAAATTTCAGCCCGATCGGTTTAAAATAAACAAAGTTTCATACAAACTTTCATCCCCTATTTTATCCCCTTGGGGGTAGAACTCATCAAAATCCTTTCTTAGCGGATGCCTACGTCATAACATCTACCTGCATGCCAAATTTCAGCCCGATCCCTCCAGTGGTTTGGGCTGTGCGTTGATAGATCACTATGTCAGTCAGTCACCTTTGAGTTTTATATATTTAGAAGATGTATTAATATTTAACTTATATAAAATATAGAAACCTTGATGTTTTGTCAAGTCGGAAAAACAGTGTGAAGCAGGGCCGGGTCGCTAATGTATGTATAGTCTACGTATCTTAAATAACAAAAGCTTTGCATGAGTCATAAAAATATATTGGTTTAAATCAAAAGCCTAGGAAAAGAAGATCGCTGCGTGTACCTAGCATAGGAATATAAAATAAATTTTATATAAATTGTAAATATGACACATAAATTGATGTAAAATCTTACTTATGGGACCTACTTTGAGTGTCGATTTATTTTTTCGCACAAGATTTTGATATGCCTATACACCACTAATGAATCCATACACCACTACAACACTTCAGACACACACACACACACACACCCCGCCACATTACACACTTTGTTATGCTTGCTTACATGGTGCTAGCATGTCATCCTGTTGTTTCTGATGCATGTAATAAGTGTTCCTATAATTTGTAAATCCGTAATTGGCTGTAACATTGGTTTTTATCTATTTAAGTAAAATTGTCAAAGAGCTGTGGATGTTGTAATAAATACATGCACTTTTCACAGAATTTTTCTAATGCCTGAATATTTAATCCCGGTGATTAATCTTCCCTAGATTTCAGATTTGTCTTCAATTTAACTTATTTTCCTGGGCTACAAGCTACAATGGTGCTTTTGTGAAACTGATGTGTTGAACCTACAGCGGATTCATTTGTTTCACGGTCTTTTTCAAGACAGTTTTATTTTTTATTAAGAGGCCGTATACGAAGTTTTGCCGATTTCGCTAATTTATGTGATTTTACAGACGTAATTTTACGGTTAAAATACTGTATTTCTATAAGTTTTAATGCACAACATGAAAGATCATTTCAATTATGATCTAATGAATGAGCTACTTTTTTATTTGGCGTTGA
Organism: Cosmia pyralina; assembly: GCA_946251885.1. Classification (NCBI taxonomy): domain Eukaryota; kingdom Metazoa; phylum Arthropoda; class Insecta; order Lepidoptera; family Noctuidae; genus Cosmia; species Cosmia pyralina. The sequence goes on from OX276345.1 coordinate 6,732,965, forward strand.
GTTTATGATGCCAGAATTAGGCACAGCAAACAGCAAAAATTGAGGAGCTCGTGGCTAAGTAATAAAAGCCGCACGGGTCGATCCATCAGGTTAAGTTACGCTTGCCGGGGTCGGTCCGTGGATGGGTGACCATCTTTACATACCGAGACTCCTCCGTGCCTCGGAAAGCACGTTAAGCCGTTGGTCCCGGCTGTCATTCGTGGATCTTTGACAGTCGTTACGGGTCGTCAGAAGCCCGAAAGTCTGACAACCAGTCTTACCAAGGCGAATCGTATTACCCAGTTAATGGGTTGTGGAGGTCAGATTGGCAATCGCTCCATGTAAAATACTAGTATTCAGCTGCATCCGGTTAGACCGGAAGCCGACCCCGACATAGTTGGGAAAAGGCTAGGCAGATTAATTGAAACAGCAAAAATTCACAAAACAGTCGCCGGTTTAGGTCGATTAATAAAAATTAAATAACAAAAATAAAAAAGTAGCTCATACTACAAAGTAGATTATAATTGAAATGATCTTTCATGTTGTGCATTAAAACTTATAGAAACACAATATTTTTACTGTAAAATCACGTAAATCAGCGAAATTGGCAAAATATCGTGTACGGCAGTGGCGTGCACAGAGATTTCAGACAGGGTATGCACGTCTAAAATAAAAAAAAAAACTTGAACAAGCTGAAACTAGTAGGTACCTAAGTTTTTTTCCCGACCGTTTGTTTTACCCGACCTCACCTACCCTAACCCTATTCTTACAATGACTCTTACCGCACGGCGCCATTGGCTTCGCATGATGTTTGTTTGCGACCACAACGAATATCTAAAATATTTTAATCTGAATATCCGATAAAGGTCCAAACATTATTTTTATCTTGATTTGTAAACAAAAAGCAAGGGATAAAATACAATGTGTTTGTGTTACACAACATGTTTGCCAGTAGGTAATAATTAGGTATGACAAAACTTTTCAATGAAAAAAACGAGAGGCATTACCCTTTTTTTTGAGTTAAATAAAACCCGGGTTCACACCTTCCGTTTACAATGAATTTAAATTTTTCCTCAAAATATAACGTCGAAAAGCGGCAGATTTTAATTTATTTAACACACTTCGGCAGCACAGCTCTCACAGGTATAATTTTCAATTTTTTACAAATGATTAAAATAATTACATAATAATATACAGTCAATCACTTGCGCCAAGAAAAACAATCAAATCAAAACAATATGGCGAAAAAACAAACAAACATTGCAAGTTGAATAAAAGCGTGTAAAAACTTTACAATTACAAAATAATACGAACTAATCTTGGTCAATCCGACTAAAAAAGTCAACCCTCTGTAATCAACAACTAAGCGGTGCTTTTACGGCTTCTCAATTTGGACGGGTTGCAAAATAAGCTGTGCTTCCAGAACTTAAACACACGCATACATTTTCACGCACACAGTCACACTATTGCTGTGTACTACACGGGTTGCGTTGTATGAAAAATAAGCACGGCGTTGTTCTGCTTATGCTCACCGGGAGCGCTGCCTGCGCGGTTGTCGCCGCTCGCTTCAAGAAATTCGTTTCAAATGAAAATAATAGATGGCGCGTAAATCGCGTTATAAACAGTGAGATAGCGAATAAGCTATATTAATATAGATAGTACCATGATTTTTCTTGCGTTAAAGTTATTTATCATTTCGAGGGGCGTGTATGTATGGGACTACAGGGTATGCAGAGCTTATTTGCATGTATGGAGTGCACGCCACTGGTGTACGGCCTCTTAAGTCTTTGTGTGCCATAAATGAACCCTATAGGTTCAGACACAATGGCTTTTTAACCATTTCTATAATTACGACATGCAAACTTTTTCTATCATCACTCCATTCTCCAAAACAAAAAACATCCATCTATTATTTTATTAGCTACAAGCGCAAATAATATATGAAGCTATAAATTCGCATCGACTAGATCAATTTTTATGGAGATATGAGAGGAGGTACTTGTCCCATGGGTCCGCACTCTATCGGTTCGTTGTCGATGAGAATCGAATCTCCACGTTTTATATAGACTCGTGATTAGTTTTAGATTGAAACTTTTCTTTGCTAATATTTGCTGCTTGTCATTTATAGGGTTCCGTACCCGAAGGCTGGCAAACGGAACCCTATTACTAAGCCTCCACTGACCATCCGTCTGTCTGTCAGCGGGCTGAATCTCATGAACCGTGATATGTAGATAGTTGAAATTTTCTCAGATTGTGCATTTCTATTGCCGCTAATGTCGTATCACTCGACAAACTGTAGGGAACAGCAGATTTTTTTTTCACCATTTCAGGTTTGGTCCCATAGTAAAAGTTGTTCATAGTGATGAGTACAATGATCCCTTTTAATTTTTTTTTGTGGATGGGAAATCATCAAATGACTTCTCCCGCTGTGGGTGGAGCGGGAGGGCGTGTCAGACTTTTACTGACTAAAACCCACCCGTGTTCCTTCAGTTGCCTGTGCCAGGGCCACGGTATCTCTTTCGAACAACCCGCGACCCCGGCGGCATCGGCCTTATTGGACCCCGTCACTGCTGACATCTCTTTGAGGCGCGCGTGGAACACAACGCGCCGTCGACCCGGGCCTGGTTCTTAGCGGACGGCGAGCTACCCATTACTCGCCGTCCGCAAGCCTGCGCCTACGGTGGCCGGAAATCGGCAATGGATTCCCGCCGCCCAGGGCGTCTCCTGCGGCGACTAGGGGCGTGAGGGCGCGACTGTTGCCTCTCCCTCACGCGTTCCGCCTCCTCCTTCGCGAGCATTACTTTTCGCAAAAGGAGGTGACGGCCCCACATGCACTCTCGCTCCGCACTATGGCCTGGACCAGGTTTGGACGCGAGAGATCGCCGCCGCCGATCGCCTCCGCGAGAACACGGCGGTGCTACGCCCAAGCCGGGCATACCTCCACTGTATGCTCCACCGTGTCCTCCAGCGATCCACACAATGGTGACACCCGGTAGTACAATGATCCCTTAAGAGGTTAACGGTGTTCAAAATTACAACCTCTATATTTTTTCTACGGTTGCTTCTATACAAGGTGTAACATAAATAACGCACAACCTCTTAAGGGGTCATTGTACTCATCATTATGAACAACTTTTACTGGACCAAACCTGAAATCGCGAAAAAAAAATCAGCTGCTCCCTACATTTTGACGAGTTTGATGTTGATAAATATACTGAACAGCTGATTTTATTTTCGCGGTTTCAGGTTTGGTCCCATGCCGCCGGGGTCGCGGGTAGTTCGAAAGAGATACCGTGGCCCTGGCACGGGCAGCTGAAGGAGCATGGGTGGGTTTTAGTCAGTAAAAGTCTGACACGCCCTCCCGCTCTACCCAGAGCAGGAGAAGTCATTTGATGATTTCCCATCCACAAAAAAAAAAAAAAGGTTTGGTCCCATAGGTAGTAAAAGTTGTTCATAATGATGAGTATAATGACCCCTTAAGAGGTTGTGCGTTATTTATGTTATACCTTGTATACTTATAATTTTCTACTAATAAGAACACTCTTTTAAAATTTGTAGGTAGGCAAGTGTGTGAAGGCGCCTGCATTGTACGAAGGTTTCATGACCCTACAAATTCAATAGTACCTACCTAAATATGCTCCTTTCTAATGTATGAAATTAAATCTTTTATGGAGTTCTATTAAATCATTTCAAAAACTGTTGATTATATCCAAATGATCGTAGCGAATAAGATTTAATTACTTAGTAACTTGACAAACTTCAGACTTTACTCAAAAAACTCAAATGATACATTCAGTGCGTCATTTGAGTTTTTTGAGTTACCTCATTTACGTTATCGATTGACAGATACCATAATTTATCATATGTACAAAACGATGGGTGTGCCTAAATTACAACCTTTAATAACTTTTCATGTCGCCTGAAACAAAATCGATTAAGGGTGATCCGCAGTAGTAGCCGCTAAATTCAAATTTACTTACGTTTTTTGCAATTTGCAGGTCAGTGTCAGGTTGTATGTTGATAAAAATATGATACGCGGCTATAACAAATATGTATTTCCTGCTTATTCGCCTAATTTCCGAAATCAGACCAATCCGCAGGAAATCTAACTTAGACAGATGTATTGATGATTTTTGTGGTTAAAATGATGTAAATACATATTTGTTATAGCCGTGTATCATATTTTCATCAACATACAACCTGACACTGACCTGCAAATTGCAAAAAACGTAAGAAAATTTGAATTTCGCGGCTACTACTGCGCAATCTTAATAACCGCAGTGCGATTAACGTTAATAAGATTATGAAATACCTCGACTTTCGGAATCAATTTCATTTCACTCTATTATTTGAAATGTCAAGCTGAATAAATCGGATTACCGTTTAAGACTTTGACAGTAGTCAGAAAAAGTTGAATCCCCGCTTTCTTTTAAAGGCTAAGTAGATCTTGAGGCTTAAGTAGGAGGGCCTTAAATGTCAGGATATGTCTGTAATTAATATTTAATCTGTAAGCCGCGCCGGTGTTGCCAGCGTCTGTAATAGCTTTCTTCTTTTCGACTTTTTTTTAAGGTTTAGACTCCTATTACGATGAAAGGTCAGCGTAGTTATTTGCATATTGCAGTGATCACAGAAAGTTAGTATCTATACTATTGTTATTATTGTTTGTTTGTACGAGTATGGTGCTGGTCCTGCTCCACAATCACAACTAATTAATTAACATTTGAAGATAATGTTGGAGCTGCTGAAGATTGTAAGACTATCATTGCATTGTATAGACTCAATCTCCTTTGTATAATATAATTGCATAGCACATGTGTGAGTACTATGTACATACTCTAAAGCTACCATTTACTGGGTACGTCTTTGTTTGATTTGAATGTGCCCTGGCGGCTGAGAGTATGTGACGCTCACTCTAATGTCTCACTGATGGTGGCGCGCGTTGGATCATTTAGCTAATCCATGCGTCAGGTTCGTGAACAAGCGCTGTTAGTGAAGGCTGGGCATACCTTAGCGGCCACGGCTTATTTTAATTTAATTTAAATAATTGAATTGTTTTTTTAAGGACGCTTTTAACGTTCTGCATCGTTCTCACATGTAAAATTTCAACATGAATGATGTAACCATTATTTTGTAACCATATCTTGATTTAAAAGAGTGTCCGTGGAGTTTCTTGCCCGTTCTTCTCCATAGGTACCTACTACGCTTTGGAATGGGCGCCTAGTTTCATCTTTCTGACTGACCGACCCCTTGACAATTCAAAAGTGCCTGTAATTGGTTTAATTGAAATAAATGCTTTGAGTTTGAGTTTATGTTTGAATGCGCTATTATGTATCAGGAAGAACCAATCAGAAAAAAAATGTTTGCTTTTGACATCCCAATTCTTGAGGAAGGCTATAGACTATTTAACATCACGCTACGACCCTTAGAAGCCGAGCAAAAAGAAAAAAATCAGAAAGAATCATTGTACTTATGTTTTGAACATTTTATGTTTTTATTTTTTAATTTATTTTTTTATTTTTCCTGGTTTCCTTTGTCGATACTAAACCTACCCCTAAGCTATGGCACGCAATTTCTTTAACACCCTGTATAATATACGTCAGGCAGTGGACAGTTGGCTAGCTTGATTGATTGGCAGTTACGACCGCGTTTGATGCGGTCTGTTGCTATAATTGCGGCGCAAATCAATTAATTATGGTTGTGGTGAAACTACCTTGACAGCCGTGCGGTCTATACTAGCTGCCAGTCGGTTTGGGCTGAAGCTGTGCTGTTCAGGGGGTCATTTAATTTTATATTAACATTCATTAGCTCCAATGAATAATGCTATGCAAACATTGGTCTCTCAACAGAGATAAAAATGATACCGATATTAGAACACAGGTTTTTGAAAGCTTGTAGAATTCTGTTATGATTGGATAAAAAAAAAAACTTAAAACTTAACAAGAATGCTATGATTGGTTTGCGAGTGTCCCAGTCGCATTTGAAGAATGCCATATCTTTTTATAAAGATACTAGCTCTTCCCGCGCGACTTCATCCGCGCGGATTCCGTACTTTAATACCCCGTTAGTGGTTGATTTTCAATAAACCTTGATACACGTTATTCTTTATTTTCGGTCGTAATTATAAATAGTGAGTTTTGAGTTAATGGGACCGCGAATTAAAATTCTTTCATACAAACTTTGGATACCTCCCCGATCCCCCTTTAGTTTAGAAAAATAAAAATGACAAACTTTTTAATTTACTAAGATAAGTATTCGTGCCAAGTTTTAAGTTTACTAACTCAAGGAATCACATTTTTCATACAAACAAAATCCCCCCTTTTCACCCCCATAAAGGTCGAATTTACAAAAGCCCCTTCTCAGTGCTCCTCTACATTATAGAAAGAAAAGCCGTGTGCAAATTTTCAAGTTTGTAGCCCCAGCGGCTTAGCTCTGCGGTCATAAATCAGTCAGTCAGTCAGTCAAACAGCAGCAACCTCTTAAGGTGTCATTGTACTCATCATTATGAACAACGTCTACTGTGGAACCAAAACTGAAATCGCGACAAAAAATCAGCTGTTCAGTACATTTATCTACATCAAACTCATCAAAATGTAGGGAGCAGCTGATTTTGTTTTCACGATTTCAGGTTTGGTGCTATAGTAAAAGTTGTTCATAATGATGAGTACAATGACCCAATAACCCTGTATATGTAGAGATCATCAGGATCACTGGATAAAATACTGCTCGACTCGGCGACGTCATGGTTAAAAGGAAATACAATTTCATCCCCTACATTTCCTCTGTATCACAATATAAATCATCATTATTTCAACTAAAACGCTGACTGCGTTGAATAAAAAGTGGAAGAAACCTCACCACTAGCCAGGGGCTGATTCAGTGAGCATCCAACATAAGCTGAGCCCCCCATCCCCCGTACAAAGCGCAAATTGAAAGCCGGACAGCGTACCTAATGAAATAGCTGAGCTCAGAATAAATTGGACGACCCATTCACGTGGAAAACGGTTGCGATTCAATTTGATTTTGAAATAGAATTGTTTCATTCTCGTTAATCGATATATATATACATATACATATCTGTAATTATATGGAATCTGGAATATTTGTATGATGGCTCTGTTGTTGTTTGGTTGCGTTATGTTAAATACTTGCAGTATTTAAAGCTATGTGTGTTCCATTGTAAAACAAAAATAAGCTTATTTCTTCGTGATCTTAAAACTTGTGAGAATAACAGATTACCTTGAAAGTTATGAAAATGAATACAATAGTGTATGAAAAACTACGTAGGCTATAAATGGAACACCTTTCGATTGTTTTCTTTAGAACAATGCTTAGTTTCTGAGAGGCTGTACACATAAAGACACAGAACAGTTAAAGTCACTTACTATGCCAGTAATTCCATCGGTGCCTATAATATTGAAACAAGAATATAGCATATTAAAGCTTCATCATCTGTCTCACCTGCCTAGCCATTTCCCAACTATTTTTGGGGTCAGCTTCCAGTCTAACCAGATGCAGCTGAATACCAGTATTTTACATGGAGCGACTTTTTTTTTTTTTTTTTTTTTTTTTTTTTGTGGATGGGAAATCATCAAATGACTTCTCCCGCTCCGGGCAGAGCGGGAGGGTGTGTCAGACTTTTACTGACTAAAACCCACCCGTGTTCCTTCAGTTGCCCGTGCCAGGGCCACGGTATCTCTTTCGAACTACCCGCGACCCCGGCGGCTTCGGCCCTATTGGACCCCGTCACTGCTGACATCTCTTACAGGCGCGCGTGGAACACAACGCGCCGTCGACCCGGGCCTGGTCCTTACCGGACGGCAAGCTGCCCATTACTCGTCGTCCGCAAGCCCGCGCCTACGGTGGCCGGGAATCGGCGATAGATTCCCGCCGCCCAGGGCGTCTCCTGCGGCGGCTAGGGGCGCGAGGGCGCGGCTGTTGCCTCTCCCTCTCGCGTCCCGCCTCCTCCTTTGCGAGCATTACTGCTTCGCAGAAGGAGGTGACGGCCTCCCATGCACTCTCGCTCCGCACCATGGCCTGGACCAAGTTTGGACGCGAGAGATCGCCGCCGCCGATCGCCTCCGTGAGAACACGGCGGTGCTCCGCCCAAGCCGGGCAGACCTCCACTGTATGCTCCACCGTGTCCTCCGGGCGATCTACACAATGGTGACACCCGGGCGTTTCCTCCCGCCTTATCCGAAACAGGAACCTCCCGAAACAACCGTGTCCGGTGAGGACCTGCGTCAGGCGGAAGGTGAGGACGCCGTGGCGCCTCTCCAACCACTCCTCAAAGAGGGGACTTATCGCCGCAATTGTGGCGTGCCCAGCGCTGGGTTGCGACAATCGCACTCTCCATGTCGCCATGAGATCCCGCCGGAGCTCTGTCCGCTGTACCGTGATTTCTCGCGGCAGCGGAGTTACGCCCCGGCGTTTTGCCTCCTCGCGCCACTCCCACACGTGCGCGAGGACTTTTGCCTCCAGATCCCATGGCGACATGGAGCGACTGCCTATTTGACTTGAACAACCTAGTTACTGGATTACTCTTGCTAAGACTGGTGGTCAGACTTTCGGGCTTCTGACGACTCATAACGACTGTCACAGATCCACGAATGACAGCCGGGTCTAACGGCTTAAGGTGCTTTCCGAGGCAAAGAGGGGTCTCAAATCAAAACAAATCAAATCAAATAATTTATTTGCATAATGCATGTTATAAAGGTGTTACAGATATAAGAAGTACATTGTATTATAACCTACTGAGGTGTGCAAATTAAATTATTACGTTACATAACAACATTAAATAAATACATTTTAAATTAAGTTACATAAAAAAAATTGAATGTCAAATTAAAAAAAAAAAAAAAATTACAATTATAACAAGTCAATCAAAATTACAATAATCACTATATTTGTGGTGCCATTTCAGATAAGATCAATCATCTTTCATTTAAATAATCATTCATTGAATAGTAACATTTTGCAACCAGGAATTTATGTAAAAATAATTTGTATTGGCCCATTTTGTGTAGGTCTGTGATACTTTTTGGCAACTTATTGTATATTTTGGGTGCCATGCCCAAAATGTTTTTATTAAATACTGCTTTTTTATGACGTCTTACGCATATTTTATTTTTGTGTCGTGTGCTTATTGGATGGCTATAAAGATGTAGATTAGCTTTGACAAAGATCGCCACTTCATATATATAAAGACACGGGAATATATATAACTGGAACTGTTGAAAATGTGACTTACAGCTTTCTGTGCGTTGTATGCCACACATTGCCCTTATGCATTGTTTTTGAGCTTTGAACGCCATTTCTCTGTCTGGCGAGTTCCCCCAAAATATAAGCCCGTAGCGTAAAGTAGATGCAACATACCCGTGATATGCCGTTAATAATGTTGCCCGATTTGACACTTTTCTTAGGTTATGGAGAGCATAAGAATACTGGCTAAGCTTTTTGCATGTGTTTTCAACATGTGTTTTCCAACTCGGTATGTAAAGATGCACCGATTGCTTTTAAAATGGTTACCCATTCGTCAGCGCAGAGAGCTGAGGGCTCTGTCTATATTGTCTTCTATTCTCGACAAACCCACTTCTCCTTCTTATTTGACTTCCCATATTCAATACTTATGCTCTGCCCATAGTAAAAGCCTTCGGTCCTCCAATAATCGTCTTCTATGATGTCCTTCTCACCGCTCTGGATTCATTCACTCTTCTTTCTTTGTCCAGGCGGCCTTTCTTTGGAACGCGCTCCCTCTGAACATCAGGATGGCAACCAATCGGTTGTCTTTTAAAGTGATGACACGTGAGTATATACGTAATAAGTTGGCAGAAGCATCCCAGCGCTGATTTGCTGGTTTTATTTTCTCCTCTACTGATCGTTGTTTCTCCTCTACCGATCGTTATTTCTCCTTACAAAGTTTATTCCGTTTATATATATGTATTTATATGGGTATATAATATCTATGATATATATACCCATATAAATATATTCTTGTATTTTATAGTTTTTTCGTGTTATCTATCCTTTATGTTGCACTTGCCATTTTTTCTCTCTGCATCACCCTAAGGTTGACTGGTAGAAAATGCCTCGGGCATTGTACGGTATTTTTTTTTACTTGTGCATAAAGTTTTAATAAATAAATAAATAAGTAAAGATGGTCGCCCATCCACTGACCAACCGGTTTAACCTGATCGACCGACCCATGCGGCTGTTATTACTTAGTCACGAGCCCCTCTATAAAAGCTTTATCCAGCAAAAATAGATAAGGGGATGGTAGTTGTACATTTTCGTATGGTCACTTATACAAAGATCATTATTATACTACTACTCGTACTGCCGATGGTCATATAACTACAAAATCTGCTACATAACTCTATGATAAAACCCTATACAAAAGCGCAGGTGTAGTGTAATTGAAATGAAAGAGATAATTAATTGCGCGGGGAACTCGGCGGGAGTAAAGAATATTAAATATTTTCATTTCGCTAGTTCGAGTATTTTTTAATTAAACGTACCAGCAGTGATGTGGTTATGTTATCGATGGATACCACGTAAATTAATTGTAGTGATGGCAATGATTATACATAATTATATCGATTTAAAATCGAACGTTCTTTATTCAAATTAGGCTGGTAATCAGAACTTTTTAATCATCAAAGTTACAAAAGAGAGCTCCCAAATGCCAGTAAAAACTTTCTAGTATTTTAGCTAGGAAGACATTTATAAAACATTGATATCATAAAACTAAATTAAAATATCTAATTTTAACAATAATTTCCTTTCATTATACGAGTACCCTTGACTTACCCTGTAATCTGTCGTAGGCTGAACGTGTAGGTATACCAAAATAGACTTGGAAAACAAAATGATTAATTTCTTGTAAGAAATTATATTTATATAAAACGTTTCATCGTACAAAATTAGAAAACATCGATATATTTTGCAATTAAATAAGAAGTAAAAATAAATAAATAAATTTTATTTACACTTCAAAGTCACAAATATCTGTGTAGCCCTGACTCTTGTACTAGGAGTTCCTGTTTCACAAGAGCTAGACCTCTCAATTTACAGCGAATATGATGTAGTTGCATTGACAGGTAGGTTCACAAAATTATATAAGAACACAAAAAAAAACATCAATAAAAAAAAAATACAACCGACTTCCAAAAACAACACGACAAAGTGCAAAATAACTTTAATTTTGGAAGTCGGTGTCTGATTAAATGTATTTTCGTTTTTGCCACCGACTTCCGAAATTAAAGTTATTTTGCACTTTGTCGTGTTGTTTTTGGAAGTCGGTTGTATTTTTTTGTAAAAAAGTTTTTATTTTTCACTTTTTAGTGGTTCACATGTGCTTACCCCTTCACAGCTTACTGGCGTGATGTTATGTTATGAACTGGTGTGAACAACAAACAGACATGAGATTTCAGCAATCCCAGTCCATTTGCTATCATTTATTGAGGAGTTCCGTTGCCTATCTCAGAAGTTCTTCATCAGATCTTCACCAAATTGAAATGGAACCACTCCAAGAAAGTACTCTTCCAAAAACAATCCAAATCGCTTCAAGTGTGCCTATAAAATTGGAAGAGTTCTCTCTATTTCTCCAGGATCCCATCATCAGATCCTGACTTGATGATCATGGGACCACCTGGGAAGTATACCCTTTCAAACAAAAAAAAAAATAATCCAAATCGGTCCAGCCATCTTCGAGTAATCGGGGAACATACATAAAAAAAAAAAAAAAAAAAAAAAAAAAAAAAAAAAAAAAAAAAAAGATTCCGACGAATTGATAACCTCCTCCTTTTTGAAGTCGGTTAAAAAATAAATAATGATAAAGAGTTTAAATTAACAATGCGTTCTGTAGAAAATGTGGGTGAGTGTGAGTGATGTGTGTGAATTGACATCGTTCATCGCTCATCTTGCAGTGTTAATCACTTCCGATTAATTAAGACAAGGTATACTAATTAATTATCTCCACCTGACGTATCGTTATCAGCATTGTGCAGGCAAGGGTGACATTTCAATTAATCAGTAATAATAGTGTACACTGTGAATATTGTAAGAGTAGTATTTAAACGCACATCAAAAATACTGTTTGCACAACAAAATTTGCATGTCTTAATAAATTAAACTTAACGTCAGGTCGACGGAGCCTCGCTGGGCGGGGCTCCTATTTCTGTCTGCAGGGTTCAAAGGAACCTAACCGAACCTGACCTTGGGGTGCCCAATATTATAATTTGTACAAGTTTTGACATTCAATTAGTTAACTTAGTGCAATAATAAGTTTATTAAATGCGTATTTGTTATTTTTGATGAACAGTTAGTATTTTTGTTTTATAATTAAGTAATATTTTTGTTGTGACTTTTGACAAAAATTTATGTATAAATAATGATTATTATTTGTAAAAGTTTTGATATTCAATTAGTTAATTAGTAGTGCAATCATTGATTTGGTGTACATGTAGATTATTAGATGTATTTGATGTAAGAATATTTTTCTAGTGTGCGATTAATAATTTCCCATATTGTAATAACATCACATTTTTGGTATTCCTCGATGAACTTCGAATGATAAACATAGCGGCGCAGGATAGCCTTTACCTGAAGTGATCATCGTATTAGTGGGTCAGCAGCTTCAGTATTATAAGGATTGTGCCAGAATATAACAGAAAGAAAAAAAAGAAAGAAAGAAAAGTTGTTTGTTCAGCAGCTTGTTTTAGCAGTTCTATAATATGTTCTAGATATGCAGATCGTGAACGTGGTACGACAGTTGACATGACATTGTCCATCATCAAAAGTTAGCACCACGCAACCTCCAATCCGACCATAGATTTAGTATAATCTATGGATGCAATGCTCCGCTAGAGTAATAGTAATCAGCCAGTGTCATTGCACTCTTATTAGGCCTCTTCGGTGACTAATTGATGTGCCGTCAAACATAAGATTTTCAGAGATGACGACAACGGAATGGCGCCTATTGACAACCGACGATTCTAAAGTTTCATCCCCCTTATCACCCCTTTTATGATTATTTTTGTGACAAAAACTTGTCTATAATAATAAAAAATAATAAAAATGTTTATTTCATCAACTTATGTAAATTACATGATTTAGTTTGGAGGCACCTTTTAAGCAAAGATTTGCTTGTATTAGGTGCTCCAGCTCTTCCAGTTTACATAAACTATGCATAATTGAGAGAATATTTTTTCTCTATAGAGTCTATGTCCTTCCTTATGATGCCATCTATCTCCGTGCCAAATTTGATCGAAATCCGATCAGTGGTTTAGTTTTGATTCTCTGGTAATCGGTTATGATCGCCGATTGTGAAGAGGCGCCATAACGGTTTAGTAACCAAGACCGCACTTGGTTGACGGTAACGAAAAAACTTTTTTACAAAAAAATACAACCGATTTCCAAAAACAACACTACAAAGTGAAAATAACTTTAATCTCGGAAGTCGGCGTCTAGTTAAATGTATTTTCGTTTTTGCCACCGACTTCCGAATTTAAAGTTATTTTTCACTTTGTAGTGTTGTTTTTGGAAGTCGGTTGTATTTTTTTGTAAAAAAGTTTTTATTTTTCACTTTTTAGTTGTGTACCTACCCCACACAAATTCAAATACCACTACCTGCAAAACAAACTAGCACATCATCCATATAAAAGTGGGGAAAAAATACGTATTATTGAAGCCAACTCAAAAACTACCGAAGCAAAATGAATCAATTTTATATGAGACCAACTGTGATGTATACACTCTCGAACAAAACAAAAAAAATCCAAATCGGTTCAGCCATCTTTGAGTAATCGGGGAACATACATAAAAAAAAAAAAGGTTCCGACGAATTGAGAACCTCCTCCTGTTTGAAGTTGGTTAAAAAATAATCCTTTTGACATAATTTTATAGTATCTATCAACTTGCAAGTAACCTATTTGAATGTAAAGGTCTCTTCTCATACAGAGAAGAAATTAATGAGAAATTAGTCACCTTTAGGACGTGTTTGTTTTTAGCTTGAAAGTATGGAAAACCTGCCTCGTTGATCTAGTGTTCGCAAGCGCTACTGCTGAGCTGGTCCTGGGTTCGATTCCCGGGTAGCACAAAGTGTTATTCAGTTTTTCCATAGCTGGTGAAATATGGGTGTACTCACCTCTAAGTGTTATTCAGTTTTTCCATAACTGGCGAAATGTGGGTGTACTCACCTCTAAGTTTTATTCAGTTTTTCCATAACTGGCAAAATGTGGGGGTACTCACCTCTAAGTGTTATTCAGTTTTTCCTTAACTGGCGAAATGTGGGTGTACTCACCTCTAAGTGTTATTCAGTTTTTCCATAACTTGCGAAATGTGGGCGTACTATATGTACACCTCTGCCTAAGCTATCGGGGTATACAGGCGTGAATATTTAGTATGGAAAGAAAAAAAAAACAAAATATTGTTAATGGTGTATACTGAATAACTAATTTACATTTATGAAGGTTTAAAGTTAGTCACTAGTTTATTTAGGCATTGCGGACGTTCCGGCTAGGTTGCAGATGTTTGAACTCTATACCCTAAAGATCGCAGTCTAATTAAATTTTGGTAACCTAGTTCTACTTTGAACTTTAGTTACTTTTTGTTTTAAAGTATCTTTTTCAACGATACTCATATTTACTACTAAGGAAGAATTGGACCAAACTTTTATACCCAGTATAAGTGTTAATATTCGAATAAATTTTGAATTTTCGACAGTTTCTCCATGCAAAAACTGTCAGTCGTCAATTTAATTCCACGGATAAAACCTATCCTACATTGGTCAAATCATATCCAGGCTTCGATCAACAAGAGCACTAGATTAAGGACGCTGTTACAAATGGGTAGTCAAATCAATACTTTTTTACACAAAAGTATGTTTATTAAATAAAATGCTTTACATTCTTAAAATGTTTTTTGGCCAAACTGTTGATAGATGTGCATAGTACAATTCTGAACTAAAAATATAATTTTAGATAGGTTAGGATAGGTTAGGTTCAATAAATGTACCGGAGTGAAAATTTTTACTTCGGTACATTTATTGAGAAAATGTAGGTACCTATTTAAAATTATATTTATAGTTCAGAATCGAACCATGAACATCTATCAACAGTTTGGCCAAAAACATTTTAAGAATGTAAAGCATTTCATTTAATAAACATACTTTTGTCTAAAAAAGTATTGATTTGACTACCCATTTGTAACAGCGTCCTTAAATATTAGGAACAAAAACACATCGCTCAAGTGGCCGCGATTGCATATAACTTGATTTAAACCTTAACACTCAAATATAAAGTTTATTATCGTTTGCATATATTTACTACTTACGATTGAAAAGTAAACGTATTTTTAAAATAAGAACAAACATAATTTATGGAATTAAAAAACATAATTTCTAAGCAATATGGTTGGAAAACTATGTTGCAGGATTGTTATCCTGCAGCATTAATTTGTGGTCTTATTTTTCCGGCCGTTTTTGATACGCTCATCGGAAATCAGACTTTTAATTAGCTACAGTAAAATGACTCTTCTTACTGTCATTTCGTTAAAAACGGTTGTCTTTATTAATAAATCGACAGTAAGAAGTGTCATTATACTGCAACTAATTAAAAGTCAGACTTTATTAAGCTATTGTTGATCGAATTTTTCCATTTCATTTCAAATTCAAATTTGGAACTCTCTTACACCTTTGGAAAGGCCAAATTACCAGCTAATAAAATGATGTAATTTTTTAAAGAATGATTATTGATTATTTGATTATTTGTCCCTTTTTTGATTATTTGTCGCCAGAAACAAAATCTTGGTACTTGGTGTTTCGATTTTTTTGATGAGAAGTGTATTATTAGTTTGTGTAATTATCTTCCTGTGCGAGTCTCAATAAATACATTTTCTTTCTTACCTTCTTTTGTAACTTGGTTGACGTTCGATTTTCAAGTTATATCTAGTTACTATTCTGCACGAAAATTCACTTAAAAAAACTTTTTTACAAAAATATACAACCGACTTCCATAGCACTACAAAGTGAAAAATAACTTTAATGTCGGAAGTCGGTGTCTGGTTAAACGTATTTTCGTTTTTTGCCACCGGCTTCCGAAATTAAAGTTATTTTCGTTTTTTGCCACCGACCTCCGAAATTAAAGTTATTTTTCACTTTGTAGTGTTGTTTTTGGAAGTCGGTTGTATTTTTTTGTAAAAAAGTTTTTATTTTTCAATTTTTAGTTGTGGTACCTACCCCATACAAATTCTAATACCACTACCTGCAAAAGAAACTAGAACATCATCCATATAAAAGTGGGGAAAAAATGCGTATTATTGAAGCTAACTCAAAAACTACCAAAGCAAAGTTTATCAATTTTGTATGGGACCAACTTTGAGGTATACCCTCTCGAATAGAACAAACATTTTTCAAATCGGACAACTTTGTAAAAAGTTATGCGTAGTCATACATAAAAAAAAAACATTCGTGTCGAATTGAGAACCTCCTCCTTTTTTTTCGTTGGTTAATAAACACGGGATTTTATGTCATGATAGGCCAAAAAATGATGCTATATGAAGTGAATCTGAGGATTCTGGATCTATGACCGACAACACTTAAATTCGGCAATCGTTTAAACATTTGCACTTTTTATTCTCCTTGGTTTCGACTGACCTATCTAAATCGCAGTTATTCGATCTGCCTAGCCTTTTCCCAACTATGTTGGGTTCAGCTTCCAGTCTAACCGAATGCAGCTGAATACCAGTATTTTACATGGAGCGACTGCCTATCTGACCTCCACAACTCAGTTACTGGGTAATACGATATCCCTTGGTAAGGCCTGTCAGACTAACGACTGTCATAGATCTACAAATTTCGGGGCACGGAGGGTCTCGATATGTAATGGATGATCAACTATCCACGAACCAACCGCGGCAAGCGTAGTTTAGCCTTTGATCAACCCGTGCGGCTGTTATTATTATTACCACTAAGGAAAATAATAAAAAATATTTAATCCAAGCAAATATGAGACTCATATAAGTAGTGTTAGTAAAAATATAAACACATGTTAGTGATACGATAAAATGGTATTTTCATATAGAGAACCTACAGCGACACCGAAACCAAAACTTTCTAGGTCCGATACCGATACCAATGACCTTGACGACCCCATCACTAGAACCTTTTGAATCTGGTAAACAGCAGATTGAATTACTATTTGTGTTCACCATTGCTTTGTGTCTTTTGTACTGGTTTTCATTGAATTCCTATTAATATGCGCATTTGTGCAGCTCAGAATCATGTTTATTAATTAATTTCATTGCTCTGTGCGAGTGCGGGGACAAAGGAATAGTTCAAGTGGAATGCAGACGAATATTGTCAGGGATTCTCATTGTTATAGCTCTATCCTATTTGATTTATACTCCATCGGTTTAGGTATTTAAATAAAGGTAAACAAAAAAAACTCGTAACTGGTTAACCGACTAAACGTAATACATTCCTACCAACTTATCTGAGAACTGAAAGAGGACGCCACCGTCGATGCGTCGACAAAATCGAAGACACGGCCGTAGTTCCAATTTTCGCTATTTCACAGATAAGTTGGTAGGAGTGTACCTGTCACTTCAGTTGTCATGCTATGACACTGTTGTACTCTTCAATTTAGCAACTTTATAATTCGCTGTATAACGTTGCTAAATCGGGAGGTATCAAAAGTTAATATCAACTACGTAGGTCTATAGTCCCAAAAATCAAGCTTCTAAATCAACACAATAAAAAATACGGCCATTTATGCGACAATTTTGATACTCGCAAGTAAACAAAAAGCTATACTTACCGTTGACCTCCTATAATTTGACAAGAAGCAAGATCTCACAGTACAAGTAAAGGAAAAGAAAAACGTTAATTTGTAATTTTATCACATAAAAAATTTTTTTTTAGGATTACAAACTTTACTTTGCAGTTGGAGAATTGACTGTGACATATGTCAATGTATGAGAGATCATATTTGTCAACATCAATGTTAAGTTTGTTCTTGAGATAAATTCATCCCAACTACGCAACCCTTCATTGTGCGTGGTCCGACAAGCACTTGGCCGATTTTTATTTATTCATGTACACATAATGTAATTACATAAAGATAGAATAGCGCAAAGGTGCAGTGCTATTCTGTACAAATATCACCGTGAAAACTTAGGTGAAGTGAGCGTGGAGCTATCAATAGTGTCAATCCCTAGCATCAGGTAGAATGACTTCACCTAGGTTTTCACGAAGTGAGATTTGTACAGAATAGCGCTGCTGCTTATTTCATTAGTAATTTCTTCAAGTAGACCTGTGACCAGAGAGTTGGATGAGAGATGTAGACACAGTGTGTAAAAGACAATACAGGAAAACGGTATTTCTTCAGTTCTCAAAATAATCCTTCGTTCAGCAATCTATACATAATTCCTACCAAATATATCCCATGTCTTTTTTTACCTTAAATAAAAGTATACAATACAAAAGAATATAGGCCTCTTCACAACATAAAACCATTACTTCCATATATTTACACAAAACACAATTTGTAGACAAAACGTAACACTCTCATAAAAACAGTTGAACCGTCTGTCGTAGCAAAGTGCTACGTATATGCTACGCCGTAGCGGGCGCTACGAGCTACGACGTAGCATAGTGCAGCCATAAACGTTATTACTCAGATTTTTATGTGAAATGTTATTAAATGCCGCTATTTTGAACATATTAAAGTGAATTTCTCGTAGTTTCGTTAGTAATTTGTTTGTGAAATATCACCGTGGTGGCCCGTAAATGTCCATTGGATAAAGAGTTCTGCGATAAAAGCCGCAAATAGTATACAATATTGAAGGATTTCATTGATTTAGTATGCAACCTTTAGGGATATTTGGGCCATTTATTTATTTATTATTTATTAATTAAAACTTTATGCACAAGTAAAAAAAAATACCGTACAAAGGCGGACTTAATGCCTAAGGCATTTTCTACCAGTCAACCTTACATTTAGTATGCTAGCATTCTTTCCTGGTATCATAATATAGAAGAAAAGTATTTTGAATAAGTAATACTGACAAAAATGCTCCTTAGCTCGTACATCCCGTTCAATCATTTATTTTGAATTCCTCCACTGGATGAACGAGACATACGGGGGTTGAAGTTTGTATGCGAACGAAGTCGCGGGTAAAAGTTTTTCTCTAATAAATTGATGATGTTTATGAATAATAGGGACCATTGTACCATGTGGGGAGGACAAATGATAATAAATGAAAACACTGCAGGCAATACTAATAATATTGCATAGAAGTATTTTGAAACTATCAAATACCAAAATCCAAACATAGAATTTTTTTTTTTTTTTACTTGACCTATTTATCCCACTGCTGAACAAAGCATAATCAGCCTATAATGTTCCCACTGTTGGGACAGGAGAAGGAGTGGGCTGTAACCTACCAAGCGAGCCAAGTGCGGGTTGGTAGATGTCACATGTCTTCGAATTTTTAGTTCTGGCCACGCCGGTTTCCTCACGATGTTTTCCTTCACCGTTTTGAGAGCAGTGGTGATGAAATTATTTACACAAAGTAAAGCGCCTGCCTGGGTTCGAACTCACGATGACTCGTAAGTCGGGGTCGTTACCACTGGGCCACCACTACTCTACTGAGCAAAGGTCTCGTCCATATTTTTCCACAAGACTGCCAAAACATGAAGTGAACTGGGACCAGTTCACTTCATGTTTTGGCTTCGCTTAACAATCTCGCCAGAACGAGTCCAGAGCGTCACGCCATCGTTTCCTAGCCCGCCTCGGTGACGATGCCCGTCTTCCGGCACCTACTGAAAGAAAAAAGAAAGAAAGAAAAATATTTTATTTGGGACACGCACAGAATAAGAAGGAGCATATAAAAGTAACGAAATAAACATTAAAAAAAAAAAAAAAAAAAAAAGACCTGTGCGAGGCCAAAAATGCTCCTATCTCAGCATAAAGCTGCGATATTTAAAAAATAAATACCGCAAGCTGGTATTCTGATAGGGCCTGTGTGGGCGTTACTGAGTGACGACCCTGGTCCCTCTATCCTCAGCCATCCTGTAAGTGTGGCCCACCCGGTCCCACTTTAGCCTCGCAGAGAACGTAAAAAAAATCAAGCAATCTAAAAGTACTATCAACATCATCATCAGCTTATAGCAATCCACTGCTGGACATAGGCCTGTTCTGCACGTCATTCAACTCGACTCTCGGAAAATCTCATCCACCTGCTAACAGTCACCCTGCGAAGATCGTCGGTCCACCTAGCCTGAGAGCGTCCTACCTTGTCTCCACTCAAGAACTCAGCTACCCTAACGGTCATCTGTTCTACGGCTAATACTGGTGGATTATGGGTTTTGCCAATCAGCCGATGAGCTATAGTGACTAATTGGATATTATGTTTTTATAACATAATATAACATTAGCTAAATATCCCAAGTTTAATTTACTGTCATATTGTCCCTCCCAACTCTGTATATCCTTGTCCTTGAACATTGAACAATACACGATCTCTCAATTGCCCTACTCACCCCATACACACAAAGTTTGAAGCTATCCTTGTTAATTCGCCGTGTTGCGGCGCACTGCAGTCCGTTAAACTTTCACGTACAACGTTAAGCCCACGCGACGTTCACGTGACGTTCACGTTACGCTATTGAACGTAGTCTATGGTATCTGTTTGCTTTTTTGGCTATGACGTAGAAAAAATTGGCTCCAATGTGTGTGTGAATCTGAAGTAGTTGTTTGCGTCATTCATAACCTATTTCCAAAGAGAAGTATTAGTTTGCTTTAGTTTGTGTACCCACTTTTTAAGTAGGTAGGTACTAAGTTGTGGGCAAAACGTAATAACGTAATATAGAAAACGTAGCATAGGTTACCGTATTACCCAACAACTGGGAGGTCAGATAGGCTCCACGTAAAATACTGGTATTCAGCTGCATCCGTTAGACTGGCAGCCGACCCCAACATAGTTGGGAAAAGGCTTGGCAGATGATGATGAGGTACGTAGTTATGGGTGAGGTTCAGTTGCCGAATCTTGGCATTCTAATGTGACAGCTTTGTGAGTTAATCTAAGATGCTAATGTGGCATTGTACCGGAAAATATGGTGAGGGGATTTATTGGTGTGAAATCCTTAACAAAATAGTGAAATGCGATATTATGATCAATTTTCGCCAATTGTTCGTTGGAGGAAAGATTAAAACATCTTTAAAGTAATTTAAAGTGCTTTTTTCCCGCGGAATTTATGACGATGAATGCGTGAATCCTTATTATACTACTATCACAGTCCCGAAGCCCGAGCTGCATACGAAGTTCGGCGAACTACGTAAGAAAGAAGAAAGAAAGAAAGAAGAAAGAAAATACGTTTATTTGCGGTAATCATGACGCAAAGGACAACAAAATAAAATAGACAAAGTAAAAAGCAAGTTTTGGGGAAAATATGCGTCACATCTACGCAAAAATATTGGAATCAGAGGAGTGCCTCAGGAATGGATACTTACTTATAGTTACCTATCTGAAAGAAGTCAATGCGTTCGCCTTCAACAGGAAGCAGCAACAGGAAGCTTCATCCCTAGTCATATTGACTAGGGATGAAGCTTCCTGTTCATACGGAGTTCCCCAGGGTAGTATAATTGCTCCAACCCTATTCCTGGTGTACATCAATGAGCTGTGTGATGCGGTCTGTGGCGAGGGTCTTTCCCAAGTAACAGCTTGGCTGGAAGACAGTTTGCTGTCATTAAACACAAATAAAACAAAATACCTATGTTTTAGTAAGACTCGAACAGGAAGCCCCAAACACTTTAAAATTACAGCTCACACGTTTCCCTGCAATAGGAATAGCAATAACTTTGCCTCCTGCGCGTGCCCCACGCTAGACAGAGCGAACTCTAACAAATATCTAGGAGTAATTGAAAGAAAGAAAGAAAGTAAGCAGCTCGGGCTCTCGTCGGACGACTGTATGACGTATAGACTATGCTACTATACCTATAGGTGACTGGTAATTAGTGAACGACACTTAAACACATGATTGTACTCCTGATAACAAACAATTTTTACTATGAGAGCAAACCTGAAATCGAAAAAAATAAATAAGCTGTTCCCTAAGGGTGAGCGTCCACAGGCCCGCGCCGGCCGCAACGCACGCACACCACGCAATGGATTTCTGTTTGTATCTGCTGGCTTTTGGCAAAAAAAAAAACTACACATAACCACTTTTCCAATGAACCTGAAACGCAAGGGCACAACAAAATTTCAAAAAATAAAAAAGTAAGGGCCAGAATGCGCCCGCTGTCACCCGTTCGTTCCGGGTATGTTTGGGGACAATGTACAATTATCGTTTTTCGTTCCGGGTGAATTTGGGGCATTTATCGCGTAAGTGGATAACCTACAATAATCCTGCTCTTGCCATTTCAGGGAAGGTAAACTTGAAGCCACTAGTGCTCCACTGAAAAATACATTCCATGAAAACCGCTGACCGCTTTATTTTTATACGGCACACGATTCAGGCAACGGTGTTTTAGTATTATGGCTTTCAATACGGCCATTTATGCGACATATTTTGATACTCGCAAATTAATCAAAACTTATAGGGTACTTCCCGTAGAATCATGAAATTTGGCAAGAAGCAAGGTCTCACAGCACAAGTAAAAAGTATGAAAGAGTCCGAAAATCGTTAATTTGTAGTTTTATCGCATTTTTTTTGCGATAACAAACTTATATTTGCAATTGGAGATTTGACCGTGACGTATATCGATGTACGAGAACATGCTTTTCAACTACAACGATAAGCTTGGTTTTGGGATAAATTTATCCCAACTAGTCCAACAAGCACTTGCCCGGTTTTGAGTATGACGTACTCCTTCCTCCTTGACTAAATTTTATAAGCCAGAATAATATTATGAGTGATTTTAACTCAGCAAAACCATCTCTGTCACGTTCAACACACGTGGAAGAGTTCAGCTTTGCTTCGTTTGATGTTTATTTGAATTTTATTTTTAGGGAAGCTGTATTCATTGGTGATGACTGATTTTCCCTTTTAAGCCACTTTCAAATTGCCTAGATTTTTAGCAGATTAGCATATCCGAGATAATAAGTATTTTGTCAAAAAAAAAAAAACAGGTCAAATGCGTGTCGGACCACGCACAATGAAGGGTTCCGTAGTTGGGATGAATTTATCCCAAGAAAAAACTCAACATTTTAGTTGAAAAAAAAGTTCTCCTATACATTCCAACTGCAAATGTAAGTTTGTACGCATAATATTGAGAGATTTACTATGTTATTTTAAGACCACAGATATCTTATCTGGGAAAAAAAATCTTGAAAACAAAAAAGAAAAAAAAAAAAAGAAAATTTTGATCTTGCTGAAATCTGTATTTTTTTTCAAAATTTTAGTCACAGTAGTTTCAAAGATAAGGGGAGAAATGGTAAATTTTCATCTATTTTCTTAAATAAATAAAAAAAAATATATTTTAGAATTAACAAATAATCTATTTTAGACCCTCAAACAGCCCTTTCATTTGATATGTCACACGGTACAATTTGGATTTTTTTTTTTTAATTTTCTTATTTGCCCCCAAAAGTGACCCCATATCAAAAGTTCATTTGTTTAAGTTACACGTCCGTATTTGGGTCACACATCCTTTTGAGTTACGGAACCCTAAACATTAACACCTATTTAACTAACTTTGTATGACCTCGTATATTTCCCAATTCACACCAAACCACAATTTCTTTATCAAAATTATACATTTAAATTCTGTTTCCTAAATTCTAACAATAAAACAAAAGTTCCTCCACATATGAACACCGCAACACCGTGTCCCTGCCACTAGTTCTAAGAATTATATATTTATCAGCTGGCAATCTTCTGTTAGTAAGTGCTGGATGTACTGCCAAGGCGAGGCAATTGTCTCAGCTGTATATTATGGCTGTAAAAGTATGGGTTTGTATTATTTTAAAAAAGTGTCCGTGGAGTTTCTTGCCTGTTCTTCTCCATAGGAACCCCACTACGGTTTGGAATGTGCTACAATTTTAGCTTCATCTTTCTGACTGACCGACCCCTTTACAATTCAAAAGTGCCTCTAATTGGTTTATCTTATAATAAAAATCTATTGCTGTTCGTTAGTCTCACGAAAACTCAGAAAAGGCTTGAGCGATTTGTTTTTTTTTTTAATTTTATTTGCTCTAATATAGAGGTGGTATAAAAGAAAAAAAAATTGACAGGACACCGTCTGACGACGTCTGTGTAGTCTTATTTATAAAAAAATATTGCTATCCATTAGTCTCGCTAAAACTCAAAAACGGCTTGACCGATTTGATTTTACTTTTTTGTTTTATTTTACGTTCAAAAACATAATAAATTTAAATTTTGACAGGACAACGTCTGGCGGGACAACTAGTTTGAAATCAATGCTTTGAGTTTGAGTTTAAATGGACTGGTGTAGGTAGGTATATTACTCGTATAGTGAGTTATGCTTATGATGGCTACTTATGCGATTCTAAGATTTATTAGTCACGATTTTAGTTCCAAGTAAGGATCGTGCCTGCCACTTTGTTTAATATGATGATCGATGGGTTAATTAGAATCAAACGAGCCTTTTGCGTAGATGTGACGCATATTTTCCCCAAAACTTGCTTTTTACATTGCTTATTTTATTTTTTTTTGTCCTTTGCGTAATGTTTACCGCAAATAAACGTATTTTCTTTCTTTCTTTCTTTCTTTCTTTTAATGACCTACTTGAAATAAATGATTATACTTTTATCAATAAAATTATTTTACTCATACTCAGTTGAATTTTTTTTTTATTTTTAATTGTCCAACGTAAGTCATATACCACTAGTTAATATACAACCACAATAAAAGTACAATAGTTAATTTGCAAAACTTCTTTAATTATAGAAAAAAAAAATTACCAAGTAATACAGGGTGTACTAGAAAGGTGTGGTCAAATTTAAGGCTGTGGTACAGACCATTAAACTGAACAACTTTCTCCATAGGACCAACATCGTAATCGCGAAAATAATATCAGCTGTCCCGTACAAAACTTCAATACCTACTCGACGCAAACGTATAGGAGGGCTGATTGTTTTTTCACCCTGTAAAATTCAATTGTTACTTTTACTACTAATCTTACTTCAACATAGTTTACTAATACTAACACTACACACACACACCCTCTCTCTCACATACTCACATTAAACTACTCTATTACTAACAGTATACTCCATTTGCAATAAGATTAGAAATTTAAACAAACCTTTTTTATAGTACGTTCAAGCGATTTTGACTTCTATTCCGTAGGCTTTAGGATGGCATTAAAGGAAAAAAAGTGGTTACAATACCAACTGTTTACTGCTGCTGCCATTTGTAATGCCACCAACGCAATAGAAGTCAAAATTGGTTGAACGGACTGTAAAAAAGGTTTGTTTAAATGTCTAATCTTATTGTAAATGGAGTATAGTCTATAAGAACATTGTTACTAACAAAATGGACACCATGGTTTGAAATATTAGGTAGGTATTATTCTATAGTCTACAAAATCGTTACTCAAGCACATAGCATATAGCCTCATCTCATTGTGATGCGGCTAGCCCCCAGCGCCAGCAAATTATGCATATGCCTGACCGCCCAATTGAAACGTAATTGAGCTTCATATTACTCCTTGTCTGTAATTCAGGTGTTAAGCCTGTGATTATGAGCAAGTCATTACGAAGTTAAGTGGTGTGAGTGTGATTATGATTAATTTATACTGTGCTTGATGCTTCGGGAGGGCCTTTTTCCAACAGTAGACGTCTTTTGATGATGGTACAGTACAGCAATGCTCATAGGTTCCATCGTTTATTTTCGTAAAAGCCGAACTTTGCCGAAATAAATGTGACTGGTCCAATAAGGGAGTGACGGAATTAGTGCGTCAAATTTGGAACATGGGTAGACCACGACCTGGAGAGGGACATAGCCACTCCCGCGCCCGGCTCCCCGAGATACTTCCCTTTCCACGCTCCCGAAAATTTTTTGTCGGCGCGCAACGGGTGCACATGCGCACCTATACACAGCTTCTATGCAAAATATTTCTATGAATAGATAATAAACTAATGACTGTTTCTTAAAGTGGATAGACTATACTAGATTACGAATTTTGTTTGAGAACTCTTTCATCCTAGATCGCAGGCGAAGTCACGGACAATAGTCTATAATAATTTAGGTGGGAATACAAATACTAATCAATGTCTATTAGTCTATTAGAGTATAAACGATGGAACCTTGGAACGTTGTCGTACTGTGCTATGCTGTGATCTCAAAGCAATATCATCACATCGTTTCATATTTTTAACAGTGTGAGGCTGATATTTAAATTTATACTAGCAGTGCCCCACAGTTTTACCCGCGTAAGTCTGGAACACGTAGGAATATCGGGATATTAGCCAATTATTAAAAAGTAGCCTATGTGTAAATCCAGGGTGTAAGCTATCTACGTACCAAATTTCATCCAAGTTGGTTCAGCCGTTTGAGCGTTAAGAAGTAACGAACAAACAAACACACTCACAAATTTTCGCCTTTATAATATTAGTGTGATATACTTTATTGCACTCCACAAAAATACATAACAATGAATATGTACTTTAGTTAGATACACTTACTACCATCTTTAATTGTGCTATTATCAGTTGGATGCACTTGCTGCCATCTTTATTTGTGCTATTATTGTATTAGATAAGAAGTAAGACTTAAAATACTCTTTAAATGTAAACTTACCGTCTAAATTTGTCTCTTAGTATTTACCTAAATTAGATATATATATTTCCGAACTCACTAGCCACATATAATATAAGCCTTCAATGGCTTCTGTGGTTTTTAGCGTAAGATTTAAACTCTGCGATATACATTTTGAACATTATTAAAAAAAAAAAAGACATAACAAAATAAATCAAACCCTACAACGTATACAATGGGCGGTCTATTAGCAATACATTCCGGTAAGTGAGAGATAATATTCCTAAAATTAATGCAATGCAATAGAGAAGGAAAACTTTGCAAGATAAAGAGGAATGTGAATCTGAAGAATCGGTATCTATTTTCGCGATTTTTTTTGTCTACATGTCCAACCATGCCCAACAGTGGACATGAAAAACAAAAATATAAAACCGGCCAAGTGCGAGTCAGACTGGCACATCGAGGGTTCTGTACTTCAGTTTTTTTTTAGTTCAGATAAATGAAAGTACCAAACGAAGAATATTTTTCATCATCGCAAAGATAACTTTGTATTAATAATTATTCATAACTAGCTGACCCGACAGACGTTGTCCTATCTTGGCTATGAATATTCTAATGTAAACGCGTGAAGTTAAAATGTTTTTTCTGAAATTTTCTTAATTTTTTTTTTGCATTAGAACCTTCTCCTGACAATCATAAACACAACAAAAAAAGAATTAGCGAAATTGGTCCATTCGTTCACGCGTGATGGGAATAACCAAGGGAAATAGGGATTGATTTTTAACCGACTTCAAAAAGGAGGAGGTTCTCAATTCGTCGGAACCTTTTTTTTTTTTTTATTATGTATGTTCCCCGATTGCTCGAAGATGGCTAGACCGATTTAGATTTTTTTTTGTTTTATTCGATTTAGATTTTTTTTTGTTTTATTCATTTTATACATCACAGTTAGTCCCATATAAAATTGACTAACTTTGCTTCGGTAGTTTTTGAGTTAGCTTCAATAATACGTATTTTTTCCCCACTTTTATTGGATTATGTTCTAGTTTGTTTTGCAGGTGGTGGTATTAGAATTTGTGTGGGGTAGGTACCACAACTAAAAAGTGAAAAATAATAACTTTTTTACAAAAAAATACAACCGACTTCCAATAACAACACTACAAAGTCAAAAATAACTTTAAATTCGGAAGTCGGTGGCAAAAAACGAAAATACATATAACTAGACACCGACTTCCGAAATTAAAGTTATTTTTCACTTTGTAGTGTTGTTTTTGGAAGTCGGTTGTATTTTTTTTGTAAAATAGTTTTTATTATATATAGATAATGTTGTGGAAACTAGTACTGTGTAACTTTGTAAAAGTAATTTTTTGCAGTTGCAGAAAATCACCCATATTTAAACAAAATACCTTAGGTATCGGCGTTTTTAGCATTTGTTGATTGAATACAGTAATGCAGTACATGATATACAGAAGTTTCAAATTCCTCAATTGTTTAGTATTACGATAGAGCTCGTCCAGAAATGGTCTGAACCTGACAACTTTTACTGCCCCCGATTCCTTAATTTTTTAATATAAATTAAAATTATATTTGTATTCTATTCGATGAGTTCGTGGCTAAGTAATAACAGCCGCACGGGTCGATCTATCAGGTTAAGCTACGCTTGCCGGGGTTGGTCCGTGGATGGGTGACCATCTTTACATACCGAGACTTTTCCGTGCCTCGGAAATCTCGCTAAGCCGTTGGTCCCGGCTGTCATTCGTGGATCTTTGACAGTCGTTACGGGTCGTCAGAAGCCCGAAAGTCTGACAATCAGTCTTACCAAGGGGTATCGTATTACCCAGTTAATGGGCTGTGGAGGTCAGATAGGCAGTCGCTCCATGTAAAATAATGGTATTCAGCTGCATCCGGTTAGACTGGAAGCCGACCCCAACATAGTTGGGAAAAGGCTAGGCAGATTGATTTTATTCGATGAGTTCTAGACAATGATACCCCACATGCCAGAGTAAGAATTTTTTTTTTTCATAAATAAATGTTTATTTTATGGGAACCCCCATTAAATTTTTATCTTTATTTTATTTTTATTATTTGTTGTTATATCGGCAATAGAAATATACAATTCACAATCTGTGAAAATTTCCTATTACGGTTTATGAGATACAGCCCGCTCACAGACAGACGGATAGCGGAGGGTTCCGTTTGGCACTTTTCGGGTATGTAACCTTACAAACACACTGCCAAACAATCAAGATATCACCAATTTGTACCAATAAATGGCCATCATCCTCCATTGTATACAAAACCAATTCCCCATTGTGTAAAAGCAATCTCCCAATATTCGTGTACAAACCGTGATCTCTCCCATATCCCTTCGCGTGTCTTTTTTTAACCTTTACCTTAATGCCCGAATAAATATCGGCACAGATAAGGCTACCTTTTTATATATAACTAATTTATGCGAGGCCATGTTTTTAAATAAAATGTCTTTGGTTGTATTGGACTGGTTCTTGGTGCTTATAAGGCTATAGTTGGAAACAGGTCAAATCCTGGAGTTGATATGATGATTCGATCATTGATGGAATGGTATCAGCAATTTACTTTCTTAACTTATTTTAACATGAGGTAAAAACTAGTTAAGGCACTGTTATGTTGCATTATTTCGGTTTTCATCCAAATTTTTTTTTCTTGTAATCGTTTCTTTCATCTTGCAAAGTAATGCTATGGTTTCCTAGAAGAGCGGTGGCCGCATTTAACGGCCGCAGTGACAGCTGTCATGAAAATGATGACAGCGGCAAAGATTTAAATTGTTGAGATTCGCCCTACCGCGTCAAAAGATAGTCTCATTTCTGTATCGTTTTGACACCTCTGACATGCAATGACGCAGTGACTTTACTTGATTACCATGGAAACGCTGTTTAATAAAGTGTGAGCTCACTCTTCTCAGTATGGTCACTTTTTCTTGTGACTAAGTACGGTGAGGGCAAATCTAGCGATTTAAATCTTTGGGGTGCGGGGTTTGACTTACTGTCAAATACTGGTGAAAATGACAGATTTTCATGGCGGCCGTTATTACCGCTTTCCCAGGAAACCAATTGAATCATTGTTGAAGAATCTTGTGATACTTTAACTGCAAATGCACGATCTAAATGATAAAATAAAATACCTTGGTACTTAAAGTAAGTACTGGAATAAAATAGACTTGCATGTTTAATAAATGATTTTATTTCTGTAAGTTTGTACCACGTTTGTACAAACACTTTTACACGTCAATCATATATTAAATAAAAAAACCGGCCAAGTGCGTATCGGACCACGCACAATGAAGGGTTCCGTAGTTGAAAAGAATTTATCCCAAAAACAAACTTAACACTGTAATTACGAAAAAATTTTTTTATGTGATAAAATTACAAATGAATAATTTTTGGACTTTTTCCTTTACTTGTGCTGTGAGACCTTGCTTCTTGCCAAATTTCATGATTCTAGGTCAACGGGAAGTACCTTATAGGTTTTGATTTACTTGCGAGTATCAAAATATGTCGCATAAATGGCCGTATTTTTTATTGCGTTGACTTATTTTTTAGAACTCCAAGGGACCATAGACCTACATAGTTGATATTAATTTCAACTTGATACCTCCACGCGTTTCTGAGAAAAAGGGTCTTGTCAGACTGACAGACAGACGGATAACGCAGTGATCCTATAAGGATTCGGTTTTTTCTTTTTGAGGTACGGAACCCTAAAAACTAGATGAGATCAGCGTTTTCTGTTTGAGTACTCTGAGAAGAAAGGCTGAAATAAACTCCGAGGTGACAATCTCTTTTAAAGTCCAGACATAATCTTGAGGACCATGTATAAATAAATATACATGGTCCAATCTGAAATGGTCTTTTGAAAAAAGAATCACACAGATTTGAGTGGACCAATCCAGTCAGGGCACGCAAATGTCAATTATCGTGCAGCTCAACTCAGAACTTATGGAGCTCAATGATTTGCACCATCCAACAGTTACAATGATGACGTAGAACCCGCTTTCGCTCGTAGTAGTGTACCAGCCTTATCGTACACAAATGCGTATCTCCATACTGAGACACACCCTCTTTCTACAAACCTATAGTATGAGCACTACATTCTGAACTATCATGCATTTTAATTGATTACCAATAGTGTAGCTATGTCGGTCGGTACCTATTGTCCATTCTGAAGACACACAAAACCCTGAGGTGTCCCCAATACCGTCCACCTAAGCCCCAATAACGTACATGTACCTATCATTGTCCCCGATCTATGCAATCATGGAACTTAAATCCAAAATCTATAACGCTAGACTTACTATCTGGGCGGAAAATTTATTTGATAACCATTATGCTTCGGTTTGATAGCATCGCTTAGTTCCGTATGTTTTATACATTACCTCTTTGAGTTGGTGAAATGTGAGTGTATTGTTCGGAGAGCGCGCAATGGAGAGGTCACTAGGGGAACATCTCGCGAGAGTTGTGCATGTGTGAGTGAAGCAGGGTAGGCCCACAGATCGGGCCCACAATGCACGTTGTTTATCCGCTAGGGCGCGGGGGTGCGGCACGGGGCGCGGGCGACGGGGCTCCCGGCCGGGCCCAGTCAGTGAGTTGCCAGCGCTCGCAGCAGCCGCACGCGCCCGCGAGTGCATCATACCCTTACACTACAAACACTGACACTCCGACCTTCAATCCGTGGGAACGAGACATCTATATCAGGTAAGGTTCTTTTTTCAAAAAGGATCCGTTCCGGATTTTTTCCGGATTTTCCACGGAACTCTAGTGATATCGAGATGAAAGTTATATAATATTAACTAATTGCCGACTAAATCGTATCGACATCCCATTTGAGCTGAACCGCGGTAACTGTCGAAAAATTGTAATTAGTCGCTACGCGGCTACACGTTCCCGTAGCGCGTAGCACTGGCGTAGAAAACAATGCGTTTGAGATCCTGCGAATTTGCTACGGAGTTTAATCTCGCGGAAGTGGTATTGTTGCGAGAGAAATGGGAGCTTTCACTGCTTGTACCTTTGTTGGATATATTTATTTTTTCACGGTCAAGCCAAGGACTTTGTAGTTGTATGTTGTATGGGATCAAATGGGTGTCACAATGCGCGTTTATCCCACGGTCGGGGGTTTGTACGAGCGCTGTCATTTTCCCCATAATTGTCCTGAAAGCCTCGACCTTGCTCCGTAAGCGCACCATGACTTCTTTGTTTCCGCAGACTGTTATATTGCGTAGAATTGCTTTCTTGTTTCTGTTCTTTATATATTTTTTTGTTTTATACATAGGTCTGATCTATAGATAATAATCTATAAAAGTTATCTTTTGTGAGTCAGAATTTTGAACTGTGATTGTTCGTATTTAGAGCGTTATATCAATAACGATTAATTAAAACTGAGTTTCTATACTATACTGGAAGAAACCAATTACGATTAATATCAGCTGATTTTCAATCGTCACGGTCGTAACAGTCGCAGAAGGGGAAGGGTTACCGTTGTAGCAGTTAACCAACCGTTTGGCAAACAGGT
The DNA here is from genome assembly GCA_946251885.1 of Cosmia pyralina. Taxonomy (NCBI): domain Eukaryota; kingdom Metazoa; phylum Arthropoda; class Insecta; order Lepidoptera; family Noctuidae; genus Cosmia; species Cosmia pyralina. The sequence continues at coordinate 6,765,201 of OX276345.1, forward strand.
TACAACTGTATATTTGAACCAAATCATAGTTACGAAGCGCGTGGTAAATACAGTTTCAGTTTTTTTAAATTTTGTTGGCCAATTTCAAAATAACTACAGCGTGATTTCAATAGTATAAAAATATATATTTGATGAAATAGTGTCGATTGATTTATTACATACATAATTTCATTTAATGATTTTATAAAATAATCATTTAAAAAATTATCATGTATCAATACATTTAAATATTATTGGATATCTAAATAAAAAACATACTTAATTCATAAAAGTATAACTTTGTACTCTCCACAGTCTCCAAAATATATCAAAAATAATAGTAAAACCAAACAAAAAAGTTCATAAATTTTCACGATACCCTCACATAAAATAATATGAGTCGAGTTACCTTTCAATCAGTCACTGCGCTGCCAGCGGTCAGGTTATTGAAATATCGGCTTCCCGAGGATATGTGGCCTCGAGCCGTCATTCAAACAATATACCTAGAAATATGTAGTCAGAAAACAAGAAAAGCAATATCTGGTTAGACGTAGAAAGTAGTTATAGCAGCTGCACGGGTCGATCCATCAGGTTAAGCTACGCTTGCCGGGGTTGGTCCGTGGATGGGTGATCATCTTTAGATACCGAGACTCCTCCGTGTCTCGGAAAGCACGTTAAGCCGTTGATCCCGGCTGTCATTCGTGTATCTTTAACTATAATCAGTCTTACCAAGGGGTATCGTATTACCCAGTTACTGGGTTGTGGAGGTCAGATAGGCAGTCGCTCCATGTAAAATACTGGTATTCAGCTGCATCCGGTTAGACTGGAAGCCGACCCCAACATAGTTGGGAAAATGCTAGGCAGATTGAAAAAATTGTCGAAATGGAAGAACTCTTGTGAAAGTGGCGCCAGCTGTTGGCGTGAATTTTCATGAAAACCCTCGTTACAGGCACATGAGACATGCGATGGGAACGCACCTGAGATGCCGCTGCCGGTGACCCCTTACTGTCAGGTATACTGTCTGTTTGTTTGCCATCCAACAGACAATATCTAAGATAATAAAGGCAATAGGGATCATGCCTCAGTAAAAACAGAAATTCTATTTAGTCAGTCAGTCAGATAATAAAAAAAATATTAGACACGTATTTTTTGTTTCATCATATTAATAAAACTCGCTACTAACAAGCTACGTATAAAATCTACCAATGAGTGACGTCATGCCACATTTTACCTCAATGTATAGCCGTAATCTTTTGATTTCGATTTAAAAAAAGAAAAAATACGTGTCCAATTATTTATAACCAACAAGACGGAAAAAAAAATTGTTATCATCCCTATTGGGTGTAGTTTAATTACATCTCTGCCTAACACATCGTTGTTTGACAAATGAGCCATTTAATAAGGCATTGTGGCCCTCACACACACACACACACACCCTCTCTCTCTCTCACACACGCACACACACACATCACATACTGCTTATGTTCATGTCTAAGATACTGAGAAAATTGTATACTGCTGTGGAAGAGCGGAGTCACCTAACACAGGCATTACTTGCCTAACAGATGGCTCCAATCACCAACTAATGTACAACTTTTTGGTTCAGTAATAAAATTGATTTGATTTTTTGATTTGATTTTGATTGTTAAAAGCGATAACATTGTTATTAATAAATAAAGTTATTTATTTGCTACTTACTAAGCGGCGTGACAGCTTTCTTGATAAAATGCACTAAACATTTATAAACACATCGGTCTTTCCAACGATTGAGACAGTAATTAGTAAGCTGTCGTAACTAACACAGATAGATAACTGTAGGCTATCTTAAGTTGCGCAGAGTGAAGAGGGCATCGAACCATTTAATAGATTTAGTTGTGTGTGTGTCTCAGAGCAGCGGCAAGGGTCGATCGATCAGGTTAAGCTATTCTTGCCGCGGTTGGTCCGTGGACGGGTGACCAGTTTTAAATACCGATACCACTCCTTGCCTCGGAAAGCACGTTCAGCCGTTGATCCCGGCTGTAATTCGTGGATCTTTGACAGTCGTTACGGGTCGTCAGAAGCCCGAAATCTGACAACCATTGCCTTGGAAGGCGTATCGTGTTACTCAGTGACTGGGTTGTGGAGGTCAGAGCCTCTGACCTTCACAACCCAGTCACTGAGCAACTACTCTGACTCAGTGCAGTTGCTCCATGTGCGTTTATTCAGCTGCATCCGGTTAGACTGGAAGCCGACCCCAACATAGTTGGGAAAAGGCTAGGCAGATGATGAGTTGTGTATGTGTCTCAATTCTCATAGCAGAACGCTGAATCTCGTCGGCGCGGCGCGTTGCCGAATTGACGACACGATGTTCGCAGACATGTAGACGTGGAATAAGATGCTAAGGTGTGTTTAATGAATACAAGCAAATAGCAACCAATCGGTATTGGAAGTGAACACTGCTGTTACCAACCTTCGACAAAAGCGTGATTTGGCGACTGCTCCGGGAGCAGCCGTGTGATTCTGTAAGACCTCATTCTAAATTCGAATCTGAATCCGCTGTGAGTTTCTTGATTGGCGTTCTAAAAACTCGGTTGATAATTTGAATTTACACTAGCGCTACCCTTGCGAGCGTGTCAGCGAGTTGAACTAAATTTACCTTGAGATTTTGACAGATAAAGTATGGAGATGACGTAAGAAGTGGCATTCAGTAAGGTAATGGGTAATACGGGCTGGTATCCGCAACTCCTCGACAATGCGCGTATTTGGCGTATCTTCTTCAGTAAGGTAATTCCCCCGTCACTTCGACGCTTACTTCGCACTCGAACCCGATTCAAAGATTCAAATAAAAAGCATCTATTTTACGAGTGAGAGTGAATAGCGATGTGAGATGCGAGTTGTTGTTTGAATTTTACAGAATCGACGTACTGGTTGGTAACTTTGTATAAAGATTATGTGTTCAAATCAGCAAACTTTCGATAGATTTTTTTGGAAGCTTTATATACTAAATTATATTTTATTTCGGCATGTATTTAACGCGGCGACAAATAAATCTAAATTTGGGATTAAAAAATAATTAAAGCCGGTAGCAAAGATACTAGATTGGCAGCTACAACGAAGGATAATTTTAAGTGGAAAGTAGCAGCTTAATAATCAGTTGTTAACTTTGTTTTAATTTAAAGGTCACAGTCGACGGAGCCCAGTCGAGGCAGCCTCGCTTCGCGGGGCTCAAGAGTTTAAAAAAAAATAACCACGAAGCGATGGCGGGGACCACGAAGGGGACCCCGCCATCCCCTTCTAACCTAACCTGTCCGAGTCGGAGTGCCCCAAGTCCCGAGCTCGCTTTGCTCGCTCTTGCATCCGAAGTTATTGTCAAAAGGAATAATAAAGGTAAAAACTTTTTTACAAAAAAATACAACCGACTTCCAAAAACAACACTACAAAGTGAAAAATAACTTTAATTTCGGAAGTCGATGTCGGTGTCGGTGTTAAATGTATTTTCGTTTTTTGCCACCGACTTCCGAAATTAAAGTTATTTTTCACTTTGTAGTGTTGTTTTTGGAAGTCGGTTGTATTTTTTTGTAAAAAAGTTTTTATTTTTCACTTTTTAGCTGTGTACCTACCCCACACACATTCTAATACCACTACCTGCAAAACAAACTGGAACATCATCCATATAAAATGGGGAAAAAATACGTATTATTGAAGCTAACTCAAAAACTACCAAAGCCAAGTTAATCAATTTTATATGGGACCAACTGTGATGTATACCCTCTCGAATAAAACAAACAAAAATCCAAATCGGTTCAGCCATCTTCGAGTAATCGGGGAACATACATAAAAAAAAATAAAAAAAAAAAAAAAAAGGTTCCGACGAATTGAGAACCTCCTCCTTTTTGAAGTCGGTTAAAAAACAAAAAGCTTTGAAGCTCAACTAATATAATTATTGCTCAAATATTTAATCGCTGCCAAGTTATTTTTTTTAGTAGCAAATCGCCAATTTATGTTATTAGTCGCCTGGAAAATGATTATCCTTTTATTTCTGTAAACTGGTTTAAAAAACACTTTGATTCATCAGAAAGAAATAATAATATTTTAAAACTAGATAAGAAACACCTAAACAAACTCGGAGGACACAGTCTGTTTTAAAGTCCAGAAGTGTTAATTAGTTTCCCCGGGTTGATGAGAAGTCTGCCCTAAATATCACACGCAGTTTTCACTTGACTAATTGAACTACTCACTTATAAACAATTGACTCTCATATCCGATATTGTTCTACCCTAACTTAACTTAGCTGAAACGAGTTCAAACGTGGTATTTGATCTGGAAACTGTTCGCTTGGAACCGTCGTGCCGGTTTTAAACCGGTCATGTTTCCCCTGTAACAAGCATCCCTAAAGCGCAGGACACACTGACAACGAAGCGTTCGTTTAGCTTCACTCATGTAGCTACCGCTTCTTTTCATATTTCGGTTCACACTTCACAGTCACACAGTTCACACTTCACAGTCACACAGTTCACACTTCACAGTCACACAGTTCACACTTCACAGCCACACAGTTCACACTTCACAGTCACACAGTTCACACTTCACAGTCACACAGTTCACACTTCACAGTCACACAGTTCACACTTCACAGTCACACAGTTCACACTTCACAGTCACACAGTTCACACTTCACAGCCACACAGTTCACACTTCACAGTCACACAGTTCACACTTCACAGTCACACAGTTCACACTTCACAGTCACACAGTTCACACTTCACAGTCACACAGTTCACACTTCACAGTCACACAGTTCACACTTCACAGCCACACAGTTCACACTTCACAGTCACACAGTTCACAGGTACAGAGGCCAGCACATCAAGCTACTCCAATCTGTAAAATTTTCCCAATTGAACCTTATTTCTTTGTCGTAAAGTTGAAAATCTATCAAAGAAATTTGACAGATTGGGGTAGCTTGATATGCTGGCCTCTGTACATACATCTTCATACTTCAATTCACACTGCGAACTATAAGCGTATGAAAAGACGCAATAGCTAGATCAGTGAGGCTAAACGACCTTAGTTTCATTTCGCTTTATTCTCAGAGTGACCTGCGCTTCGCACTTATTTTGACATCCCTAGTATTGACAAGCTTCCATTCTACCACAGAACACCTCTTTTATCTGTTCTGTGATTCTACCCATAGACAATGTAGCTAAAGCATTGGTTTGCAGCAAGTAAGCAGCCGTAATGAAAATCTGTCATTTTCACCAATATTTGACATTAAGTCAAATAAAGACTTAAATCGCTAGATTTGCCCTACTTCGTAACAAGAAAAGTGTCTATTACTGAGAAGAGTGAGCTCACACATTATTAAAAAGCGTTTCTATGATAATCGAATGAAGTAGCTGCGTCATTGCGTGTCAGAGGGGTCAAAACGAAACAAGTGCGACTATCTTTTGACGCGGTAGGTCGAATCTAACGATTTAAATCTTTGCCGCTATCATCATTTGCATGACAGCCGTCACTGCGGCCGTTAAGTGCGGCCACCGCTTTTCTAGGAGACCGTAGCTTAATAGTTTATAGCGCTATAAGGTTCTTTAGGCAGGTGGTCACAATTGGAACTAACGCCACCACATTGTTTTTTCAATACATTTCACAAAAATGTTTACAAACAGCGCCCCCTATCAGCGTCACTCGAGCGCCAAAAGGTCACAATACCTACACTTCTTCTATTCGCAAAACCAACCTTAATATTTTACAACAAAATCTAGCTCGTATTTTTCTGTTACTCTCCGGTAGATTTTTAGCAAAATTCCGTTTGCATTAAAAGGCTCAGCGAACTAAGACTCCGTTCGCGGGTTGCTTGTCCGGTACGTGACCGAAATACTGCCGGTATTTGGAATAGGGGCACGGAATACTTGTTTAGGATTTTCCGGGTTCTTAAGTTAATGTAGTGTTTATTGTATTGGTTGGAAATGGTCCTGTTGTCTTGGAGTCTTTGATTTAATTGTCAGTTATGATACAAGGGATAGTTTTCCTCAATGACAAGACTCTTGTTTGCACTAAACTCAGGCTTCGACGAGTAATGGGTAGCTCGCCGTCCGATAAGGACCTGCAGTGCTATTCTGTACAAATCTCACCGTGAAAACCTAGGTGAAGTGAGCTGTCATTCTGCCTGATGCTAGGGATTGACACTATTGACAGTTCACTCCACGCTCATTTCACGTAAGTTTTCACGGTGAGATTTGTACAGAATAGCACTGCAGGCCCGGGTCGACGGCGCGTTGTGTTCCACGCGCGCCTCAAAGAGATGTCAGCAATGACGGGGTCAATTGGGCCGATGCCGCCGGGGTCGCGGGTAGTTCGAAAGAGACACCGTGGCCCTGGCACGGGCAACTGAAGGAACACGGGTGGGTTTTAGTCAGTAAAAGTCTGACACGCCCTCCCGCTCTGCCCAGAGCGGGAGTAGTCATTTGATGATTTCCCATCCACAAAAAAAAAGGCTTCATGGACGAGGTGCTCACTGTGAGCCTTCGTCGCTGCGAGGAATTTGATTGGCTTACTCTTTCGTATCGATAGTACGTCTTGTCAAATAACTTGGACCCACTAAGTGGCCAAGTCAATCACGACATCGGTGGCGTTTTTTATGTTCTTTGTTCATCTGGTTATTCGTTAAGCCTATGGCAAACCATTCGCGGTGTCTGCACGCGGTTTTATACATTTGTACCTACTAGTTAGGTACGCTTTGGAATAGGCAACTAGCTTCATCTTTCTGACTGACAGTTCAAAAGTGCCTGCTATTGGTTTATCTGAGAAGTTCTGACTAACTGATCAAGGCCCAGCCCAAACCCTTGAACCTAGAATGATGAAATTTTGCACAGAGGTTTCCTTTATAATGTAGACAATCCCCTGACTTGATCCAGCCTCTTTTCTTGCTTTGCTGTTCTCCCTCTATTAATGACAACGACGCCCTAAGCCGAGGTCCGTACCCCACAGGGGGTGCCCTTAGTGCGCAGTCGTTTAGTTTATAAGTTTAGTTAGTATATTATGCCCCCTGGCTGGAGGCTTTTGAGCTCGCTTAAAGGCTCCCACAGGAAAGTCCGGTTAAGTAGTCGAGACCTCTCATGGTCACACTACGAGATGCCATTTCCAACAAACAAACAAAAAAATATCCCACGGGAACGTCGTACCGGGATATCCTTTATCCCGGTAGGACGTTCCCGTGGGATATTTTCCGACATCCACGCGGGCGAAGCCGCGAGCAAAAGCTAGCTTGAAATAAATGCTTTGAGTTTGAGTAATACTACATACAAATATTCCGATTTAAAATTCACACGATTCGTTAACGTTACGTTAACGATACATCATAATGGCCAAATGGGATTAAATGTGGATATTCAATGATCCTTGTAATTGGATTTGTTTTAAGTAGTTATGGGCCATTGTTGAATCAGTTTGTTCAAACTCTTTGGACCTGCCATTATTAATAGTAGCGTCTAATAAATAAATAAGTAAGTAATATAATCTTTAAACTCATTCCAGTAAAATTGATTTTTGATTGATTGCCAATCAATCATCGCGAGCAATATTTTTGATTGATTAACGTTATTGCTACACCTGCGTGAAGCGGCTGGTCGAACAGCACTCCGGTTGATTGTTTAAAATATACTTCGTGATTGACTATCGACCTCTCGGCAAGTCGGCACCGAGGTTTTTAAAGTTAAACAGAAGCACCAGGTTACAGTAAAAACTTGATAACTTCTACTTCAAGTGTGTTTTTTATTCGATACTGTACTTAATTAATTAATCTTAGACTCTACAGACAGATAGCCATTCGATGATAAGTATACTAACTAGGTACTGACTTATAGCAGGCCAAGCGCACTCCGCATTTTAGGTATGAAGCTCGGCGGGCTCGACTTGTCGAGCTAATTCAGTGTGGGATGTCGCGCGCCGGCCGACTCGCACGTTAGTTCGATACTCACTCACGCGCCGCGTAGTAAAAGAAGCCAACCCCAACGAGTCAGAAGGTGTAAGAGTTACGCGATAGAAATAGAGGCAACTTCTAGGTGAATATAACTGTAGGTAATTAACGCTGTGCGACCTGAATTGAACTTTATTGTGTCGTGTAAGAGTCGCTATTTATTTTACTTAGAATAAGTTAGTTTTGCATGTAGTCCTCTTCCTTCAAACTTTTCTTTTACTGTGCCCGATTGTTACAACAAATGTCTACTTACCACCTACGAATATCCATTGTGGAATGCAATAAATGATTGAGTATTGAAATGATTTTGCGGAGTGAATCTTCTGTACTTGCACTTGTAGGCTGGTGTAGGTGTGGTGTGGTGTGCGTCTTCTCCGACGTGTCGTGAGGTTCATCCACAGGAAACACAATTAAACAGCCTTACCACTTTATAAACAGTTTATTCACATCACGATAGCAAGCAACAATAAATACAGGCAGGTATAGCTATAGCGAATCAGCGATTAGTTTGCGCAGCGAGCGTGCGTGCGTCTGCCGTGAGGTAGCGAGACGGACTGAGGGGCGCTGGCACGCGCGCCACTGCTGCGCCGGCGATGGTTCTAGATCTTTGTTTGCCGAGTAACGGGGCTTTGTGCGCGCTTACTCGGCACGACACGACGACGACCCGTGATGACGCTCGGCGACTCGACGATGCGGCTAAACAGTACTGGTAAGTTTTATTTTATTATGTTTAGTGTTACTGTGCTTGTTTATATAATATTTGTGTTTGTATTTTGTGTATTTAGTATGTAAAGTAGATAGTAGATATAAATATATACTTATTTATGTTGTAATACATATTTGTGGTATTTATTAAGTGTATGTAGTTTTATTATAATAATATATTGTGGTTACGCCACATGACTCCCCCCTTGAGACCATCCTAGGATGGGCGATAATAGTCAGGGAATCTCACTTTTCTTCCTGAGCGAGTAATTCTTACTTCTTTATCTTTGCTTGCAGGGTTTGGAGTTTCATTTTCAAGCGGACGAGTCTCTGAATGAGTATCTGGTGTAAGTATATAGGCTGGTTTTAACCTTTCTATCGATACTGTCTGTTCTTTTCCTTTTACTAGCAGCTTATAGACTTTCATGCCTCGTTGTAGGACTAGGTATGGTCCAGTGTATGCCGGCTGAAGGGATCCTCTCACGGTGTCATCTCGGACGTAAACGTGAGTTGCAGAAGGTAAGTCTCGGAACACGAAGATGTTACGTCTGCTGTGCCTTGTGGCTGGCTGAGGGCGAATACTGTTCATAATGGAACGCAGTCGTGCTGTGAATTCGGTGAGGTCACTGGTCGTATGCTGGCCAGTGATTGGCTGTAGAAACTCTCCGGGCAGTCTAAGGGGTTCGCCGTAGAGGAGTTCAGCGGGTGACGCTTGTATGTCCTCTTTGAAGGCGCTTCTCATTCCTAGCAATACTAGAGGTAAGCTTTCAGTCCATTTTTGGTTTCCATGGCACATTATTGCTGCCTTAAGTTGTCTGTGCATCCGTTCCACCATTCCGTTGCTTGCAGGATGATACGCTGTAGTTCTGTTGCGTTGAAATCCGGCAAGTTCTGAGAGCTGTTTCAACAGTGCGGACTCGAATTGCTTCCCACGATCTGTAACGACTTCTGTGGGGCAACCGTAACGTGATACCCAGTTGCTAACGAGTGCTTTGGCGACTGTTTCTGCTGTTATATCTTGCAAGGGGATCGCCTCGGGCCATCGAGTGAATCTATCCACTGCGGTAAGACAATAACGGTAACCTTCCGAGATGGGTAATGGCCCGACGATATCGATGTGCACGTAGGTAAATCTGCCGTTTGGTAGCTTGAAGGTGCCTATCGGTGGCGTTACGTGCCGAGAGACCTTTGAGCGTTGACATGCGTGACAGAGCTTGGCCCAATCGCGACAGTCTTTATTTATTCCTGGCCATACGTAACGCTGAGCCACTAATTTTGCAGAGGCTTTAGCGCCAGGATGGCTAAGTGAGTGTAGGCTGTCGTAGACTTGCCTTCTGAACTCTTTTGGTACGTAAGGTCGTGGGTTTGGCATGCTGTCGTCGCAATAAAGTTCCAGTTTTGTTCCAGGTACAGTTACTTTGACAAGTTTAAGCGAAGTTCCACCTTCTAAGAGTTTCCTTAGTTCTGGGTCGTTACCCTGCGAAATGGCTAAGCTCTTCGATTCGACAGGCTGTACTATTTCCTCTATTCTTGAGAGAGTATCGGCAACTATGTTTTCCTTTCCCGGTATGTGTTGGATGTCCGTTGTAAATTGAGCAATATAATCCAAATGCCGAAACTGACGTGGTGAACACTTTTCTTTGTGACTTTGGAATGCGAAGCAGATTGGCTTGTGGTCTGTAAATACCGTGAAGTGCCTTGCTTCCACCTGGTGTCGGAAATGTTTTATGGACTCGTAAATTGCAAGAAGTTCTCGGTCGTACGGCGAATATTTCTTCTGTGATGGGCTCAATTTACGGCTAAAGAAGGCGAGAGGTTGCCATTCCCCGTCTTTCTGCTGCTGTAGAACTCCACCGATTGCGACGTCCGATGCATCCGTGACTAACGCTAGTTTGGCGTCCATGTCTGGGTGCGCTAGGAGAGCTGATTGGCATAGACTCTTCTTGCAGTCTTCAAATGCTTGGAGTGCTTCTCCGGTGACGTTTATGGGATGATTGCCTTTTACGGATCCGGTAAGCAGACTATGCAACGGCGTTTGGGATGAGGCAGCGTCTTTTAAAAAACGACGATAGAAATTTATCATCCCCAGGAATCTCCTGAGTTCTCGAACGGTTTTCGGGATGGGGTAGTCCTTAATGACTTGAATCTTGCTATCCAATGGTTTGATACCTGCGCTGGATACGCTGCAGCCGAGGAAAGTTACTTCTTCTGCCCCAAATACACATTTGGAAGTGTTTATGACCATTCCATATTCTTTTAATCGTTCGAAGAGGAGGCGTAAATGACGGTAATGGGTGTCTTCGTCGGGTGATGATATTAGGAAATCGTCCAAGTACGTGTAGCAAAAGTCCAGGTCACGTGTCATCTCATCCACAAATCTTTGAAATGTTTGGCCTGCGTTTCTTAGACCAAACGTCATAAAAGGGAACTCGAACATTCCAAAGGGAGTAGTTATGGCCGTTTTGGGAATATCCTCTGGGTTTACCGGTATTTGGTTGTACGCTTTAATTAAATCAATTTTTGTAAATATTTGACAGCCAGCTATATTCTGCGTGAAGTCCTGAATGTGCCGGATAGGGTATCGGTCGGGGACCGTTCGTGCGTTTAACGCCCTGTAATCGCCGCATGGTCGCCACCCGTTGTCCTTTTTTGCGGCGAGATGAAGGGGGGACGACCATGGGCTCTCTGATGGACGTGCTGTCCCCATTGTCAGCATTGCTCCGAACTCCTGTTTTGCTATCTTCAGTTTGTCCGGAGCAAGCCTTCTTGGTTGGCAATATACGGGTGGTCCGGCGGTAGTCCTAATGTGGTGGACCGTATTATGCCGTATGACCCGATGTGTACCTGCTGGTCGAGTGATCTCCGGAAATTCTCGTAGAAGGTTCAAGTATTTAGACTCGCCTGTTATCGTTTTGACTGAAGTTATGGCATCTGATGTAGGAACTGGATTTGCGCTTGCTGACAGGCTGGTCTTGTTGTCGATCAGGCGTTTGTTACGACAGTCTACGATTAAGTCGTAGTACGATAAAAAATCGACTCCAATAATTGCCTTAGTGACGTCAGCTATTATGAACTGCCAGGAAAATGCACGGCGAAGACCTAAGTCTAGTTCCATTTGTTGGACACCGTATATGGCGATTGGTGTTCCGTTCGCTGCGAAGACGTTGAGTTCGGTTGTGCGTGGTCGCCTTTGTTTTAGGGCGGAGCGGGGAAAAACGCAGATGTCACTCCCTGTGTCGACTAAAAACTGCATTTTTGTCCTTCTGTCCGTTATGAACAAGCGACCAGTAGTGGAACTATGGCAACCATGTGTCGCTACTGATGATTGCCTTTGGCTTTTCCCGAACCTGATTGATAATCACAAGGTTTCAGGCATCTTCGTGCCTTGTCTCCGTATCTGTGGTGGAAAATACAGGTAGGGTACTTCCTATAATTTGATTGGGAACGCGTGTTGCTTCTTCCTCGTTGACTTCTAGTCCTTGACTTGGATCTAGAATCTCTTGTCGTGAGGTTCTGCACTTGACGACTGAACTCTGCAATCTCTTTAGACAGTTTCTCGATCATTGAATTAGGAACTGCGTCCGTGGCGGCCACTTGTGGCGCGGGCGGTACGAGGTCATGCACTTTATCGGCCAGGTCTGCGAGTGCTGTAAGTGAAGACTCTGGCTGTGATGCTACGACTATTTGTATGTTGCCCGGTAAGCGGCTAGTCCACACGGTTTTTATAAAATCGTCCGGTATGTTTGGGCCCGCTAGATGTTTTAGGTGCCGAAGAAACGCGGATGGTCGCCTGTCTCCTAATCCCTCATGCATCAGCAACTGGGTAAGCTCTTTTCCACGTGACGCTGATAATCTTTTAATCAACTCGCTTTTCAGCTTTTCATATTTGCCACTAGCTGGTGGATTAATTAAAATATCTTTAACCTCTGCGGCATAACGGTTTTCAAGTTGCGCACTGACGTAATTATATTTGGTGTCGTCATCCTTGACACCTGAGAGTGCAAAACTCCCTTCTATTTGTGCAAACCAGACTGCAGGTTCCTCCGGCCAAAACGGTGGAAGTCGTACCCCGACACGACAAATGTCGGAAGGTATAAATGTACTTTCTTTGGAATGCGACCTGCCTTCGTCACTTTGTTTGTCGGATGGTTTACCGTCAGTAGGCATTTTAAAATCTGGATTTCACTAGCTTACGGTTTTTATGCTGCTCCGTGCTGTGTCCAAGATCCGGGGTCACCAATGTAGGCTGGTGTAGGTGTGGTGTGGTGTGCGTCTTCTCCGACGTGTCGTGAGGTTCATCCACAGGAAACACAATTAAACAGCCTTACCACTTTATAAACAGTTTATTCACATCACGATAGCAAGCAACAATAAATACAGGCAGGTATAGCTATAGCGAATCAGCGATTAGTTTGCGCAGCGAGCGTGCGTGCGTCTGCCGTGAGGTAGCGAGACGGACTGAGGGGCGCTGGCACGCGCGCCACTGCTGCGCCGGCGATGGTTCTAGATCTTTGTTTGCCGAGTAACGGGGCTTTGTGCGCGCTTACTCGGCACGACACGACGACGACCCGTGATGACGCTCGGCGACTCGACGATGCGGCTAAACAGTACTGGTAAGTTTTATTTTATTATGTTTAGTGTTACTGTGCTTGTTTATATAATATTTGTGTTTGTATTTTGTGTATTTAGTATGTAAAGTAGATAGTAGATATAAATATATACTTATTTATGTTGTAATACATATTTGTGGTATTTATTAAGTGTATGTAGTTTTATTATAATAATATATTGTGGTTACGCCACACACTATTATGTAATCTTCTGAATTAATTGGACTTTCACGGTCATCATCTGCCTGTCCTTTTCAACCAACTTCAAAAAAAGGAGGAGGTTCTCAATTCAGTTGTATTTTCTCAACTATGTTGGGGTCGGCTTCCGGTATAATCCGATGCAGCTATTTAAGTGGTCACACATTTTTTTTTACTTCTGACGCTCTGTAGTGACAAAGATCTAAAAAGGACAGCCGGGACCAACTGTTTAACGTGCTTTCCGAGGCAATGTTGAACAATTATTTATTTATTTATATTTGATTAACAGGTAACAATGGACTTACTATGTTAGTAACAATATTTCTTAATAACTATGTTAGTAACCTTAACCTAACACTACCCCTATAGATAAGAGAATCCCTGCTACAAGCTCAACTCCGATCTGGAAAGCTTGCAGCCGCGATTCACACTCAAGCAGTCTCTTGTACTTCTGTAAGACCTCATTCTAAACTTCGAATCTGAATCCGCTGTGAGTTTCTTGATTGACATTCTAAAAACTCGGTTGATAATTTGAACTTACACTAGCGCTACCCTTGCGAGCGTGTCAGCGAGTTGAACTAAATTGACAGTAAGATTTTGACAGTTATAGTATGAGATGACGTAAGAGGTGGCATTCAGTAAGGTAATTCCCCCGTAACTTCGACGCTCACTTCGCACTCGAACCCGATTCAAAGTGTCAAACGAAAGCATCTATTTTACGAGTGAGAGTGAATAGCGATGTGAGATGCGAGTTGTTTGAATTTTATAGAATCGACGTACAGTCTGCCTCCCGACATATTGCAGTATAATGTTGCAATGTTTGATCTTTCTCTATACAAGAAAAAGATCTTTACTCTCCAGTGGGACGAAAGCAGGCTGGTAGGAACTGATCGAATTTACTATAAAACTTTTTTTCTCTTTTCTTTTTATTGTTTTTCTTTCTTTTTACCCGACTGCCAAAGAAGGGTTATGTTTTTCGCGCGTATCTTGTATGTTTATAAATTTCTTTATTCCCTCTTATCTACCAAACGCAGCTCATAATAAGTCTATTAAACCGATGTAGAGTTGACTTTGTTTTTAGTTTATTTTTTTTTAATTTTGTTTACTATTCTCAATCTTGTATCGGTCTTTTTAGTGCATTGCTTACAAGTAGACTTTTTTGCAGTCGGGTTTTTTTGTTTTTTTTTTTTTTACCTAAAATAAACACACATCAATCAACTCATCGTGGTATCCGGAAGTAGGCCTCTCCTTAAATTCTTCACTTTACCCGATTCTGCTCGTGGCTAAGTAATAACAGCCGCACGGATCGATCCATTTGGTTAAGCTACGCTTGCCGGGGTTGGTCCGTGGACGGGTGACCACCTTTACATAAAAAGACTCCGCCGTGCGTCAAAAAGCACGTTAGAAGTTGGTCCCGGCTGTCATTCGTGGATCTTTAACAGTCCTTATTGGTCGTCAGAAGCCTGAAAGTCTGAAAAAACAGTCTTACCAAGGGGTATCGTATCACCCAGTTACTGGGTTGTGGAGGTAAGATAGGCAGTCGCTTCATGTAAAATACTGTTATTCAGCTACATCCAGTTAGACTGGAAGCCGACCCCAACTTAGTTGGGAAAAGGCTAGGCAGATTGACCCGATTCTGTATCACGTGTACATTACGTGCGTATTATAGTTCAGTTGGTCGTTATGTCTGGTGTGCGTCCCACGCTGTTTGTCGGTTCACGGTCACCACTCAAGGATTCGTCTGCTCTTATGAAACATGCATCTGGTGCTTCACCAGTAAAATGCATGTTTCAGATTACAAATATCTTACAGGATATTTTCTGGCGAGGCGTGAATGCTGAAATAACACATATCCAGCGGAATAAGCAAGCAGAAGTGACAGCAAGATAGTCAAATCCTCAAAAGACCAACAGACATAAGATGTAGATTCTACATGGTTCTCCTTAAGGCGAGTAGTGTTACCAACTAACGGCACCATTGAGAAAAAAATCATAAGTCTGGAGATATGGAACATTTTGAAATTTCCTATGCTCACATTTTTTGTCAGATGTAGAATTTAATGAGGGAAAAATATCAACACTAAACCTCCAAAAAATTATTTTTTGTATCAAAAAAATCGAAGGTTAGTGACCTTTGATTTTTTTGATACAAAAAATCTACCTCATCTGAATAAAAATGTGAGCATAGGAAATTTCAAAATGTTCCATATCTCCAGACTTACGATTTTTTTCTCAATGGTGGCGCTAGTTGGCAGCACTGAAGTAACCTGAGAGAAAAGTTATGTGAAACGATAAGTAATGCTAGCAAGCCTTTTTTTTGCCTATGGAATTCGTCATAGATGTCCTCCATCCTGGACGGGCAGTGGGGTTTGACAGAATCTTATTGATCTTATTGACCACACGATGTTCTTCAACTGCCGGGGCACTGGAAGACTTGCACAGCTGGTCACACTCACGCTCCCACGGCCAAATGCTAGGAAACCTACGACTAGCAAGTTCACAGCTAAGCGCCACGAAACAGCTCGGGCACCTGACCCTTGGCAGCAACGAAGGGTAAAAGCATTAGCCATCATTTCTTTACCCCCCAGATTTATCCACCCAGCAGCCATTAAGCCACGATCCCATTTCTTCTCAATTACCGCCACCTACATCTCATTAAATACTCCACAGATTTCACTTAAAATCTTCCATAATTTCATGCTAAGTCAGGAGTTGGCCTTGCAATATTGCATGAAAACACCATAATAGTCGTTATTTTATCCCTACGTCGGCTCATTACCGCTTGCCATGACATTTGTTTAACGACGCTGCTCCCGTTCAAATATTTGCAATGAACCGCCATTACTGTGTTGTTGGCTGGAGTTATGTTTAATTTTTTTGTTTATCTGTAAGGACAGGGCTTGTGGCAGCCGCGTGCTTTGTTAGGGAAAGTGACTGAGTCTTATTACTGTCTTATTTCAGCATGAACTATATATATGAGAGACTCATTTTAGGGCTTTCAATCAATCAATCTGCCTAGCCGTTTCCCAACTACGTTGGGGTCGGCTTCCAGTCTAACCGGATGCAGCTGAATACCATTATTTTACATGGAGCGACTGCCTATCTGACCTCCACAACCCATTAACTGGGTAATACGATACCCCTTGGTAAAACTGATTGTCAGACTTTCGGGCTTCTGACGACCCGAAACGATTGTAAAAGATCCACGAATGACAGCCGGGACCAATGGCTTAACGTGCTTCCGAGGCACGGCGGAGTCTTGGTATGTAAAGATGGTCACCCATCCACGGACCAATCCTGGCAAGCGTAGCTTAACCTGATGGATCGACCCGTGCGGCTGTTATTACTTAGCTACGAGCTCCTCCATTTTAGGGCTTTCACACCGACATTTTATATAAGGATAGTCATCTAGGTAACGCGATAAACACGATAAAACAAAAAAAGAAATTAATTTGATGATATTTTTTTTCGATAAAACTGATTTTATCAAGTCACACTTCAAGTATTAACAAGACTACCAACGGTTATTGACCCCCAAAAAACTATCAAATCATTTTTATTTGTGTTTAGATATCATCATCATCATCAGCCTAGCCATTTCCTAACTATGCTGGGGTCGGCTTCCAGTCTAACCGGATGCAGCTGAATACCAGTATTTAACATGGAGCGACTGCCTATCTGACCTCCACAACCCAGTTACTGGGTAATACGATACCCCTTGGTAAGACTGGTTGTCAGACTTTCGGGCTTCTGACGACCCGTAACGACTCTCAAAGATCTGTGTTTAGATATCGATACGACAAATTAAATTAGCTAGCGAAACTCCGCAGACGTGTTGCGTTTGCGGAGTTTCGCTAGCTAATTTAATTTGACCCTGTATTGTCTTCCGAAAGACCTCTAATTATACAATTGATTATTTTTCTTTGATCTTAGAATTACAAAAACCGTTCAATGAAACTCCCTGAATTGTAAGACGTACACGCCTTTCCTTCATGACAATATAGAACCAACAACTTACAACGTGCTCCGATCCTGACATACCACTGTTCTTCGTTCACGCTCATGCATTCTTTCGTCCTTGGGCGTAGTAGCAGTCTATGTAGTACGTTCGACCTTCTTGAAGGGCGTCCTCAATGTGGGACGTGCACTTTATTTTCTAGGGTGACGGAGCGAAAAGTGTTAACAAACACAGGCGGAGAGTACTTGTTTTGTTCTATGAATAATAACATAATCAAATATGATGAAGAAAGAGGAGCTCGTGGCTAAATAATAACAGCCGCACGGGTCGATCCATCAGGTTAAGCTACGCTTGCCGGGGTTGTCCGTGGATGGGTGACCATCTTTATATACCGAGACTCCTCCGTGCCTCGGCAAGCACGTTAAGCCGTTGGTCCAGGCTGTCATTCATGGATCTTTGACAGTCGTTACGGGTCGTCAGAAGGGGTATCGTATTACCCAGTAACTGGGTTGTGGAGGTCTGATAGGCAGTCGCTCCATGTACTGATATTCAGCTGCATCCGATGATTGCTACTGTTGTTTCGTAAGTCATATTTCGTTCGTGTTAAGACATGTTCTAATCTAAATTATGTCGACCTGGACTCTATTGAATTTTCAGAATAAATCAGTGAAATGAAAAAAATTCCGACCAAAATATAATAGTACAAAAGTATTTTCATCAGAATTTTTTATTTCACGAATTTTTTCGGTCCTGTCTCTTCGAGTTCCAAAAGGAAGTCTTCCTATTATCAACAAGGAGTAATTCGCCCACATTTGCAAGCAGACGAACCTTGAACCCGTTCCGCCCACGTTCTGGCTTTATTTTGGTAGACGCCCACGCATCGTCAGC
Source organism: Cosmia pyralina (assembly GCA_946251885.1). NCBI lineage: Eukaryota > Metazoa > Arthropoda > Insecta > Lepidoptera > Noctuidae > Cosmia > Cosmia pyralina. The sequence continues at coordinate 6,783,492 of OX276345.1, forward strand.
TGATCGTTACGTGATAATAAACTTTATTATTCGCTTGACCTACTTTTCTAGTGGTTTATTTCTATAGGGTATTATCATAAGGAGTTTTGTAGTTCTAGTCCTGGTTTCAGAGAGTCTAGGTAACTTATATCGACAAACAATCGTGTGAGTGAACATAAGATTTGTCAGTAGACTGAAATCCGGGAGTAATATGTTCACCTACTGGGTTGAAACAATAAAACCTACAAATATTGTTTTTCTTATAAGTTTTTGACGATATGCGTCCTGACTGACTGACTCATCAACGCCCAGTCCAAACCCTTGAACTTAAAAAGCTAAAATTTTGCACAGAGATTCCCTTTATAATATTAGACAAGGAATAAGGAAGGATTTCCTAAATAATCTATATAAATAACATAAACAAAATAGGGTTAACGGGACACCTAACTTTATACGCGGACGACACATGCCTCTTTTATTTCGATAAATCTATTCATGATATTATAACCGATGCTCAAAAAGATCTCGACATACTCAGTGAGTGGCTCAATTATAATTTACTTACAATAAATACCTCGAAATCCACATACATGATTTTTACCGCAAAAAATAAACCATTACCAGAATTCTCGCCTCTTACTATAAATAATGACATAATAAAAAGATCGAACCACGAAAAATACCTCGGTCTGAGGGTAGATGACAAACTTACGTGGAAGCTACACATCGAACATGTAAAAACAAAATTAATGTCATTACTAGCATCACTACATAAAATTGCAAATTGTATTCCACGGAAAATACGTACTATTATATACAACTCATTAGTAAAATCACACCTCGAGTATCTTATCGAAATATGGGGATCTGCCGCGAAAACTATCCTGATGCCTTTGCAAAGAACCCAAAACAAAATTATTAAAACCCTATATCATTATCACTATCTGACTCCGACTAAAATAATATTTGAAAAAACTAAATTATTAAATCTCACACAACTATACACATACGGCACCTGCATTCTAATTAAAAAAATCACCACAAACAGCATACAATCCAATTTACAATTACACAAAAAAACCATATCATACAACCTAAGAAATAAAAATAAACTACAACGAAGACAAGCTCGTACTAAATATGGTGAAAAAACCATATTGTTCGAGGGAGCACAGCTGTATAATGACCTGCCAAATGACGTAAAAGATTGTAACAACATTAACTCATTCAAAGTGAAACTAAAAAATTATATTCAACAAATGTAGTCATACCATATCAATTAATGTTAGCAACTTCTTACCTACCTATTATTTATTTATATAACTTCACCAACACGCACCTGAGGCAAAATGTATTCATTTAGATTTAAGCAATAACTTTGTATCTCATTGTAAGTGAACCTATGTATTGTTCTTATGAGAATAAATTCTTTAAACCTATTTCCAGGTAGTACGTTCCCATGGGATATTTTCCGACATCCACGCGGGCGAAGCCGCTGGCAAAAGCTAGTAATTCATAAAAATTTAATATACTTGCTTTTATTCTGCGAAAATTGTTTATGTATCGAGATTTGTTCTCCTAGAGAATGTATGGGGAAGTGTAATTACGAAATCACCTTAAATCAAAGTACCATTGACACCACGAAAAGAAAAAGAAGGAGTAAGAATTTGTAAAACGACTTTAGGGTTCGCCGTCATCAAAATCATTTCATGATTTTAGAAAAGAAAGCCCCTGCCTTGATTTGAAGAATACCTTTGGTTTTTATAGAATCTCATTCCAGCCGAAAGACGTCCACTACAGGCTCCCCAAACCATCATCGAAACGATAACCGAATGCAGTGGAATACCAGTACTTTACGTGGAGCGACTGCCTAGCTGACCTCCACAACCCAGTTACTGGGTAACACGATATCCCTTAGTAAGACTGGTTGTCGGACTTTCGGGCTACTGACCGTAACGACTGTCAAAGATCCAAGAATGACAACAGTGACCGACAGCTTAACGTGCTTTCCAAGGAACGGTATGTAAAGATGGTCACCCGTCCACAGACCGACCGCGGCAAGCGTAGCTTAACTTGATCGATCGACCCGACAAATGATAATGAATGTAAATAAATATTGCGTAAAAAAACCCTCAGTGTAATACTGACAAAATGACTCTTAGTCAGGTTACAGTTTTTTATCCCCATACGGAGGGTAGTTCGCTAATTAAATCGACGTCGACCAATCACCGCATCTGCCTGAAACTGATACACCAATTAGGGAGCGAGCTGACGGAAAACTGAGAACATTCTAATGAAAACGTATTTGTTTACGTTTGTATAGATTTCCTTTAGTAAGTAAGTCTTCGGACGAAATGGAGTAGTCTTTAGATGTATCGTTTTGATGGGCATTTGCTCAATGTATACGAACCAAAATTTGTTGGTAGATAATATAAAAAGTGAGGAAAGAGAAAGAGAATCAAGCTTTTTTTTTAGAAAAATGTGGCTCACAGAGATGATCATAACACAGTATTTATCAAAAAAATCCATCAATCTGGGACCAAAGGCTTAAAGTACTTTCCGACGCACGGAGGGGTCTTAATATGTATAATGGATGGTCATCCATCCACGAACCGACTGCGGAAAGCGTAGCTTAACCTTCGATTAACCCTTGCGGCTATTAGATACAAATTATTGTGTCCTTTAGAATGTAAATTATGAAGCATTACTAAGTAGTAGATACAAATATTATTATTAAAATGTAATTGCATATCTGACATTTCTGACAACCAGTCTTACCAAGGGATATCGGTGTTACTCATTAACTGGGATGTGGAGGTCAGATAGGCAGTCGTTCCATGTAAAATAATACTGGTGTTCCGCTGCATCCGGTTAGACTGAAAACGGACTCAACATAGCTGAGGAAAGACTATATCAATTGATTTTTTTAATAAAAAGCTCTAATTGCAAAATCAATGCCGCACAACAAAAGACAGCACTGCTACATTTCCACACTTCCTTACTCATTTTTTGTATCAAGAACTGCCACACTTAGTTGAAACCGACCTTCTATTTCCTAGTATTGTATTGTAAAGTATCGGCACTTAACTCTACGCGGTAACCATTGCCTGGCATTGAAGGAGTTCAACATTGTTTCCACGAAAACTCGTCTGATTGCCGACTAACGTGACGCCGAGGTAAAGTTTATGGAAGCGGATTTGCAAGGTCAGTGAGCTGGGATTCGAAGAGTAAGCGTAAAATAGTTAAACATAATAAAATGATTTTATTTTATACGAAAATTTACAGAGAAAGAAATCAATCAATAAGTTGCAGTAACACTTTTTTCAATACACTTACCTACTCGAAAACTGGTTCATATCGCACTACGATTAGGTTCACAATGCAATGTATTTCACACGCGTGCGATTTTTCGTTTTGCAACACGTGTGCGGGAATAAAAATTGCCACAAATAACATATACTTAGTCCAAATTGGTTCAATGCCTCTTTTCACTTTCTCTATTCGGAGGTGAATGTTTTTTGTAATCTCGACAAAGAGATATGCGTCTTTACGGCGTTAATATTTTTTGAATACTTAAATAATGTTTATAAATAGAATATCATCAAAAACCATAATTATTACAATAAAAAAAAAAGTTTATGAACAAATTAACATTTATTTGTATTTTATACTCAAAAATATTAGAATTTTCTATTTTTCAAATTAGGCTGTTTATCGGTTTTATACCTTTGCTTCTCCTTCAACCTGGCGAAAGCAAAACGCGGAAAGAAAGAAAACTTACATCATAGTTTCCTAATAATTCACAAAAATATTTTTCGTAATTTTATTTTATTTCTTCAAAAGTGTATTGAAAAACGTTGTTTGATACACGTGGACATTTGTTATTATTGCAATTCTCGACTCAAAAACAACCTCGCCCGGCTCGGGTGTTAATTCCGCCTCTAAGAGCTTTCGACAGATGAACCCACAGAACTTAAAATAGTACATTTAAATACAAGTGGAGAATTTTTGTTATTGCATACAAAAATTCTCCACTTGTATCAAAATGTACTATTTTAAGTTCTGTGGGTTCATCTGTCGAACGCTCTTATCCAGATATTATCTTAGTTCAGAACGTGCTGTGACTGCAAAAAAATCTTTTGAGTTTTCATAAAAGACTGCCATTTAACAATCTCAAACCCGATGTTACTTGCTGAAAAACTAAATTTTCAACGTACGTACAAAATAGCCTTACATAAATAAAACCTATACAGGGTCAAATTAAATTAGCTAGCAAAACTCCGCAAACGTGATGGGTGTCGATATCTAAACATTATAAAACAAAAAATAAATTAATTTGATGATGTTTTTTTTGGGGTCATCAACCAGTAGTAGTCCACCAGGGTACTCACTTAAAATATCAGTTTAAAAATCAGTTATATTTTGTTTAAACTTCACACACGTGATGGGATACTATCTCAATACGATAAAACAGATTTTGCCAACTCAAATTTCAAGTAACAACACTACTTACCAGCGGTTATTGACCCCAAAAAAAATATCAAATCTTTTTTATTTTTACTTTGTCATGGTTAATCTGTACTCATCACGTCTGCGAAGTTTCACTAGCTAATTTAATTTGACCTTGTATAAAAGTCTTTCTCTTCTTATTTTTATTCTGCGACAGTAATGTACAATCAACATATGTGAATTGCTTCATGTTCAATTTTATACATATTACTTTGTTTTTGCAATACTCCTACATTGTAACACACCGAAACAAAATTATATATTTTCACGAAACCTAGATATCTGTATCCTGCCTAGATATCTCTATTGTTGACTGTACCATGGTCACTAGTCAGATTCTCAAAGCCACTTCCATTTGCTCACAGATCAGGGGCCACTCTTTTCTCAACTACGTACACTTGACCTTCTGATTCCGTGAGTCGCGACGATATATCATCTGTTGGCGGCTAGATAGTCCTGCCAACATTTATTATGTTTCGTTTCTTTCTTTCTTGCGGTATCTGAACTATTTCGAGGTCTGACTTCAGTTTTAATGTTGTTTGGAAAGAGAATTAAAATAAGGCTATAAGGTTTTTGGGATTTTGTAACATATCAGGTCTGTAATCCCCGAAGGTCTGTGGTATATCCAACTATAGCCAGTTATGTTTGAGTCCCATGTAATACGGGGCGCGCCTATTGTCAACAACCGGGCACAAATCCAGACTCCGGGCTGCTACTGAGAAAATCCCGATGGAAAAACCTAATGACACTGCATTTTTGGGATTTCATTCTATTATATAGGGTGACTGGTAATTAGTGACCGATACTTAAACACATGACTAATGAGAAGTTGCCCTAATGAGAAGTAGCCCTAATGAGAAGTAGCCCTAATGAGAAGTAGCCCTAATGAAAAGTAGCCTAAGTGAGAAGTAGCCCTAATCAGAAGTAGCCCTAATCAGAAGTAGCCAAAATGAGAAGTGGCCATAATGAGAAGTAGTCCATTTGGGAATCGGTTGCCAAAATGAGAATTAGCCCTAATGCGCCTAAACCGATTATACTCATGCTAACAAACAACTTTTACTATGGGACCAAACCTGAAATCACGAAAAAAAAATCAGCTGCCCCATACATTCATGTTCGCATAACTCGTCAAAACGTAGGGAGCAGCTGTTTTTTTTTTTCGCGATTTCAGGTTTGGTCCCATAGTAAAAGTTGTTTGTTATCATGAGCACAATCATGTGTTTAGGTATCGGTCACTAATTACCAGTCACCCTATACTATACTAGCTTTTGCCCGCAGCTTCGCCCACGGGAACGTCCTACCGGAAAATCCTTCCTTATTCCTTGTGCAAAATTTCAGCTTTCTAGGTTTAAGGCTTTGGGCTGGGCGTTGATGAGTCAGTCAGTCAGGACTTCTCATTTTATTTATAGACGACTAGATAGATGGCGTTAATTAACGCAAAATTCTTGGCAATTGCCAAGAATTTTAGGCTTCTCCCATAAGACTAAGACAGGTTCTCTGCTATCCACCGCGCCGCCGCGCGCTGCCGGCGCCGCGCCTCTATGCGTGTATACGCAACGTTGCCAGCCCGCCGCCGCGCCGCCACCAAACCGCTAGTATTGTTTAAATTGTTTCTGTTCTTCCATCGTTGGCGCCAGTCGCTACACGTGTGATGTTTGTGGCTAGTGTGAATTTGTATTACTAAAATTTTATAGTGATATGGCAAAATCAAGCGGAGACGGCGCTTCATCGTTCAGTGTACACGGCGGCCGTGGTGCCGTCTACACGAGCCCAATACTACGTTCCCATTGACATTGTCCGACCACCAGACACGATCCGTTAATCTCCTGTAACGATACTCATTCACCTAGACAGGGCAACTTTTTTTCACTACGTAATCGACATTAGGCTTATCCGTAAGACTCTAATATCCCCGAACATCACGTTTCATTTGCAGAATATTACCTTTTTCCATTACAAGGATTCGAATAAACCCATCATCAGTTTGGACTGAGAAAAATTCTTGATGAAATCTTGGTAAGGCGTCGATGTGAAAGCCCTCAGTTTATTTTGACAAAAAATAATATCAATGTTTAAAATAAAATACCAAAGCAAGGCAAAAGTCAGAAAAAACCGGCCAAGTGCGAGTCGGACTCGCACTCGAAGGATTCCGTACCACCGTACGATATTAACATTATCAACCTAAAATGTTATAGGTTGATAATGATAATGCGTAGTGGATTCTGGTCCACTCCTACACCTGTGTGTGGCCACGCGGGCCCAGTGCGGGTATAATATTTAACACTACATATAAAAAAAAGAACTTCAGTTTAAATAAACACATTCTTTTCATGGGGTATTCTTTAATTTAAAATTTTATTTTATTTTTTAACGACTTAAAAAAAAGGAGGTTTCTCAATTCGACCGTATTGTATATTTTTTTTAACTTTTTTTTGTGTGTGTTCGTGGATAACTTCGTCGTTTATGAATAGATTTTAATGATTCTTTTTTTGTTATAAAGGAGATATTCCAAGGGTGCCTACTATGATAAGGAAACCAGGATCTGATGATGGCATCCCAGAGAAATCGAGGGGAAACTTCAAATATTATAGGCACTCCTATAGCGATTTGGCTATTTTTTACTCGTGCATTTGCTCCCGGAAAGCACCATTCGGTGAAGTGGAACTGATGAGGAAGACCACAGATGGCCATCGGAACTACTCAATAATTCGTATTTCACGGATTGCGATTCGATTATTACTAAGCAATTTATGCTCGTCACAATAGGTACATATGTTGAAGTGGAGCTGATGGTGACTTCACCATCAGTTCCAGTTCTCCTGGTTCCTTACTGGGAGAACTCTTCAACAATTAATGTCTTTGTATCGGGAAAAGTAATATTTTATAAAAATTGATGAGCAGTTGACATTAGGCCATTTTAACTTAGATAAATTACAGATTGACCCACTAAAAAGTGAAAAATAAAAAACTTTTTTACAAAAGAAAAAACAACCGACTTCCAAAAAAATACTACAAAGTTAAAAATAATTTTAATTTCGGAAGTCGGTGGCAAAAAGCTGAAATACAGATCCAAAAACACCGCTTCCGAAATTAAAACGATTTTTCACTTTGCAGTATTTTTTGAAGTCAGTTGTTTTTTTTTTTTAAAAAAGTTTTTTATTATTTCCTGTTATAGCGATAATAAAAATGCACAATCTATGAAAATTTCAACTGTGCCCCTATTACGCTTCATGAGATACAACCCGCTGACAGACAGACTGAAGGACAGCGGAGCTTGGAGGCTTAGTAAGGTATAGGTAATAGGTACGTACAGTTTCTCAATAAATGTTCCGAAGTAAATTACTTCGGTACATTTATTGAGAAACTGTACCTATATAAAATTATATTTATGCACATCTATCAACAATTCGGCCAAGAAACATTTTAAGAATGCAAAGCATTTTATTTAATAAACATACTTTTGTATAAAAAAGTATTGATTTGACTACTCATTTGTAACAGCGTCCTTAAGTGGTAGCTAGGTCTTACAAAGACATGATTATTGTGAAGCCGGTCGGGTACAGCAAAGAGGAGGAAGAAGGAGTTCGTGGCTAAGTAATAACAGCCACACGGGTCGATCTGTTAGGTTAAGCGACGCTTGCCGGGGTAGGTCCGTGAATGGGTGACCATCTTTACATACCGAGACTCCTCCGTGCCTTGGAAAGCACGTTAAGCCGTTGGTCCCGGCTGTCATTCGTAGATCTTTGACAGTCGTTACGGGTTGTCAGAAGCCCGAAAGTCTGACAATCAGTCTTACCAAGGGGTATCGTGTTACCCAGTTACTGGGTTGTGGAGGTCAGACAAGCAGTCACTCCATATAAAATACTCAGCTGCATCCGGTTAGACTAGAAGCCGACTCCAGCATATTTGGGAAAAAGCTAGGCATATGTATGATACTAAAGTAGTCGCATCAATTTTATTGAAAGGTGAATGCCAGATACGGTGCAATTTCTCCATAAGTAATAGTTAGTTTGAAGGCTTGATGCATCAATGTCAGAATGTTACAAATAAAAAAGAAACAAGTGAACGTGACATTGAATGATAATATTGATCACCTACCTATCATTATCTTCTTCTGTGAAACGTTTCAGGGATTTATTGCTCATGGCCTCACCTATTCGAGGACAAACGACTTGAAAATAATCAATTTATACAGCATATAAAAGAGAATGAAGATATACCGAACAATAACGTAGACTCTTACCCCCCTTTTTCGTAAAAAACTAAAACTCTCTATAAACCAATTTTAGTTATAGAAGTGTTTTGTCTTCTTATTTCAAACTCAAATTGACAAAACACCTAATAGTTGTTAATTTTATATTTTTAAATTGTATGCACCTTTCTAGCCTGAAGCACAGGTTCTACCTAGTTCAGGCAAGTGAGATACTGTGTCCTCTATAAGGTTTAAGTGATCTTATTGTAAATCTGCACCATTTTTTTATAAATAAACGATATTATTATTATCTCCTTTGTTTCATAATATATACATATAAAAACATTTAAAAATAAAAAAAATATTATTATTACTAAAATAGATTTATTGAGCTCTTTATTTTTTTATGAATACGGGGGTTAACTTATCCTCTTGCGCGTCCAGCCGGCCGTAGCCGGTCAAACCTTAAACGTCCAGGCGACTGGAGCAGCCTAGTTATCATGTTCACTTTAAAACGTGTTTGTACCATATTAACTATTTAACACTTCTAAAAATTATACGAGATGACGGTGTATTAAAAATAATTGATTAATATGTAATGATTGATATTGATTGAATAATTATTATTAAAAAAAAAAAAAAAAAAAATGTTTATTTCTTCACTTAAGGATATAACTATGTTAGGTTTGGAGTCACCTTTTAAGCAAAGATTTGCTTGTATTAGGTGGTTCCGCTCCTCCAGTTTACAATCATTCTACGGATGTGAGGAATAAGCAAAAAGCAAAAATAAGCAAAAAGATTAAATTAAGACTAATTAACATTTTATAATTCATATACCTATCACTAAGGGAGCGCACTGGGTGTAGAATATGTTTGTGAGTGTGTGTATGTATGTGGGTTCGTTATTGTTTGATTGATTGATTAATAATAATGAAGTTGCGCGTGCGTACTAGCGCTCTACTCGTAAAAGCCCCGCGCGAATGGATATAAATCAGTATTTTTGTTGTGACGACGTTTTTACCTCATGGAAGCAAAGCTCTCGCTAAATACAGGGACTAATTACAAACACCTTAAATTACAATTGCAGAGACCAGAAAACCCTACTTTTTTTGACCGCAGTACCTAGTGCATGATTGATTCAAGTAGGTACCCCACCAGCATCAACTATTAACCAATCATATAGGATAGGATATCAATCCAAACAAATAGCCCAAAAGCAACCATTGCCGCGGTCAATAACCTTCTTGTCCAGCGTGTTTACTGTCGCCATCCATCCAAATATTTCCAAAAAACAGAAACACCAGAACCACCCAAGAGATAACTACTGCGCTGTAATTACGTACAGTAGCCTCAGACGTCAGACTAAATAAAAAATCAAGACATAGCCACGGGCTAGAAAAAAAAGGGCTCCGCGCCACGCATATCGAAAGTGAAGCACAGTTAGTATGCCGGGACCGTATAGTATGCCGACTGGCCGCCATTACTATGCTGGCCCGTAGGTTTGCACGGTGTTCTTACGACGTTAAAATGACGCTTTTTCGAGCCTACTGTCAGACTTTTTACACCTGCAGCCTTTGGGTCAAGTATACGCTGAAGGCATACAGCGGCCTGCGTGTACAGTATAACAATGCCTTCAGGATGCTTGTGGGGCTGCCGCGGTATTGTAGCGCTTCAGGAATGTTTGCCGATGCCAGAGTGGATGATTTTTATGCCATAATTCGAAAACGTTGCGCTTCTCTCCGGCACAGAACAGATACTAGCACCCACGGCATGTTGAGAGCATTGAGTGACCGGTGGGACTGCCCGATGCTTGGACGATAGGTGAGACTGCACACATAGGTCAGTTCTACATGGTTGTACGTGCATTTTAATTTAATTTAATCTTTATTATTATTATTATGTTATTATTATTATGCCTATTTGTGATTTTTATAATGTGTGTGTATTGTGTTATTTTTATGTTATTTGTGTTTTGTTTCTATTATGACATTATTATGTTATTTTGTTGTTATGCTAATTTGTAATTTATGAATACTAATAATAGTTTGAATAAGTATATTTGGTGTTTGCTGCATCCGGTTAGACGGGAAGCCGACCCCAACATAGTTGGGAAAAGTCTAGGCAGATTGATTGGTGTTTACTAATCTAATTCTATGGACTTAAATGTCTGCAAATAAATGATAAATAAATAAATAAATAAAATTACGTGACACGACGGTGTCTTTGTCAAATCACGCACACATAGATCGGTACGGTGCTTCACTTTTAATACGGGTGGCGCGGAGTCCTTCTTTTTTTTCTAGTCCGTGGATATAGCGCTGTCAACAGTGACGTGAAGCCGCACGTTTCGAGTTTCGTAAACATAATTATTGTGTGCACGTAATGATGTGTAGATTAAATGTGTTCGTGTGAGCGTGTCCGCTCAGAGCGAGGTGTAGTTTTGCGCATGCTTCACTGTATTGTTAGCAGCGCTATGTCTGCTGTTAGCAATGTCTTTCATTTTGACAGTTCAACAACATTCATTGCACAACATTGCATTTACATTGTTGAGCAGACAAATTTTTCAAACATACATAATATCTCTACATAGTATAAAATAATGTCGCTTCCCGCTGTCTGTCTGTCCCTATGTGTGCTTAGATCTTTAAAACTTCGCAACGGATTTTGATACGGTTTTTTTTAATAGACAGAGTGATTCAAGAGGAAGGTTTATATGTATAGTACATGCCTAATATAGTAGAGAAACACTGATAAAATTAGAGGATAATGCGATGTCGTAAATGAACACTTTTTTGCGCTTACATTGCAAACGCTGGCTGAACCCTACGAGATAGATCAAAATAATGTAGTACAGTATTGTACACCTTAACCATTTTTTATCCTTTACTTTTTATGAGAAATAATGGCTTATTTAAGGAATTCCCAGTAGTATGTTCCCGCGGGATATTTTCCGTCATCCACGCGGGCGAAGCCGCTGGCAAAAGCTAGTAGATACTTAATTATGAAGCAATAAATTAGCAATAGCCTACAAAATCATTCAGATTGTTATTGAATAGGGTGTTGGTTAGACTTAAAACTAGACTAGGCCAAAACTCCATCTTCTCCTCTCTAATTATGAAAGCATTGCTCATGCTGCTATGCGAGGAGCTCGTGGCTAAGTAATAACAGCCGCACGACTTGATTCATCAGGTTAAGCTACGCTTGCCGGGGTCGGTCCGTGGATGGGCGACCATCTTTACATACCGAGACTCTTCCGTGCCTCGGAAAGCACGTTAAGCAGTTGGTCCCGTCTGTCATTCGTGGATCTTTGACAGTTGTTACGGGTTGTCAGAAGCCCGAAAGTCTGACATCCAGTCTTACCAAGGGGTATCGTATTACCCAGTTATTGGTTATGAAGGTCAGATAGGCAGTCGCTCCATGTAAAATACTGGTATTCAGCTGCATCCGGTTAGACTGGAAGCCGACCCCAACATAGTTGGGAAAAGGCTAGGCAGATTGATATTGCTCATGCTGCTTTAAAACTATACACTCCCCAATCAGAGAGGTGTTGGCGAGGCTATAACTGCCCGGGTGCGTCGGACGTACATTTTTATGTACCACCACACGTGGAGGCTATTTCTAAAAGTCAAATGCAGGTAAATACTAGTTCTCCCATTTCGAGCTACCCAGCCCGTTTCTACCATCTCGTAGTTTCCAAAACAGGTGTCCGAGCTCGAAGACATAACCGCATATCAGTATCTTCCATAACGATGTAAATATGAGCAAAATAACCAGTTGATTCGCTAGGGTTGTGTCGACCGCAGTTCAGTGCCGCAGGAACGCCGCACTGCGGTACACACGGGCCGTTCTGTCCGGACAACCCGAGCCAAAGGAATATCAAGATAAAATATATATTTTGGAACATTTTTTTACCATGTTATGGCGTTATTTTGTGTCGAAAAGTAGCTTGAAAATAATGTAGTAAATGTTTTGAAATTTTGAAAAGAGCAGATTTGATAATGATGAGGAATTTTGGGCTGAAGTGTCAATAAATAAGCGTTTCGGTAGCTATCATCTTGAGATAAGGAAAATGCAAGTCTGTTCTTTAAATTTTTTTTCATCGTTTCTACTAAGAAACGATGAAAAAAAATTGAAAGAACAGACTTGCATTTTCCTTAGTTTAGTTTACTAAAACTAATGAGAATCGCATAGCAACCCTGCTCGTAATTTGCACGTTTTAAAATACAGGAGATTTGTTGCCTCTTAAAAACTTCGAACGTAAATAAAAACAATGCTCGTCACTGACCAAATATTGCCATACATTGTACATACTAATTCCATGACATTGCCATCCGATACCATAACCTACATAAATAGTGTCAAAACATAACACAAAAATTCGCAGCATCACCAGCCAGATATCGATTTAAAAAAGGTTTTATCACATTAAGGGCTATACGTTATTCCCTGACACACTGATCCAGCGACCTTGAACAAAACGGGACCGTTCCCGACACACCGAAGGGATTTATAATTTTTAATTTAGATTTAATAAGTGACGCGATACTTTTTTGTTTTTAGCAATTTTGCGTGCGAAATTAAATAATGGATGCTTGACGTGACACGTATGTTTTGTTTTTTGGATTCGGAATTTGAATTTGTCATTTGTTTTTCGTTATTTTTGGATTGGCGATGGAATATGACTTTTTTGAGAGTACAGCCAGCACTATGTTTAAAATGTGTAAGAAAAGAGTAAGGTTGAAGATAGCATACTCAATCCTGATCGTCTTTTATTCTACCCCCATTACATGACCACTAAAAATCGGTTAGAAGCATTATGAAAAAGCATTCATACATGCATAATAGAAGAGGTCCACTGAAATTTACGAACAGCTGTTAGTAGCTGTACCTTACGAGTAGTTTAGTCAACAAATGAGCTCAAGTAACCAAGCAAAGGAAATCATTCCGCTATGGTTTTTTATATTTCTTGTCATTGTGTGCGTAATAACTAATAACCTAGTTTTATAACTTAAGAGGTTCTTAGTTTGTTTGACCAGGTTATCCTGGTCAAAAGGGGGAGGATATAACGTGAATGCTTTTCTAACCGCTCCCGCCACAATCCGCACGCTTCTAGCGGGAACGCCTCTATCTAGTGATAGAAGCTTCGACTCGCCGAGCCTTATTGGCCGAGCTAGTGCTCGGCCAATAAGGGCGAGTCGAAACTTCTAGAAGATTCTAGAAGCTTCTCTAAGAACAAATGACGCACAGTCTTGTCGTTGAATTTGTGTGAGATCTCTGTCAACCGTCAACTGGGCTGTGCACATTTTTAGATATTTTTACAAAACTGTGTCTTCGCCCCGAATCCTATTATTGTTCCTAAGTTAATGTGTTTATATTAAAAGCCTTATTAAGTTGATGTCAGAACTTGGATGCTCACCACATGCAATCAATCTGCCTAGCCGTTTTCCAATTATGTTAAGGTCGGCTTCCAATCTATAATCGGGTGCTGCAGAATACCAGTATTTTACATGAAGCGACTTCCTATCTGATCTTCACAACCCAGTAACTGGGTGATACGATACCTCTTAGTAAGACTGGTTGTCAGACTTTTGGGCTTCTGATAACCTCTAACGACTGTCAAAGATCTACGAATGACAGACGAGACCAACGTTCAACAACGTTCATTGCGTTAATTATGTTGTCGAACAGACAAATTTTTCGAACTTACGAAGCAATGGATTAGCAATTTGCTTCAAAATGATGCAGATTCCGATTGATAGTGTGTTACGCAATTAGGATGCAGGTAGCTACTGAGAAATTCCTTATAGAAATACCGAAAATACTTTGCCTGACCCGGGAATCGAATCCAGAACTTCATGTTCAAAAGTTATTAGAAAAAATCCTGTAGAATAGAATTCTCTTTCTCTCTTTTCTTTCCTTCTTATTCTTCTACTCTTCCTTCTGCCTATATTTTCTTATCGTTACTTTTGAGTAGAGAATTGCCAAACTTAAGTGGCAGTGGGCAGGGCACATTGCTCGCAGAACAAATGGCCGACGAGGCCGAAACGTTCTGGAGTGGCGACCGCGTACCGGAAGACGTAACGTTGGAAGGCCTCCCACAAGGTGGGCCAATGACTTTGTGACCGCTGGATGCGAGATGCTTGAGGGAGCCCTATGTCCAGCATGATGATGATGACTTTTGAGTATGAAAGCAGAAAAGAGAAGAAGGACTTAAAGGTGATAAGGAACACCGTTTTTATCAATTAATTCTCTAATATTCTATTTTAAAAGATGCTGGTTAAAATAATTTAAATTACGTCTTTATTGCCCAATATAAACATAATAAGATGATTATGAAATTAGAGTTAATGGTTATTACTTTGTGTATTTGAGCTTAAATTGTTAATTAAACTTTATTAGCGAGGATCCTCACCTTAATATTGTTACTGTCTTAATTACTTCAAATAAGGTAGGTTACCATATTCAAATTCAGTGTGATAATGTTTTATTTAGGTAAATGTTGAACTAGTTCATCCCGCGACTTCAATTGCAAATAATCTTCAGCCCATGTTAACCCAAACAGGAGTGTTTCGAAAAACCATTCCTCAGCATTTTATTAAAAAAAAAAAAAAAAAACTGTTTTATACTCGTGTAAATATTTATTTATTGGTCTATCCTCTGACTTGGCTTCATATGCCATCGAGAATTAATATCATCTCTCAGGCACGGGTTTCCTCACGATGTTTTCCTTCACCGTTTTTTTTTTAAGCAAGTGCAATTGTTAAAGCAGTGTTTAACCAATTTAACACAAGGTAACATAAAAGCCAAGTATTTAGTGACAGAAGCAATAACATTATTATATATATATAAAAAAAAAAAACAATATAAGTATTGAAATGAACATAATTTTCGCATAATTTTAACACGACAATAATTTACAGTAGTTGGGTTAATCTCTAGCAAAATGTTTAATAATTACTGCGAATAGTTGTAGAGAAAACCGCCTGAGACAAACAGACAGAATGACACCAACAATCCATACCTTCTATTTTGTTCATTTTGGTATGGAATTTTAACTAGGTTCTATACATTCCACGCATAGATATATGAAAGAAGTTTTTTATATTTCTATGATTCCACGTATAGGAATTACTCCCGTACCTATATGTAAATTTAATTCCAGACTTTACCCCCCCTTATTTTCAAGGTTGGTCCGTTAATAGGTGACCATCTTCTCATACCGAGACCCCTCCATGCGTCAGAAAGCACGCTAAGCCGTTGGTCCCAACTGTAATTTGTGGATCTTTGACAGTCGTTACGCCCCAAAGTTTGACAATCAGTCTTACCAAGGGGTACCTATCGTATTACCAAGTAACTGGGTTGTGGAGGTCAGATAGGGCGTCGCTCCATGTAAAATACCTACTTGTATTCAGCTGGATCCGGTTAGACTGGAAGCCGACCGCAACATAGTTGAGAATGGCTAGGCAGATGAATTAATAAACATAAAACTCTAAAATACTGTAGTTATCCCGGTGTAAGTTAACTTTAGGGGTGTCTGTATGTGGGACATCCAGTTTCCCCCTTATTTATTGTACTTGAAGGCTACAGAGGTCTTTCCAAATAATGCATAATCAGCCTGTAATGTTCCCACTGCTGGGACACAGGCCTCCTTTCGGTGAGAGGTAGCGAGCAGTAATCCACCACGCGGGCTCAATGCGGGTTGGTAGATGTCACATGTCTTCGAATTTTTGGTTCTAGGGCATGCCGGTTTCCTCACGATGTTTTCCTTCCCCATTTTGAGAGCAGTGGTGATAAAATAATTTACACAAAGTAAAGCGCCTATGACCTACAAGTCCTACAACTCCAATAATGCAATTAGTAGTAATTTCAGACCACATTATAAAACCTAGCATTTTTAACTTAATTAACTCATAAAGCTTTGCTATCATGGCGACAAATTATCGATGTAACGTTTTCTTTTGGTTTAATAACAGTTTTCCGTGTCAAAAGGTTATTAATAACAACCTCGTTTTAAAAGCATTTTGGTTATTTTTATTTTTTGTTTATTTAAGGTTGAGAGCGATGTTAATTAAAAGGGTTCCATTACATTATTAAAAAGTTAGTATTTCACATTATAAAATTGGAAATTTGGTCAACGTCACCGTTGTCCATGGATACCAAGAAAATCACACACAAATGCAAGGCTGTCCTTTGAGACAAACTTTAACTCTTAAAATGTCGATTGTACACCATGTGTACAGATAACAATAGAATTTCAATTGTGTCTGCTAATTGGCGCGCGACGGGTTAAACGATATTTTAACCATAGTGACTTTTCCAATTTTATGATAATTAAAAGTTCTTGAAACATAATCTTTGTTGTCAAGAAACGAAGAAACATCGTGTTTAAAACTGAACATAAACTGGTCTGAAATTACGAACGCGCAGTAACGAGACATGGCGATTAATTTGCGCTCCTTCTGGTGGCCTTTGCCCTGCTTCTTTGGTATTTACCACAGAAATATAAAAAAACTTCTTTCTTATATCTATGGTCTTTACTTTCTGTGTATATGTCTGTCCATTCCATGTGTTTACCCAGTCACTAGATACGCATATTCCATTCTTTACCGATATAAATAATCGGAAGCGGCTTTTTGCTTCGGGAAACGGACGGGCGCGGTCCAAATATAACGCCGTTTATCTATAATGGAGAACTCGCACTAATATTTTTACATTAAACCGATCTAAACAAAGAAAGTAAAGTATTTTATTTGGGACACGCACAGGAAAAACATTTAAAACTAACAAAATTAACAAAAAAAAAGGGTGTGTGTGTCAGTTCCGACGCACGACGGGAGTTTACTCCTTTAGTACCACATGTACATTATATCCTCCTTGTCTTTGAATATAATGAATAGAATGACCGCCACAATAAAACTGGCTGAAAATAAAACAAAAACAAGTGTACACATACATTATTTAAAAGTGAAAGGTGCGCCAGGTACGTTGCGCAGGAAAACGCAACGCTTTTGAGTTAACGCTTGTATTCATTTCACTCCTCAATAAAATTTCCATACCGGGGACCTTATATGAAAATCGATTCTTAAGGAATAAACTCCAAAAATACAAAAAAAAAAAATAAAAAAAACACATTTTTTTTACAAGGACGCTCTGAATTTGGATTTCACAACACTACGATAGAGGAAATATGAATAATGAAAAGCTATGCTTTCCTAAAAAACTGGTTCCATATATTCTATTGTTATATCTGCTGGGGAAATTGTTGCGCCACTTCTTCTTCCCAGCTAAAGCACTAGGAGGTGGCGAAGGGCGGGCGTTTTGGGGGACTGTCTTATGTCATTTTGATGTTCGAAAAGTGCTGATTATCAGCATAGTTTGAATAAATGACGCTAGATTCTGATATTATCACGAGAATGAAAATCTGTCATTTTCACTACAAAAAAACGCTCTGCATTTTTTTAACCGTTATTATGTGACTGTTTTATGAGAAAATCGAATTTGAATCTTGCGTAAGTATCAGATATTCATGCTCGTAACTGTACATACATTTGAGAGGCTTGTGGCTAAGTAAAAACAGCCGCTCAGGTCGATCGAAAAGGTTAAGCTACGCTTATCGCGGTTGGTCGGTGGACTATCTTCACATACCAAGACCCTTCGTGCCTCGGAAAGCACGTTAAGCCGTAGGTCCCGGCATGTCATTCGTGGATCTTTGACAGTCGTTACGGGTGGTCAGAAGCCCGAAAGTCTGATAAACAGTCTTACCAAAGGGTATCGTATTACCCAGTAACTGGATTGTGGAGGTCAGATAGGCAGTCGCTCCATGTTAAATATTGGTATTCAGGTGCATCTGGTTAGACTGGAAGCTGACCCCAACATATTTGTGAAAAGGCTAGACAGGTGAGGCAGATGATGACTGTAGGTACCTACACACATCTGGTAACAACAGAGCTCTATCCATTTTTGGTCCGATATAAGTAGCTGCTAAGCACCAGTCTGTTTGCCGAGTAGTGATATTATAATCACACAGGCTGTTCTACCCATAAATATGAACAACTTTCACCAGGGAGCAGCTGATTTTTTTTATTGGCGTTTTCTGGTTTGGTGCCATAGTAAAAGTTGTTCATATTCATGGGTGTGAACCATGGCAGTGTGCAAATTTTCACAGGGTGAATGTCTGCTTAAGAGGAAATAACATAACATAACATAACATAATAACATAATAATCTTTATTACATAAGAAAGTGAATTACAAAATAATAGTGTGAAGTCCCTGACACTTGTGCTAGGTGATAAACCTGTGTTACAAGTGCCAGTGCCCTCTCCCGGGAGTAAATACTATTGAAAACTTATGCGATGAGACTAACAATGAAAAAAAAAATAATAAGACTAAACTAATACAAAAAAGTTTAGAAAAAGCCTGTAGTGGTGATTGTGTGTGTGTGTGTGTGTGTGTGCGTGTATTGTGTGTGGTAAATGCGGGTGCTCTTTTCTCCACATAAACGCTCTCGCCTGTTTTCTTTCTGGTTAATTACCATAAAGCAATGATTTTTTTACAGAAATATAAATAATAGGTCTTTACCTATGAAATTGCCGTTTTGTATGAAAAAATTTAAACGAATTTTTTTCATGCATTTTTTATTTGTATTAATCGAAGTAATCACCCATGCAATCAATGCATCTTAGCCAATGCAGTGGCAGTTTATTGATGCCCTTCTTAAAGAAATCAGCTGGACGGGAGGCAACAAATTCTTCAAAGGCATTTTGTACTGCCTCTCGGGTATTGAATTTTTTTCCTGCCAAGAAGTTATCCAAATTCTGGAAAAAGTAGTAGTCTGTAGGCGCAAGGTCTGGTGAGTAGGGCGGATGACGGAGAGCTTCCAACCCCAGTTCTTGCAACTTGGAGACCGTCTGCTGTGCAGTATGAGGTCGCGCGTTGTCGTACAGGAGCAGCGGAGACGAGCGATTGACCAATGCTGGTTGGAGATGTGCCAGCTTCTCCATCATTGTGTTCAGTTCTTCACAGTACACATCTGAAGTAATGCTCACCCCGTTTGGTAAGAAGCTGTGACGAATCACACCGGCGCTAGACCACCAAACAGTGACCATCACTTTTCTAGGGGTAAGTTTTCGTTTAGGGCATTGTTTAGGTGCTGAACCAGAATCCAACCAACTTGCTGAGCGCTTGCGGTTATCAAACAGAATCCATTTTTCATCGCAGGTAACAATGCGGTTCAAAATTCCTTTATTTGTGTGTGTTGAGCATTGCAAGGCACGTCTCGACGCGTACTTCGCGCTGGCGATCATTGAGTTTGTGGGGCACCCATTTGTCAAGCTTTTTTACCTTGCCAATTTGACGCAAATGGACCAATATTGTTTTGACGCTAACGTCGAAAGCTGCTGCTAATTCAGCCGTAGATTGTGTATCATCAGCTTCCACAATCGCCTTTAATTCGTCATTGTCGACCAAAGTCTTCGGACGACCGCGAGGTTCATTTTTCAGGTCAAAATTTCCAGAACGGAAGCGAGCAAACCAATAACAAGTGATGCGTTGGTTTGTAGTGTTAGCTCCGTAAACGTCGTTGATGTTGCGTGCCGCTTGTGCCGCGTTGCTGCCACGACGGTACTCATATTCCATAATTACTCGAATTTTTAACGTATCCATGATGACGAAAAAGATTGAAATGGGATGAAAATGTAACACTAATCAATAAACAAATGACTACTTTTGGAAAAAAAAATCCATGTTTTTAAAATAAAATTAATTTGAAATTAGAATTCTTAGCCAAACAAAAATTATTTTGATTTGAAATGGCCAGTACTGCAGAACGGCAATTTCATAGGTAAAGACCTAATATTAGCTACTTGTATGCCCCTATGTTTTCCTTTTTGATGATACATTATTTTTATAAGAACTAGAACCCCTAATAAATGCTCAAAATTGCTTATACAGACCGCTGTCAATAGAGGCCTAGTGTACAAATTTGACAACAATTAACGAAAAAAAAAAAACATAGGGGCATATCCTTCTTATTCAGTTTGTGAAATATCTTTTAAATTGGTCCAATATTGGTGGAGGAAATAGGCGAGAGCCAAACCTCGAAATATGACTTTTTACATAGGCTATTCAGTCGGATCTGCAGTTGTCCTTATCGCACGAATTTGAGGGCGGAGCGCTCGCAGATCGACAGCAATAGTTTCTTCAAATACCTAATTTCAAAAGTCTCGCCGCCCGCATTTCTTCTTAAAAATTTATCGTGTATATTCCCTGGGGGTATTCGCTAAAATCAGTGGTTATTAAAAGCCCCATGAGCAGTCGAGGCTTATAGCTTTGGATAGGAGAAACAATGTACTAAAGTGGCGACACGTCAGAACATTGAGGTTTGTGTGCTATGCCTAAGTTATGTTAATGTATTAAACCTACATATGAACCTTCTGGAATAAATTCTTTAAATGATGGTGATAACCGCAACAAAATCCATTGTGTAGTTAAGAATTAAGTAGTCACACAGTCAGCAACGAAAAGCGACTTTATCTTATAACTAGCTGTTGACCGCGGCTTCGCTCGCGTGGATGTCCATACTTCCCTATTTGAATCGGAGTTTGTTCACAATTTCATGGGTTTTTGCGCGGAACCCTAAATATTAAAAAAAAATAAAAGTAGTATAAGTTACGTCTTTTAACACTAGCTATCTGCCAGTGAAAGTTTCTTCAAAATCGGTCCCGCAGTTTCGGAGATTAGCCGGAACAAACAGACAGACAGAAATAAAAAATAGTAAAAAGCAATTTTTGGACATTACAAGTAGACACTTCAATTTTATTTATTTGTAAAGAAATAGGTATGTACATATAGATTTAGATATACATATATGTATAGATTGACTACACTAATTAAAATAAAAAACGCCACTCGTCGCGCAAGAACAAAAGAATGTTCTTCAAAATAATGTTGAAACGAAGTATACCATCGTAGCAAACTATGACACTCTACAAAGTTCCTCAACTAACAGAGTATTGATCAGTTTGACTCGTGACTACTTCTTATACTTTTATATTCTTTCCCAAGAGAACTTTTGTATGTTTTTGTAAGAATCTGACCGTCTAACATTCGAGTTTTATGGAAAACTTTACTGAAAACTTCAGTTTTTCCATGACGGTATAGACATGTGTGCGTCTATTTCATATATACATTATTGTATGAATAACATTTTTAAATTGTAATTGAGGTTATAAAAATTAAATCCAAGTGTCAAATGAAAAACCATTTTCAAGTGATTTGAAATTGGAATTTCGGGTTTAAGTATTCAAATAATTAAATGAAAACACTGAATTTGTAAATGGCACTACAAATTGGTGTTCATAGGTACTTTTTCTAATCTATTTGTATACATTTTCATCTGATACTTTTGGAACAGATCGTAACTACTTCTACGTCGGCTTAAAGAGTGTGAGGGTGTGTGTGTAAACATAGTGGGTGAGAGAAAGGGAGTGTGCAGGATTGTCAGTAAACATTCTATGCTTCAAGTTTGATTTGAAAAGTTTTGGGGTTGTGTGTACATCACTTCAGTGTAGGATACGTTGCTGCCCTTGCAACTCTGTACATTTTACCAAAATATACGAACCCATGTATACATATATCATTCATATGTGTAGTTGCTTTTAGGCACTTCGTAAAAGAGCAGATTATTTCTATCATCTTTGAATAAATATTATTGTTTTAAATTTCATACTTGAAGCCTTGAACTTTCGCCCAAATTCAAGCATAGTTTTTGCGTTTCATCTATATCTTATTTCAGTATAAACCTACCAAATTAAAAATAATCTTAAACACTTTTTTACTGAAAACTATCTCAAATAACACACTTTTCTTCCCAACACTTGCCTATTCTTGTGAACCTAGTCTTGTGGCTAAGTAATAACAGCCGCACGGGTCACTCGATCAGATTAAGCTACGCTTGCCGCGGTTGGTATGTGGATGGGTGACCATCTTTACATACCAAGACCCCTCCATGCTTCGGAAAGCACGTTAAGTCCCGGCTGTCATTCGTGGATCTTTGACAGTCGTTACGGCTCGTCAGAAGCCCGAAAATCTGACAGCTAGTCTTACCAAGTGGTATCGTATTACCCCAGTAAATTTGGTTGTGTATTTAAAAAAAATACTGGTATTCAGCTGCACTGGAAGTCGATCCCAACGTAGTCTCATCCCGAGTAGGTAAAAGGCTAGGTAGATGATCTTGTGAACCCAGTCTAACAAATGCATGTCAATATTTTACTCAGACCTCTGTAGCCAGCTAGTGGAAACACCGCCCACCGGTCTCTTTCATAGTATTCAGATCGAATCAGCATCAAGATAAAATATTCAACTACGTATTCCCTTCGCTGTACTAAAATACCTCCAAGTCGGAATTCTTTTCGTCCGTTTCAGCGGTCAACATTTTCCCACACACTAGGTAGGTATATGTTTCTACCTGTACCTATATGACTTCGTATTTTTAGGGTTCCGTACATCCGAGAGAAAAAACGGAACCCTTATAGGATCACTCGTGTGTCTGTCTGTCACAGCTAAATTGTTCCGAATCTAATAGACTGATTAAGTGAACCCTAAAAAAAAACCAGCCAAGTGCGTGTCGGACCACGCACCATGAAGGGTTCCGTAGTTGGGATGAATTTATCTTAAGAACAAACTTAACATTGTAGTTGAAAAACATATTCTCCCATACATTCCAACTGTAAATGTAAGTTTGTACTCACAATATTGATACATTTACCATGTTATTTTAAGACCACAGACTTCTTATAGGTTTCCTGTAATCTACAGATAAAGATCTATTTTCTGTATTTTTTTCAAAATTTTAGGCTCAGTAGTTTCGGAGATAAGGGGGGGGGGGGGGGGATGGTCAATTTTCGTCTATTTTCTTAAATAACTTTAAAACAATTTATTTTAAAATTACAAAAAAAATATATATTTGAGACCCTCATAGTAAGCCACATGGTGTAGTTTGCAAAACTTTTTTTTTAAATTTTCTTATTTGTCCCCCAAAAGTGACATCTATATTCAAAATTCATTTATTTACTTTACCCGTCCGTGTTTGGGTTACAGAAATTCATATGTGTACCAAACTTAATTCGTCCATTAGATTCGGAGCAAATTGGCTGTGACAGACGGACAGACAGAAATACGAGTGATCCTATAAGGGTTCCGTTTTTTCCTTTTGAGGTACGGAACCCTAACAAAATCAGTTTCAATGGCCCAACTCACTTCGCATTTATAAAATACTAGCTTCTGCCCACGACTTCGTCAACGTGGAAGCTGTGGTTGAAGTCAACTATACCGACCCGTTGCATGCCAATTAGCGCCAATCCCGTATTATTATTAATTATAATTTTTTACTGTTATCTGCACACCTGGTGTGCAATCGACGTTTAAAGAGCACATCTTATGGCACTTGGAAATAGTTTAACTTTTTAAACAAACAAACTATTTTACCTCCTTATAATAATATTACTAGCTTTTTCCCGCGGCTTCATCCGCGTGGAGGGAGGAAATTATCCCACGGGAACGTACTACCGGAATAAAAAGTATTCTATGTTCTGATCCAGGTCATGGTCTACCCATGTGCCAGATTTCATCCAAATCCGTTCAGCCGTTTTAACGTGAAAGCGTAACAAACAAACAACTTCACTTTCGCATTTGTATTATTAGTTAGGATTTTAGAAGAAAGGAAGATAAATAAGATGGGCACCGTTATTCAAAAAACACCTACCTACAGTATGTATATAATGTATAGGTACATATGAACGTGATGGATATAAGACGTACAAGTAACTAATGAGCCCAATTTGAAAGACGCACGCTTGGAGTACGGGTGGAAACAGGGACTCCCCTAAATGTGACTTTAGTGGAAATTCGACTCTGGGATTATTTGGTCATTGGAAAGTCTAGTATTCGGAAGATAGTGTTATTTCTGTTAGTTTAGATTTGTATTGTGGACCACTCGAAAATAGTTCATATTGTAGAATCTAATCTTATAAATAAAGTGGCCAAGCGCAGTAATAAGGTTCCGTAGTTGCACAATAATGCGGACTAAGAAGAGGGCTTTTTGTTGTTTCATGAATATTTGACTATTACTTGAAAAGCCTACTTAGCTTATATATACTACTACCGTGAATTTTTTCACCCATCCAAAACTAACCGTTTAGCTGGCAGAGGGAGGGGGACACTTGACTCTAACAAAAATGAGCACTTTAAAGCTTAATATGTCAGATACGAATCCCTAAATCGAAAAATTGTTTTCACAAACCCGCAATATTTTTGAAAGACCCATCCAACAACACCCCACACCATGGGGTAGACGAGAAAAAAAAAACATTCCCACTTCAGTGTACAGAAGGTACCCTAAAAATTTTTTTTTTATGATTTTCTTTTACCACTTTGTCGGCGTGATGAATATGTATATCCATGCTAAATTATAGCTTTCTAGTACTAAGAGTCCCTGAGCTAAGGTGCGGACGGACAGACGGACGGACATAGCGAAAGACTACGTAACCCTAAAAAATTAATGGCTGAATGTGTTGCTAAGCGCAAAACTCGAGAAAGGCTAGACCAATTTGGCAATTTTTTTTTTTAAATATTCTTTGAAGTTAGAGAAAAGTTCTTATGAAGAGAACAATTGGAAAAGATACCGGGAAAGTTGGAAAATTTTCTATGGGAATTCTGTATAAATTATTGACATTTGGACAGGACAACGTCTGTCGGGTCAGCTAGTAGGTAATATTTTGTACTAATTACTGTCAACCTTTTTATTTTATATTATAACATAAAATACATAACAATGCCCTTGAGAGTTCTTGCTGGTCCTATTTCCCTATTTTATCTCATATTGTACAAGCTATATTATATCTCAACGGATTGATCACGGTATCTTATGGTTCCCCAAATACTAAGATTTTTCAAATACGTTTCTGGAGACAATATATGTATAATAATTATATCTGTCGTGGAGCTCGTGTATCGTCGGGGAGCTCGTGGCTAAGTAAAAACAGCCGCACAGATCGATCCATCAGGTTAAGCTACGCTTGGCGGGGTTGGTCAGTGGATGGGTGACCATCTTTACATACCGAGACTCCTCCGTGCCTCGGAAAGCACGTTAAGCCGTTGGTCCCGGCTGTCATTCGTGGATCTTTGACAGTCGTTACGGGTCGTTAGAAGCCCGAAAGTCTAACAACCAGTCTTACCAAGGGGTATCGTATTACCCAGTTACTGGGTTGTGGAGGTCAGATAGGCAGTCGCTCCATGTAAAATAATGGTATTCAGCTGCATCCGGTTAGACTGGAAGCCGACCCCAACATGGTTGGGAAAAGGCTAGGCAGATTGATTGAATTATATCTGTCGTCGACTAAATACGTGTCGCTTGGTTATGGTTGTTGACTGGAGATCATCAATAAAATACTGCTATGACTAAATAATAATATTATTAATAATAATTAAATTAATATGAATTAAAGCATAATAAGCTTTAATTCATATTTTTAATAATACTGATTTCGCTTTCGCTTTTACTGATTCGCTTCTAAAAGACAAAAACACCCTAAGCCAAGCTGTGACTAAGTACGCTTCAATAGTTTCGAATACGAGGGAAATCACAAAAAAACAACATGGCAGATCATCAATTTATTTGTCTATAAGTAACAAGATTCGATAAACTTACTGAGGATGAAACAGCAATGGTCTTAGAAATGTACGTAATACTGCCATTCACGTTTGCAAAGCATTTCTCACTAAAGCACTAGTAACCAAACCATTGATGACCAAAGTCCTCTTGCACAAAGTAACGTTTCTACTATTAGGGTATTTGCAATACCCAGTCTTATTGTCAAAGCTTGTATATAATATCGTGTTTCATTGAGCACTGAATGCAATTACTTTGTGTCTTTGATTGGAACCAATGCAGTTAGAGACAAATAGGGACGTCCAGCTTTGCTCTGAATTGAACTGTATCGAAATGTCTTCTTGTGTCCGACATAGCTCATCTACCAACCCGCTTTGGGCCCGCGTGGTGGATTATAGCTCCCTCCTTCTCACAGAGAGGAGGACTGTGTCCCAGATCCCAGCAGTGGGAACGCTATAGGCTGATTATGTGAAAATAATAGTAAGTTCCAACCCTATTATTTGTTTTCAAATTGAATCGAAAGTTTTGTAATGACACATTGCAACAATTCGTCAAAACATATTTGAGTCGGCATATCTCCGGTACATTTGGTACAGTCACACTCGGCAGTAATATGTACAGTCATAAAGATGTCAATTGTAAACGGATGTCAGCGAGTTGGGGCTATGATTGCCATGTCAATTCTCCCGAACACTCGCGCAACTTAAATCATATTGTGAACTGGTTACAACTGCTTTTTACCGGTTATTCTGCGTCTGGGTTTTGGAGCAGGTGACTGTTTTCCCGTGTGGGAAAGTTTGAGGAAATTATTTGGTGAAAATTAGCGTTGTCTTTGTGTTCATTGTAAGCAAGATGCGAGATTGATGGCCATTTTTGTTCTTGTTTAATTCGCTGTAATACAACTGAAGACCGATTCTATAAAAAATCGTTCGAAGTCAAGTTGCAATCTTATCTCAGCGACAAAAACTTGTCAAAAATTTAGGTATAAAGAGGTTTTTGATAGATTGAGACTTTGATTAAAATAATTCGAAATTTCTTAAGAAATATGGGAAAGTATTGTTTCTTTATTGTTATTACATTTACTACAAAGGACCACCAAACGGAAAATCCTCGCGGGTGCTCGAGCACTTTTTAGATTTCACTGAATAAGTAACTGTATCAATATTGTCTTTAAGTATAAAATTCGACGCAGACAACAATCGTTTATCAAGCGTGATGTATGCGTCGAATTTTATACTTAAAGACAATATTGATACAATTAATTTTTCAGTGAAAACTGATCCTAGAGAAGTATAGAAGAAGAAGACATGCCAACTCCGACCCCAAATTAATTGGACAAGAAAATGATGATGATTACGTTCTATTTAGAATATTAATAATTTTCAGAAGACGTGGTCCTGTTTGTTGCAATCCGTAATCTAAAGCAATATCATAATATTACATTCAATTGAAACCATTGAATGTCATATCCTGTGTCAATACCATAAGGAAATGCGTACGCAGTATGATAACATCTTTATTACCTAAATTGCTCTGTGAAATCGTCTCCGTCTGACACATTGAATTGCCAGTGTAGACGGGTTTTCCGGTATGATCTTACATAATGTATTATGATCAATCTTGACCTTAAGTCCTTTTAAGTGGTCAGCGACACCCATGGGTATCTGCTGACCAGAAGCTAAGGTTATTATACCCAAGACAAGGAATCAATCTGCCTAGCCTTTTCCCAACTATGATGGGGTCGGCTTCCAGTCTAACTGGATGCAGCTGAATACCAGTATTTTACATGGAGCTACTGCCTATCTGACCTCCACAACCCATTAACTGGGTAATACGATATCCCTTGGTAAGACTGGTTGTCAGACTTTCGGGCTTCTGACGACCCGTAACGACTGTCAAAGATCCACGAATGACAGCCGGGAACAACGGGTTAACGAGCTTTCTGAGGCACGGAGGAGTCTCGTTATGTAAAGATGGTCACCCATCCACGTACCGACCCTGGCAAGCGTAGCTTAACCTGATGGATCAACCCGTGCGGCTGTTATTACTTAGCCACAAGCTCTTCTATCCCCAAGACAAAAATTCATAATATCTTATGTGCCAATAGTTACACCAGCTCCCATCCATACCCTCCAAAATGGAACCCAGCAACGCTGTTTAGCGGAATAACATAATCAGCCTATATTGTTCTCACTACTGGGACACAGTCCTCCTCTCTTTGAGAGAGAGTGGGCCATAATCCACCAGGCGGGCCCAGTGCGAGTTGGTAGATGTCACATGTCTTCGAATTTTTGGCTCTAGGACATGCTGGTTTCCTCACGATGTTTTCTTTCACCGTTTAATTACACCAAGTAAAATGCCTGCTTGGGTTCGAACACACGACCTTTATTCGTACGTAAGTCGGGACCGAACAAGCTATATTTTACTAAACCTACGAGATTCTCTTACATACCCTCCATTTAACCTTCCACAAATAACACAAAGTTCATAGTAAACAACACTGCAGTAGATCAATTCTGTTTTCCAGTTATTACGTCAAATGCAACGGGAAGTATTCGGGTCAGTGATTCTCGTTGGCAACCCGCCACAGCACATGCATTCTGCAAACGTCTGCCAATATGTTTGCCTTCTAGTAAATAACTTTTACCAAAATATTATTTAGTTTGTTACATTTCTTGAAGATTTTTATTTTTTTTAGGTTTGCATTCATTCATGTCGACGTTATACTGGATTGAAAGGTTTTTCCTGTATGGGGGGTTAGATGATCCGTTGCCAGCCTTAGGGCGGGTTGTTTCACGTCCACATAACGCACGCGTATATGTCAAAAATGGCGCTAATTATCGTCAAACCAAAAAAAAGCGTTGTTTCACAGACAAAAGTTTTTTTTGCAGTGTAACAACCGAACGTTACACATCCTTCGTCGTCATTATTTGACGTACGTATGTTACGTTAACCAACCGTTTGAAACAATCGGCCCTTAGTGTCTGTTCCTTCGAGCAAGGACTTAGAGTAGGAAATAAATATGATAGTATTCCTTGGTCTTCTTGTCTTGAACTATGTAGGTAACTGGTGTGTCCTCAGAAAAGAATCTAATATTTATTATAATTTTTGGCTAACTATCGTTATTAAGTTTTCCTACTGGTTGTAATATGATAAATAATGAATCACGATATTCATAGTGTAGCGTAGTAAAACATTTCAGCCTTGACTAGTATCCGTTGGTTAAAGTTTACTTCTTTATGACCACAGTTTGCTACGGTTATTGCAATAAACTAGGAAGTACCATACAAAGTAGGGCGATTGACCACCTTTATGGTACATAACGGTGGTCAATCTCCAAACATTAAATAAACCTGTGTGTGCCCGACAATTATGTATTGCGAAGACGACGGCCACGTCTATTGGCGGTGCCCAGTAGTAGAACCAATCTACTGAGTAAAGCCCATATAACGCGTACCTTGCGTGTACTTAATGACGTAGCAGATAGCATAGATCTCTTTACCTGTTCTCTGAGTGAGTTCACAAAAACCACGATGTATAGTATATGTTATGGTAAATAATAAAACAGTAATTATGGCCACACTATTTAATTAGGAATATCCTGTAATGATAGTGATGTTTGGGAACAAACCTGAAATCGCGAAAAACAAAACCAGCTGTTCCCTAAATTTTGACGAGTTATGCGAACATGGGTAGGGAACAGCAGATTTTTTTCGTGATTTCAGGTTTGCTCCCATAGTAAAAGTTGCTTGTTATCATGAGTACAATCATGTGTTTAGGGATCGGTCACTAATTAACAGTCAACGTATACTATATAAGTATATACTTATAAACCCAAGAAGGCCTTTTGTGGACACGAACTGCAATAATGAAGTACGCGACCAAGAAGATACAGATACAGATGGTAGGTACTTTTTAACCGACAAAAAAAAGGAGGAGGTTCTCAAGTCAACACGTATTTTTTTTTAAGTATGACGTCGCATAACTTTTTACAGAGTTGTCCAATTTGAAAGACTCTTGTTTAATTCGAGATAGTCAAATTTATTTACTTTGCTTTGGTAGTTTTTGAGTTAGTTTTTGAGTAGTTTTTGAGTCATTAATACGTATTTTTTCCCATTTTTTTTATGTAGATGATGTTCTAATTTCTTTTGCAGGTAATGGTATTCGAATTTGTGTAGGGTAGTACCACAACTAAAAAGTGAAAAAAAAATCTTTTTTACAAAAATAACAACCCATTTCCAAAAAAAAACACTAACAAAGTCAAAAATAACTTTAATTTCGGATACCGGTGGCAAAAAACAAAATTACAAAACCAAATGCACCGACTTCCGAAATTAAAGTTTTTTTTCACTTTGTAGTGATTTTTTTGGAAGTCGGTTGATATTTTTTGTAAATTTTTTTTTACACCTTAATAGGCTTATAGGCACGAGTGAAGCAGACAGAAAAACAACAAAAATACCTTCTGCCCAAAAATACAATAAAAAAAAAAAAAAACAAACGGGACACCTACAACATTGGAATAAACAACTCATATTAAAACAAGACAAATCCATAAACCCGCAGACACACTGCAACGGCAAAACAATTAAAACTACTTAAAATTATTCATAGTTAACCTTGCACCCAAAATCTATGCCTGAAAATTGAAATTAAGCTAGTTTACGAGGTCAAACGTACAAGCTAAACTTTATTAGCCATTATAATGCAGTATACTATGAATTCGGGCTTACGGCTTATCTGCAGTCGCGGCTGGCGTGCCGACTTTGAAACCTAAGGTCAGGGAGTCCCAGTGATGCATTGGATACTGAAAGTATTGTGGCAACGTTGTAGAAGATAATTTTAAAGAAACTTTTTATTGACGATGCGATGTTGTTTTTTGTTGAAGCAATTTAATTTAAAATTTTGATAGAGTTTTCTGACTTCCAGGGCTGTGGCTAAGTAATAACAGCTGCACGAGTCGATCGATCCGGTTAAGCTACGCTTGCTTGGTCCGTGGATGGGTGAACATCTTTACATACCAAGATCACTGCGTGCCTTGGAAAGCACGTTATGCCCAGAAAGCAAGTTGGTCCAATGAAAATTGTTACGGGTCGTCAGAAGCCCGAAAGTCTTACAATCAGTCTTACCAAGAGGGGTATCGTATTATCCAGTTACTGGGTTGTGGAGGTCAGCTAAATAGTAGTAGCTCCATGTAAAATACTGTATTCAGCTGCATCCGGTTGGACTGGAAGCCAACTCTAACAAATTTGAGAAAAGGCAGGCAGGTGATGACTTATTAAGAAAACGACCGCCCCTGCTTCACCCGATTTTTACGGACTGGTCAAAACACCGATTATTGTACACTTATATCTTCCGGAATACATTCTCTAATGGTGGTGAACAACACATTTATACCCGCTACATAAGAGCCTGTTTCACCACCTACGATAAGCAGTGTAACCGTTAGGACCATCTAGTTTGTGGCTACATCAAAGAAAAAAGTTTCTAGTTTTGTAACTAAATTACTTTCGAAATTCCGTTAAAACTGGCTAAAGTATTTTTGGCTTACTTTATCCTAATAATATTGTTAACATAATTTTAATGTATAGGGATGGGGATAAGTAGATTTAATAAAACAGTATATAATAGTGTTGTTAAAAAATGATTAAAAACTGGTTACAATTTTATAGCTAAAAACATTAAAATTACAGTCTTTAGGGTTCCGTACCTCAAAAGGAAAAAAACAGAACCCTTATAGGATCACTTCGTTGTCCGTCTGTCTGTCTGTCTATATGTCTGTCAGTCTGTCAAGACCCTTTTTCTCAGGAACGCGTGGAGGTATCAAGTTGAAATTAACATCAACTATGTAAGTCTATGTTCGCTTGGAGTCCTAAAAAACTCAAGCTTCTAAGTCAACGCAATAAAAACATATGGCCATTTATGTGACATATTTTGATACTCGCAAGTAAATCAAAACCTATAGGGTACTTCCCTTTGTCCTAGAATCACGAAATTTGGCAAGAAACAAGCTCTCAGCAAAAATAAAGGAAAGAGTCCGAAAATTGTTAATTTGTTATTCTATCATACGAGTATGAAAAAAATTTCAACTCTGTCAGTCTGTCATGACCCTTTTCCTCAAGGACGCGTGGAGATATCAAGTTGAAATTAATATTGAATACGTAAATCTATAGTCCCTTAGAGTTCTAAAAAAATCAAGCTTCTAAGTCAACGCAATAAAAAATACGGCCATTTTGCGACACATTTTGATACTCGCAGCTGTCGCAAGTAAATCAAAACGTATAGGGTACTTCCCGTTGACCTAGAATAATTAAATTTGGTAAGAAGCAAGGTCTCCCAGCACAAGTAAAGGAAAAAGTACGAAAATTGTTAATTTGTAGTTTTATGACTTAAAAAAATGTTTTTTTGGGATCCATTGTTTAGTTTGTTTTTGGGATAAATCCTTTTCAACTACGGAACCCTTCATTGTGAGTGTTCTAAAACGAACTTGGCGGTTTTTTTGTAAAAAATTAAAAATCAATTCGAAAGTTTACAATGTCATCTGGAAATTCTGGAATCTCTTCGACAATTTTCGCAATCTGAGGTAATGCGGGCCCTTAATGGATGATGTTATGGATGGTATTTCAGTTGGTTT
Organism: Cosmia pyralina; assembly: GCA_946251885.1. Classification (NCBI taxonomy): domain Eukaryota; kingdom Metazoa; phylum Arthropoda; class Insecta; order Lepidoptera; family Noctuidae; genus Cosmia; species Cosmia pyralina. Next base: position 6,816,469 of record OX276345.1, read on the forward strand.
GACCGTTTTTGTGACTTTTGTTAAAACTTCAGGAGGCAAAACAGTAATAAAAGTAGGTATGTAGTAATAATCTAAAAAGTAGCCAGAAGTACCTAGATTCATTTTGGTGGCTAAAACAGATTATTTTTTGGCTAAAACCGTCGAAAATCCGCTAGATCTAGCCACAAAGTGGCTAAAACGGCAACACTGACGATAAGTTCCTATTAACTTGCTTGGCAGATAATTTCATACAAATTCTGTTCCGTTTTTGAATTTATTCGGTAAGTAGTAGCTATTCGGACATCGTGAAATAGGCGCATATTGTAATGCGTCACTAGGTATAAATACTACCAGAAAACTACAATCCTACTAATATTATAAATGTGAAAGTTTGTGAAGATGTTTGGATGTTTGTTACTCAATCACGCAAAAACGACTGAACGGATTTGAATGAAATTTGGCACACAGATAGTTTATAACCTGGATTAACACATAGGATACTTTTTCCCGACATCCATGCGGGCAAAGCCGCGGGCAACGGCTAATTTAAAAATACGTAATAAAATTTTAAGTATAAATCTTATGCAGGGTCTAATTATAATAAAATCTAATGGAAGTGAGGTCTGCAGTGATTATAATCTTGAAGTTGATGGAGGATCTTGTGTGAACTTTGACGTTTTATAGCGACCTCATCTAAGGCCACAAGGGTACTAGCTGCTTGCAGCAGAGCTATTCAGTACAGTTTAATTTTAACCGCCATTTTAAATTTAAATGTCGTAGGTCGATTATAATAGTGTTTAACAGACATCATTATGTAGGTATATGTATATAAAATAAATAAATCTTTATTATCAGACCAGAGATCCATAAGATGCGAAGAAGTTGGCACTTACTAACTAAAAACACAATCACTATAAATAAACTTATCTCTAATATCTGAATGACGGTCTGTGAGCCGCCATCCAGCGACATAAAATTTGGCTATCCACCCTGCCGGCCACAGTAGCCACGAGGCTGTTGGGGCTGCACCCGACGCATCAGTGATGCGTTTTGCAGACGCAGCAGCGAGCCGAAATCCGGAACGCGTGTGTCCGCGAACATCCCCGACGCGCTACAGAAGCGCGGCATATAACGGTGCAGGATAGCCTTTACCAGAAGTGGTCATCGTCTTGTGTGGTCATCGAAGTGGTTCAGCAGCATCAATTTATGGTGTAATATAAAGGACAGCCCTCCGCAGACTGATGGGTGTGAATTCAGTAAATCATACTAAGATGCCCGGTGCATGAAAATATTTCAGGAACGTTACGGACATCCAATTAACCTGATTTGTTTGTGTTTTTGTGCACAAATCGGAGCGTCTGTTACTGGTTGGGAGTGGTAATAGATATGCGGTAAGTTCGATGAATTCTGTAGCTAAGCAGAAAGTGAACAGCTGATTTCACGCGTCGTTCGATAGAGTATTTCAACATGCATAGCTGATTTTTTATTTTAGCTGTTTTATTTACATAAATGAAGTGCTGCTTACAGAGAATATAATTTTACATTGAAATAAAGGATTAGCATAATTGCCGGCACAAATTCCATTAAGATAGCCCGTGAAATTCAAATTTTCTTACGTTTTTAGCGCATCCTCCTTGACTGCCCTCGTCAGCGTGCTCTTGTGTTATGTGTCTGTTTTCTATCTGCTCCCGCCCGTGTGCAACCTGCCGTGATCGGAAATAATATTCGTTAGGTTTAAGATTAGAGTTTATGCTTACGACTCATAGCACTGGAAAACTGATAAAAAAAAAATGAAAATTTTCCTGAGAAATTTTCCGGTGGAATATGATTCAAAATAAGGAGCTGAACGCACCCTGTTAGTTTGCAGAGGGCTGTCCGTTACAGCCTGAATAATCAGGATTGTGCGGGAATATAGTAGTTCCTCGTGGACGTGGTACGACGACAGCGGCTCCCTGACATCATCTGTTATCAGAAAACAGCCGCCACGCAACCATTGATGCGACGCTCTGCTAGAGTGACAGAATCAGCCAGTGTCACTCTAACCCCGCGTCGTAATAGAAAGCGTACGTCGCGCGAATACGCGATCGTCGCGTTCTTAAAAGGTTACGCTAGTCGGTCATTCTTCCTTACAAAAGTAGTATGGTGACTATTCGACTGTTTGACGGCGTACGTTCAAAACTGAAAGTTATAAAGTAAAGTAAAGTTATACTTAAGTTACTAAAGTTAGTTAGTTACTTAAGTTATACTTTGTCTCGTCATTATCTAGCCCTGTATGGAAGCAAATCAGAAAAAAATATTGGTTTGGAAGTTATGAGCATCGAAATTTCCATACTATTTCAACACTCATTTTAACGCATCTTTGAGCGTAAATAAATGGCTCCCAGAGTATGAAAATGGCAAAATTATTATCGTATTAGGATAGATAATTTATTCGAAAAATCAAATAATTTTATTTTGAATAAATAAATTCAGTAGTTTTTTCATAATATCTATACGCCCAAAAGTCTGTTCATAAAATTTTACGCGCTCGTTTTCGTTATAAAATCATCATCTATGTCACTAAATAAATAAAAACTAAATAAATAAATATACTAAATTGCATGCGTTTTAGCCACGCCACCAATCTTAAGTCACTTATTGTTCGGAAAACAGGAAGGCGCCCTCTGTCGGTGCGACCGCGCATTCGCGGTTCGCGAAACAAAAAGTGACCGTGACCGTGAAGTGAACGTGACGATCGCGTATTCGCGCGACGTTCGATTCTATTATGACTCGGCCTTATCTGACCACTTCGGTGATTCCAGTAACTTCGTAACAAAACTGGACGGGGCGCCACTTGCTGTGCCACTATATGTGTGCTAGAACTTATAGTTATTATCACGATTTCTTTCAGTTTTCCTGAATATGGCAATTACAAGATTAAGAATTCATGCAAATTTTTTTGGCTTCCCTTACAAAATTACTGTAACGCCTTGCCAAGATACTTTATCAGAATTTCAAAACATCTGTAACACGTTCACACACACATGTTAACATACTGCATGGTGCTGTGGCGTGTTGCCAGCGCGAATCACTGACCCGATTACTTCTCGTTGCATTTGACGTAATAGTTTGCAAACAGAATTGATCTACTGCAGTGTTATGCACTGGGGAGGATCGTTAAGGGTACGTTGTTAATTTGTTTATTTTTATTGGTGGGGTTAGTTTTCCTCTTCTCTCGTATTGGCATAAAATAGTCAATAGCGTAGTAGCCTATGTGAGAATAGTGTAGTAGCCTAAGTGAGAATAGTCTAGTAGCCTATGTGAGAATAGTGTAGTAGCCTAAGTGAGAATAGTCTAGTAGCCTATGTGAAAATAGTGTAGTAGCCTAAGTGAGAATAGTCTAGTAGCCTATGTGAGAATAGTGTAGTAGCCTAAGTGAGAATAGTCTAGTAGCCTATGTGAGAATAGTGTAGTAGCCTAAGTGAGAATAGTCTAGTAGCCTATGTGAGAATAGTCTAGTAGCCTATGTGAGAATAGTGTAGTAGCCTAAGTGAGAATAGTCTAGTAGCCTATGTGAAAATAGTGTAGTAGCCTAAGTGAGAATAGTCTAGTAGCCTATGTGAGAATAGTGTAGTAGCCTAAGTGAGAATAGTCTAGTAGCCTATGTGAGAATAGTGTAGTAGCCTAAGTGAGAATAGTCTAGTAGCCTATGTGAGAATAGTCTAGTAGCCTATGTGAGAATAGTGTAGTAGCCTAAGTGAGAATAGTCTAGTAGCCTAAGTGAGAATAGTCTAGTAGCCTATGTGAGAATAGTGTAGTAGCCTAAGTGAGAATAGTCTAGTAGCCTATGTGAGAATAGTGTAGTAGCCTAAGTGAGAATAGTCTAGTAGCCTATGTGAGAATAGTCTAGTAGCCTATGTGAGAATAGTGTAGTAGCCTAAGTGAGAATAGTCTAGTAGCCTAAGTGAGAATAGTCTAGTAGCCTATGTGAGAATAGTGTAGTAGCCTAAGTGAGAATAGTCTAGTAGCCTATGTGAAAATAGTGTAGTAGCCTAAGTGAGAATAGTCTAGTAGCCTATGTGAGAATAGTGTAGTAGCCTAAGTGAGAATAGTCTAGTAGCCTATGTGAGAATAGTGTAGTAGTCTAAGGGCTAATTTGACCAAAGTCGGATATCTTTTATTCGTGGAATAAAATTGACGACTGACAGTTTTTGTTTGGAGAAACTGTCAAAATTTCAAAATTTAATCGAAGAATAAGACTTATGCTGGGTATAAATGTTTGGTCGAATTCACTCTAAGTGAGAATAGTCTAGTAGCCTATGTGAGAATAGTGTAGTAGCCTAAGTGAGAATAGTCTAGTAGCCTATGTGAAAATAGTGTAGTAGCCTAAGTGAGAATAGTCTAGTAGCCTATGTGAGAATAGTGTAGTAGCCTAAGTGAGAATAGTGTAGTAGCCTATGTGAAAATAGTGTAGTAGCCTAAGTGAGAATAGTCTAGTAGCCTATGTGAGAATAGTGTAGTAGCCTAAGTGAGAATAGTCTAGTAGCCTATGTGAGAATAGTGTAGTAGCCTAAGTGAGAATAGTCTAGTAGCCTATGTGAAAATAGTGTAGTAGCCTAAGTGAGAATAGTCTAGTAGCCTATGTGAGAATAGTGTAGTAGCCTAAGTGAGAATAGTCTAGTAGCCTATGTGAGAATAGTGTAGTAGCCTAAGTGAGAATAGTCTAGTAGCCTATGTGAGAATAGTCTAGTAGCCTATGTGAGAATAGTGTAGTAGCCTAAGTGAGAATAGTCTAGTAGCCTATGTGAGAATAGTGTAGTAGCCTAAGTGAGAATAGTCTAGTAGCCTATGTGAAAATAGTGTAGTAGCCTAAGTGAGAATCGTCTAGTAGCCTATGTGAGAATAGTGTAGTAGCCTAAGTGAGAATAGTCTAGTAGCCTATGTGAGAATAGTCTAGTAGCCTATGTGAGAATAGTGTAGTAGCCTAAGTGAGAATAGTCTAGTAGCCTAAGTGAGAATAGTCTAGTAGCCTATGTGAAAATAGTGTAGTAGCCTAAGTGAGAATAGTCTAGTAGCCTATGTGAGAATAGTGTAGTAGCCTAAGTGAGAATAGTCTAGTAGCCTATGTGAGAATAGTCTAGTAGCCTATGTGAGAATAGTGTAGTAGCCTAAGTGAGAATAGTCTAGTAGCCTAAGTGAGAATAGTCTAGTAGCCTATGTGAGAATAGTGTAGTAGCCTAAGTGAGAATAGTCTAGTAGCCTATGTGAAAATAGTGTAGTAGCCTAAGTGAGAATAGTCTAGTAGCCTATGTGAGAATAGTGTAGTAGCCTAAGTGAGAATAGTCTAGTAGCCTATGTGAGAATAGTGTAGTAGTCTAAGGGCTAATTTGACCAAAGTCGGATATCTTTTATTCGTGGAATAAAATTGACGACTGACAGTTTTTGTTTGGAGAAACTGTCAAAATTTCAAAATTTAATCGAAGAATAAGACTTATGCTGGGTATAAATGTTTGGTCGAATTCACTCTAAGTGAGAATAGTCTAGTAGCCTATGTGAGAATAGTGTAGTAGCCTAAGTGAGAATAGTCTAGTAGCCTATGTGAAAATAGTGTAGTAGCCTAAGTGAGAATAGTCTAGTAGCCTATGTGAGAATAGTGTAGTAGCCTAAGTGAGAATAGTGTAGTAGCCTATGTGAAAATAGTGTAGTAGCCTAAGTGAGAATAGTCTAGTAGCCTATGTGAGAATAGTGTAGTAGCCTATGTGAAAATAGTGTAGTAGCCTAAGTGAGAATAGTCTAGTAGCCTATGTGAAAATAGTGTAGTAGCCTAAGTGAGAATAGTCTAGTAGCCTAAGTGAGAATAGTGTAGTAGCCTATGTGAAAATAGTGTAGTAGCCTAAGTGAGAATAGTCTAGTAGCCTATGTGAAAATAGTGTAGTAGCCTAAGTGAGAATAGTCTAGTAGCCTATGTGAGAATAGTGTAGTAGCCTAAGTGAGAATAGTCTAGTAGCCTATGTGAGAATAGTCTAGCAGCCTATGTAAAAATAGTGTAGTAGCTTGGGCACCTGTCCAGGGTTTTGTACGCGGATCACGAATAAACGCAAAACAAAATAATGGCGGTTTGGAGCGTGGAGTCCGTTACCGAATTCATTCGTTTATACCGTGAACATCCATGTTTATGGAGGCAAAACCTTTAAAAACGATCACCTTCCACGCTCCAGTCCGAACTGCAGTCAAAACTCTCAAAAAATCATTTCCACGCACAGTTCAGACCGTATTCTTCCAACATGTAAGATTCGCCCGCGTTCCTAACCGGGGACACAATTTTAATCATAATTAGCACGACAGTTTGATACGCATTCCAAACCGCACAGATCCAACGGTTTGGAACGCAGTCCACAAATCCGTGATCAAAACTGTATGTGTAGACCTCACTATTGGTTCTCAAGGTCACCAAGTCTTCAAAAACGATGCCGAAATCCACATCCTAACACAATTTACTGTGTTTCATTACCAGGGTATTCGTTTCAGTAGCTCTTAGCCACAAATCATCGCGCTAAGCCCACAACGGACTGTTCAGCAATTAAGGTGGAACTCCTTCTACGCGGCACGAATATTAATATTAAATTGACTAACTTTTCCCAAGTATAAGATGTTAGAAGATGTTTTGATTACTTTTCATGTTCTTTTATCTTTTTTTTTTTATGTTTTTTTTTTTTTGGAAAGTTATGACTGGTTTGTGGGGTAGGTTGAGTGTTGCTATGATATTTATTTTTCCTGTTATTTTTGAGGAGATTGTTGCTTTGATTTCTAGTCTTCGATTATGTAGGTATATTTATTTATCAGCTAGTGGCTAAATAATAACAGCCGCACGGGTCAATCTGCAACGCTTGCTGAGGTCGGTCCGTGGATGGGTGACCATCCATTTCATACCGAGACCCCTCCGTGCTCGGGAAGTACGTTAAGCCGTTGGTCCTCGCTATCTATCATTCGTAGATATTTGACAGTCGTTATGGGTCGTCAGAAGCCCGAAAGTCTGACAACCAGTCTTGCCAAGGGGTATCGTGTTGCCTAGTAACTGGGTTGTGGAGGTCAGATAGGAAGTCGCTCTATGTAAAACATTGGTATTCAGCTGCATCCAGTTAGTCTGGAAGCCGACCAACATAGTTGGGAAAAGGCTAGGCAGATTTATTATCAAGTAAAATATACTTGTTGGCGCTTCCGCTTTTCTAATCCGTCAATTGACATCTCGTACAAATGTCAACGTCAAAAACGAACACCGGGCACTGGTGAGGCGGCCAGCTGGTAAAAACAGGCAGTGAACTTCGGATGGCAGTAGAGTGCGCACGCAACCACGTGCTCGGTGGACGTTATATTTTAAGCGTATCTCTCTTATCTAAGCGATCTATAGTTATTTTGTAAAGTGTTTGATTGAATAAGGGAAGTGATTGTGACAAGTGTTATTTTACTGAAATCCTTCTAAACCCGATAATCCACGCCTACCTGAACATGGAGAACGTATTAGATGATAGTCGAAAGACTTCATACTCATTATTTACACCATTAAAACAAACAATACACAAACAAAGACAGTAAAATAAATCAAAGTTAAATCTGATTAAAATTAAATCAAATTATAATTAAAATGCCATTGGATGATAGTATTTTACGTTTATGTACATACAAATTATATAAAGTATGACTGAGTTATCTCTTACATACACTTGGTGTACGTTTGACGTTTGAGAAGATACTAACATGTCAAGAATATCAAGAAAAGAATGCTCTTGTAGGTTTTGTGAGACCTTAGATCTCACTGGGGGTGTAGCTGCACTACAATTAAAGAGGGATCTTCTCATTGGACTCTGATCACTCTGCCTAGCCTTTTCCCAACTATGTTGAGGTCGGCTTCTAATGTAACCGGATGCGCAGCTGAATACCATTATTTTACATGGAGTGACTGCCTATCTGACCTCCACAACCCAGTAACTGGGTAATACGATACCCCTTGGTAAGACTGGTTGTCAGACTTTCTGGTTTCTGACGACCCGTAACGACTGTCAAAGATCCACGAATGACAGCCGGGACCAACGGCTTAATGTACTTTCCGAGGCACGGAGGAGTCTCGGTATGTACAGATAGTCACCCATCCACTGTCCTGAACCTGATCAATCGACCCGTGCGGCTGTTATTACTTAGCCAAGAGCTCCTCATCATTCTCCTCCTCTCATTGAACTCTGATATAATACATAATTCATAATCACCACCCACCACCCATCACCATCATCCCATCATCTCTGCATCACCCTAAGGTTGACTGGTAGAAAATGCCTCAGGCATTAAGTCCGCCTTTGTACAGTATTTTTTTACTTGTGCATAAAGTTTTAATAAATAAATAAATAAATAATCTTTTCTATCTAACACTTCGGCCCGTGGCCGCCTGACTCTTATTGACCGAACTGTGGTTCCTCAATCAATAACCTGAACCAATTGTTTCAACCTGACACACTTTGCAAGGAACATGCCCTGTCAGCAAAAATGGTCAGCTTTGAGCAGCAGAGGTTCGAACCCTCACACTTCTATGTTCGTTTGGTATAAACCCACCTTTAGCGATACTTAGCTGATAGCGTCAACCAAGTCAGCCTGATCAAAAACAATCTCGATTCTGAATACGTGAATTATTCGAACAATTATTGTATCCAACGGCTTGTGATAAAAACATCTTTATTACACCAAACTAGATTAACTCATCTACCAATAAATTCCTTTAATACTTGGAAGGCATGATCAAACTACCAAAGCCCAAGTTTTCGCTCGGCACGAAACTTTCCCCACTTCCTAAGTACAACAGCTTAATAAAGATAGTTTGAAAATTAAAATTCATACTCTCATAACATGCAAGGGCATACAATCTTTTACAACTTTCGATGAATAACACTGAAACAAAACAATAAACTCTGAAAACAATGTTTTACTAATACAACAATATTTTCTACACAATTTGCGGTTACAACCAATCGATTTACAACTTTATTGCTTGAGTAATAGGGTTTTATACTAGTTTGGGGATAGAAAGTATGAATTGGTATTACCAAACTGGTAGTTATGTCCAAATGAAAGGTCACGCGAACTGCGATAGGTGCGATTTATAAATTATGAACATTTTCACGTTAATATTAGTAATTCACAGGTTTTTTATTGCTACGATATGACTTGATAATTAATAGTTCGTATGTTATTAATGACTTCTGACAGGTATGCTTTTGTCTTCTTTATATCCGATGATTGCTCTTTTAATAAGTTTTTTTTGTACTTCAGTGTTTGTTCCAAACAATAAATGGTACAATATATAAGGAGACCATCGACCGTCCGGTAAGGACCAGGCCCCGGCGGCATCGGCCCAATTGACCCCGTCACTGCTGACATCTCTTTGAGGCGCGCGTGGAACACAACGCGCCCTCGACCCGGGCCTGGTCCTTACCGGACGGCGAGCTGCCCATTACTCGTCGTCCGCAAGCCCGCGCATACGGTGGCCGGGAATCAGCGATCGATTGACATTGACATTTAATGTACTGCTAAATAGCATTGCTTGGACTGAAGCAGCTCCTGAAAGAAGTGAAGAAGTTTTTCACCTGAAAAACTTTGATAACCTTAAAAATCTCAGTACTTTGAATTAACTCCTAAAATGTCGATTGCACACCATGTGTACAGATAACAATAGAATTTCTATTGTGTCTGCTAATTAGCGCGCGACGAGTTAATGAGAGAACTAGTTTGAGTAAATTATTTGCACTTGTAACTTCCACCTTTAAAGATATTTCGAAGCAATATAATATTTTTAAAGGTGCTTAAAGAAGACTGTCAAGTGAGGATAGTGGAAAGTGGCGTGAGGGACAGGCACAGTCGCGCCCTCGCGCCCCTAGCCGCCGCAGGAGACGTCCTGGGCGGCGGGAATCTATTGCCGATTCCCGGCCACAGTAGGCGCGGGCTTGCGGACGACGAGCAATGGGTAGCTCACTGTCCGGTAAGGACCAGACCCGGGTCGACGGCGCGTTGTGTTCCACGCGCGCCTCAAACAGATGTCAGCAGTGATGGGGTCCAATAGGGCCGATGCCGCCGGGGTCGCGGGTAGTTCGAAAGAGATATCGTGGCCCTGGCACGGGCAACTGAAGGAACACGGGTGGGTTTTAGTCAGTCTGACACGCCCTCCCGCTCCGCCAAGAGCGGGAGAAGTCATTTGATGATTTCCTATCCACAAAAAAAAAGCGACCAAGATAAGCGACTTATAATGATTTTAAACTAAAGATCACGTCTTTACGAGTAGTGTTAATGATTTGGAAAAAATATATGTTAAATTAGAGCATTTTTAATAACTTAATATGTGAACATTTTAGAATAGGTTGTGTATATTACTCAGGACCTATTTCACGATGTCTAAATAGCAACTACTTACCGAATAAATTCGAAAATGGAACAGGATTTGTATGAAAATAGGTGCCAAGTAAGTTAATAGGAACTTAATCGTTGCTGGTGCAATTTAGTGTAATTAATTTGTACAGTTATGCTAACGCGGATAAAAACTGAGAATCACGCAAAAACTATCGAGCGTATTTTTATGTAACCTTAACCATTTTAAAGATAATTTAATAATATTTCTTTTACTAGCTTTTGCCCGCGGCTTCGCCCGCGCGGATGTCGCAAAATATCCCACGGGAACGTACTACCTCGAATTCCTTCCTTATTCCTTGTCTACATTATAAAGGAAACCTTTGTGCAAAATTTCAGCTTTCTAGGTCCAAGGGTTTGGGCTGGGCGTTGATGAGTCAGACAATCAGTCGGTCAGTCAGTCACGACTTCTCTTTTTATTTATATAGATAGATAGATTATACGTGTTTTTATTTAATACTTTTTGTTTTATGTGCAGTAAATTAATAATGCGTCTAATTTGGGACAGCGCTCCTTTATGGGCGAATCCTATTACTGGGTTGGTTAGTTGGTTGCGTGAAGTCAGCACAGAACACGCAAGTTGACCAGCACTCAAGGCCGCTGCCACTTATCTGCGTCTTAAAAATCAAGATGTTTTCGAAATTCGAAGCAGGAATTGAGTTCAACTCAGTGCCCGAAGTACCTAAAGTATTATTATAGTAAAACTTAAGCAAAGTACTGGAAACTCTGAAGCGCCTAGTATTAATATTGCCACAAGTATCACAAACCGCGACTGAAAAAGCACATAAAAGACTGCAGGCACCTAAAATAGTTAGAATCTAAAAATACTCAAAGTAACTTTACATTTTGCCTTTTAAACTACTCAAAGGGGTCAAAAGTCAAGCCACAAATGCTCTTTGCAGCGACTGAGGCAAACGCAAGGCTCTGTGGGGCCAATTTCCGGAGGCCGACATGGTCCGACGTATCTATTGCAACTAGAGCCCATTGTCTTGGAACTAAGTTTAAACAGTTAAACTTGGAATGTTGGTTTCTCTCATGCTATTTGTCAATGATGGATTGTTAGGTTGGCTGCTTGATTAGTTTTGAATTTGGAATTGAGTAGACGATTAAGCTCGAAGTGATTTGCGTGGTTTTGGGGATAACACTTTTATAACTGCTCAACGTGCGCCCCAATGCATAACTCACATTCTTTCGCATTTTAAAGGATTTTGAAGGTTCCTTATTCCATTGCTTCATCATCACATCGATTATGATAATAATAGACATACTAACACATACTAACAAGTATGTGTAAGTTAATACAGTGTTATTGGTTATTGATCAATATCCTCTTAAGAGGTCACTGTACTCATCATTGTGAACAACTTTTATTATGGGACCAAAGCTGATATCGCGAAAAAAAATTTGCTGTTCAGTAGGTACATTTATCTACATCAAACTCGTCAAAATGTAGAGAGTAGCTGATTTTTTTTTTCGCGATTTCAGCTTTGGTTCCATAGTAAAAGTGTGGTCAATAACCAGTATTCCTGGATAATAATAATCTAACATCTAGTCTCCCCGCTACAATCATATCAAACTTCATTCTTAAGAGAATTTTAACTAAGTTAGTTCCGTGCTTAATTAACCTGCCACGTGTTTTCAGAACTGACCCAATTCGGCCTCTCTAATTAGATTTTTATTAATCACATTGTAAAATTTTGGAACGAGGCTCAAATCTTTATAGCTTGGTACTACTCACGTCCAAGTTTAGAGTTTAAAATGTTCGCTGCGGTTGGACTAATAATGTATTTTAATAGCGAACGAGGCAATGTACAGATAACAAAAGAGATATCTAGGCAGGGTATACTAACATTTTTGTATGTGTATTGCTTGATGTTCAATTCCGTGACAATATACAATTTTGTGTTGGTGTGTTACGATGTATAAAATTGAACATGAAGCAATACACATACAAATATGTTAGTGTGTCCTGCCTAGATATTTCTTTTGTTGTCTGTACCTACAGTTTTGGGACTAGTAAAAAATTGAATTGTGTCAGAAGACTGGCTGTCTACAGGACAAATGGTGGTGGTGGTGGTGGCGGTGTGGTCAAATTGAAGGGTGTGGTACAGACCATTATACTGAACAAGTTTCTCCATGGGACCAACATCGTAATCGAGAAAAAATAATCAGCTGTTCCATACATTTGGGTTGAGTAGGTAATGAAGTTTTGTATGAGATGACTGATTATTTTTTCGCGATTACGATGCTGGTCCCATGGAGAAAGTTGGTCAGTTTGATGGTCTGTACTACATCCTTAAATCAATGAGCAAACTGTTACCATGAATTTATTCAGCTATAGAAAAAAAAGAACGTGGGCGGTCGCGGGAACCCCTCAGGAACGAAGTTCCTTCTGACGTATGATTTAAAACAAAAACACAATTTTGGTAGCCGCCATCTTGGATTTACATTTTTACGTCACTATCGGCTTTAACGCCTTCGAAAACCGTGAAAACGACACCAATGATGAAAAATTAGAAAATATTTGCAGACACTATCTTGGATTTTCATTTTGACCAAATTCACACATTCACTTTCATGTAGGGGCGTAACGATTTTTCGTTACGTGACGATTTTTACCAGTTTGCTCCTACCGCAAGCCGTGTTAAAGAACTTCGTTCCAAAAAAATGAGCTGTTCCATACATTTCGACAGCGTAGACCTACCTACGCGGTGAAAATGTATGGAACAGCAGATTTTTTTGGAACGAAGTTCTTTAACGAGGCTTGCGTTAGGAATAAACTACCCGGCACCAGCTACTAGCCGCGTCAAAGAATTTTCTGTTGTTGAATATACATTGCCAGACACACACACAGTGACCCATATTCAAAATTCATTTTACGTTACACTTCCGTGTTTGGGCTACAGAAATTCATATGTGTATCAAATGTCAACTTAATCGGTCCAGTAGATACGAAGCAAATTGGTTGTGACAGACAGACACACAAGTGATTTGATTTAATTAGATTTACCAACGTTCGTATACACTAAATAAATTACAGGAATCAACAGAAAATAAAGAACTAAATGTAACAAACAATTAAATACAGCATTTTCTTATTATCACCTACTGGGTGAACAATCTTAAATTGGTGATCCTATAGGGGTTCCGATTTTTCATTCGGACGTACGGAACCCTAAAAAGTTACACCCCTATCCACACTGTAAAAAAACAGCACTACAAAGTGAAAAATAACTTTAATTTCGGAAGTCGGTGTCTGGTTAAATGTATTTTCTGTTTTTGCCACCGACTTCCGAAATTAAAGTTATTTTTCACTTTGTAGTGTTGTTTTTGGAAGTCGGTTGTATTTTTTTGTAAAAAAGTTTTTATTTTTCACTTTTTAGTTGTGGTACCTACCCCACACAAATTCTAATACCACTACCTGCAATACAAATAGAACATCATCCATATAAAAGTGGGGAAAAAATACGTATTATTGAAGCTAACTCAAAAACCACCCAAGCAAAGTTAATAAATTTTATATGGGACCAACTTTGATGTATACCCTCTCGAATAAAACCAAAAATAAATCCAAATCGGTCTAGCCATCTTCGAGTAATCGGGGAACATACATAAAAAAAAGAAAAAAAAAGGTTCCGACTTCCGACGAATTGAGAACCTCCTCCTTTTTGAAGTCGGTTAAAAAAAAGAAATATACTCGTTGCCTAACTGAAAACACACTCTGTTACCACCTCTATCAACGAACGTACCTAAATAATAATACAAAACAGAACATATTCGATCAAAAACAATACCACGGATTTTCGCCATGACAATATGATTGTTTACTTCATACCGAAACTTTTAATAAAATAAAGCAGGCAAACAATATAAGAGACAGTCTACCGTCTAGTTAACCGACTTCAAAAAGGAGGAGGTTCTCAATTCGTCGGAACCTTTTTTTTTTTTATGTATGTTCCCCGATTACTCGACGATGGCTGAACCGATTTGGATTTTTTTTGTTTTATTCGAGAGGGTACACACACACACACACACACACACACAGTCACAGTTGGGTCACAGTTGGTCCCATATAAAATGGTAGTTTTTGAGTTACCTTCAATAATACGTACTTTTTCCCCACTTTTATATGGATGATGTTCTAGTTTGTTTTGCAGATAGTGGTATTAGAATTTGTGTGGGGTAGGTGCACAACTAAAAAGTGAAAAATAAAAACTTTTTTACAAAAAAATACAACCGAGTTCCAAAAACAACACTACAAAGTGAAAAATAACTTTAATTTCGGAAGTCGGTGGCAAAAAAAGAAAATACATTTAACTAGACACCGACTTCCGAAATAAAAGTTATTTTTCACTTTGTAGTGTTGTTTTTGGAAGTCGGTTGTATTTTTTTGTAAAAAAGTTTTTTAGATATTCATATCGCAATGCGGAAGCCATTGCTCGTAAAAAAATGATTATAGCATTCAAAAAGATATTTGATTCGCCACATGCGATCCGATGGTACTAAATTGACATCACCAAATGCTGTATTGATCATCTGCAGTGCTTTTCAGGTGTAGGTATAGACCGAGTCCATATTTGGACCTGGTATTCTTTTCACGACCCTTCCGTGCCTCGGAAAGCACGTTAAGCCGTTGGTCCTGGCTGTCATTCGTAGATCTTTGACAGCCAAACTCAAACTCAAAGCATTTATTTCAATTAAACCAATTACAGGCACTTTTGAATTGTCAAGGGGTCGGTCAGTCAGAAAGATGAAGCTAGGCGCCCATTTCAACGCGTAGTAGGTACCTATGGAGAAGAACGGGCAAGAAACTTCACGGACACTCTTTTAAATCAAGATATGGTTACAAAATAGTTACATCATTCATGTTGAAGTTATACATGTGAGAACGATGCAGAACGTTAAAAGCGTCCTAAAAAAAAATAACAATTCAAATATTTAAATTAAATTAAAATAAGCCGTGGCTGCTAAGGTATGACCAGACTTCACTGACAGCACTACGTCATTACGGGTAGTCAGAAGCCCAAAAGTCTGACAACCAGCCTTACCAAAGGGTATCGTTTACACAGTAACTGGGTTGTGGAGGTCAGCTAGGCAGTCGCTCAACGAAAAATAGTATTCAGCTGCTTCAGGTTAGACTGGATTGGACTTTTTAGGAATTTGATATACTATAATCCCAAACGAGGTGAAAGTAATTTTTCCCTTGCTTGTACTGCCATCATTACATTTTCTCCTGTTGCTGATGATTGCAAGGGTATAAGGCATATATAGAAATAAGTAAGCTAGGTAGGTGGTATGGCTTATGTGATTTGATCACTGAAAAACAGGTAACAGTGTCAAAAGAGATTTGGGAGTCAACTTGAAGTAAGAGCTACTGCAATCGTTAATGGCAGAACCTCAACATTATAATCAAAAAATATTTAAACTGAACCATTGGAAGCTTTTATTATCTGGACCAAACGAGCCCAAACTCGATAGGATTGCGTCGTTTTATTACTGAGTTCCCATGGCCACCTTCCTTCTCCATCATCAGATCAGCTCCATGTCATAATAATAATATATTGCATTGTTATCCGATTTACGTATGCATTTAAAATTTCAGCTCAATTGGAAACCGGGAAGTAGGTCAAATTTAAATTGCAAGATTAGATTACAGACAGACAGACACCGGGACAGGTTAAACTAAATCAAAGCTTGTAATAGAAGCACAGATTCACAAAAATATTTAAATTCATCGGCAAATTCTTTATCACCTGCCAGTTCTTCAGTTGGTCCATATAAGTTACATCACCTACAATATAAAGTTTTCTATTCCAATAGTACGTACCACAAAAAAACTTGAGCTAAGTGTGGCAAGTTATCAGGTCAGTGTAATATTTAGTTGGACGAGGTGGCCTCACTACCGCCGCCTCGGAACGACTCGAGTACTTTATTAGGCAGTACAGGCGGCGACAAAAATTATTCCGGTTTGGAATACTCATAATTTGATATAGTGAATGTGGATAAAACTGGAGTTTTGGATGGAACGGGGCTATCTTCAACTGGATATATCAGACAACTGTCAATTGAAAAAAACTGATGTGGGTATTACTGATTTACTGATGAATCGGGAATCTTAAGGGCAAAGTTGAAAAATCCCTTATGTGATTGTTGAAGTATTTGGGATTTAACCTGATGGTCATCAGAGGAAAACGCAAGCTTCGTCCAATGCGTATATTGAAAAGGACAGATAACATAACAAAAAGTGTTGTCATCAGATCCGATGACATTCCGGAAGATTATCCAGTGTTCTAATACTCAATAATGTAAAGGTGTAAACACACTTCATACATTACACCTCCCCACTTAATTAACAGCTAATTTCGTTACAGCATTTGACAAGTTACAACCATTACATACCTTAATTAACATGTTAACATTGCTTAGTTTTAAACATTTGACAATTTACAACTATTCACATATTTCCGGTAGAGTTAATATATTTAAAACTAAATTAGCTTAAGTTAGACAACCAACAGATATAATCTTGAGAGCAATGGAGTACTGTGTGTGTTAAGTATTGCAACATGAGGTGGTATAGTTCTGCTAGAACAAGATTCGAAGTTGTTAGCCCTGCGACATCGTCTTGGGATCGGAAGGGCACAAGCTGCCTCTTCCACTAACTATGATGTGATTATTTATTAATCCTCAAATTTAAATCTCACAACTGGTCTACGGTTACGTCTGGGTCGATCCACCAGCAGCGGTGGTGGGAATGGCGATGGATGTTCAGGTATTTCTGTGCTTGTTGTCCCAGGTCCCTCACCCATTATTTTAACCTTATCACTAATATTTTCTGATGGGGAACTACTAACATCCAGCGCCCCTCCTGTTGCTGGCATGACATCCCCGACTGCCTGTGCTGGATTTGTTGAAGTTATGTCAAAAGTGGTTCCATCAGAACACGCGAAATCTGATAATCGTGATCTGCGTTTAATGTGATCTAAATGTTTTCTTGTAAGCTGACCGTCACCGTTATCCACTATGTATTCACGCGTACCTGCCCTAGCCTGTATGACACCCTTCAACCACTTATCTCCCTTTGCGTAATTCCTGGTCCATACCGTATCTTGTGGTGCTAGCTCTCTTGTTACGCCTCGTGAATTTACTGTCTGCCGCTGTTGTGCCGCCTGTACACGGTCTTCTAATGCGCGTTCCGTTCATAATAAATCTAATCGCGTTCGTAATGACCGTCGTTGTAGCAGCATGGCCGGCGTTTCTCCTGTAGTACTCTGAACTGTGTTCCTATAGGTCAGTAGAAACGTTTGCAAAGCTGCATCAATATCTTTGTTGTCCCTGTAAGCTTTCTTAATTGCAGTTTTACATAATTTTACCGCATTTTCCGCCGCGCCGTTTGATGACGGATGATATGCTGGTGAAAACCGTTGGCGGATTCCGTTATTTATCAAAAAATCGCTAAATTCTTTACTAGTAAATGGAGGCCCTTGGTCAGAAACTAATTCTAGTGGTAGGCCAAATCTAGCGAAGGTAGCACGTAAAACCTTTATCACCTGTGTTGCGTTGGTGCGCGACATGTCAAACACTTCGAGCCATTTCGAAGTAGAATCTATTAGAATCATGAATGTACTACCACGATAAGGTCCTAGGAAATCCACGTGCAACCTGCTCCATGGTTGCACCGTGTATGGCCAGGGTTGCGGCTGAGCTCGTGGTGGTGCAGCGCCCTCTATCGCACATGTCTCGCAACTACGGCATAGTTGTTCAATGTCACTGTCAATGTTTGGCCACCATACATAACTACGTGCTACTGATTTTGTTTTTACGATTCCCATGTGACTTGTATGCAATTGCGCCAATACCGTTTTCCGTAACGACATCGGTATAATTATACGATAACCCCACATCAAGGAACCACACTCTAAATACAATTCGTTCCGCCTAACATAATATGGTTTCACTTGCTCATCTATACCTAATGATGGCCAACCCGACTGCACATAGAGTATAATTCTACTGAGCAGTTTATCAGTCGCCGTCTGCTTCCTAACTTCGCGACTAGTCACTGGTAAGAAATCTTCAACAAAATTTAAATATGTAATCTCTGTACTGACACTCGGTTGTTTTCCCTGCGGTAGCCTGGATAAGGCATCCGCGCAATTTTTCTTAGATGATACATATTCAATCTCGTAATTATAACCTGACAATAGAATCGCCCATCGCTGCACCCGCGACGCTGCCATTATCGGAATGCCTACTTTTTTTCCAAAAATATGCGTTAATGGTTTATGATCTGTTCTTAGTACGAACTTACGCCCGTATAGGTATTGATGAAATTTCCTGACACCGAAAACTATCGCTAGTGCTTCTCTGTCTATTTGTGAATAAGCACGCTCGGCCGCACTTAAAGATCGCGACGCGTATGCTATCGGGCGCTCTCCGGCCGCCGTAAGATGCGATATCACTGCGCCCACCCCTACGCTGCTCGCATCAGCAGTCAACACTAATGGTAGGTCGGGTGTATAATGCATTAGTACCTCCCCTGAAACTAGTTGGTGTTTAACCTGCTTGAATGCTTCTTCACATTCACCACACCAGTTGAACGGTACATCTACTCTGAGCAGCTTGTACAGTGGTGAAAGAATGGTACTGACGTTCTTAAGGAATTTCGCATAGTACATCGTCATACCTAGGAAAGCTCTTAGCTCTGATACATTTGTAGGGGCGGGTGTATTAACTATAGCCATAACCTTATCCGTACATGTTTGCACCCCATCTTTACTAATAATGTGGCCTAAATATCTTATTTTCTTTGCGAAAAAACTGCATTTTTCCTTATTTACCTTGAGACCATATGCTTGTAAACGATCAAAAACCTTACCTAAATTGTTAATATGTTCATGAGTGGTAGCACCCGTTATGATAATATCATCTAAAAATACCCCAACACTCGGTAAATCAGCAAATAATTGTTCTAAAGGGCTTTGAAAAATTGCTGGGCTTGATGCTAAACCATACACTAATCGATTAAACATGAACATACCCTTATGTGTATTTATAACGGTATATTTCTTCGATTCATCCAATTCAAATTGTGCATATGCTTGAGATAAGTCAATCTTACTAAAGTGTTCCCCCCCATGTAAACGAGCCAACAAATCTTCTACTCGTGGTAAAGGATAACGGTCAACTTCCAAAACCTTGTTTAATGTTAACTTGTAATCAGCATAAATTCTGATAGTACCATCTTTTTTTACCACTGGCACGATGGGGGTGGCCCAATCCGAGCGCTGCACAGGTGTGACGACGCCATCCCGCACCAGCTGCTCCAGCGCACGCTCCACCGGTACGCGCAGTGCATACGCCAGCGGTCGCGCTCGCATGAACACAGGCCGCGCGTTGTCTTTCACATGGATGCTTACCGCACCACCGGTGAATCGACCCAGACCTTCCTCGAACACCTTACAGTATCTGGAACTGAAATCAGACATATTAAACTCCTTATGTTGTACATTATTTACTGACACTACCTCACCCTTTAAATTAGTGAATAGTATTTCCAATTCGGCCATCCACTGTCGACCAATTAATTTTGTTTTGCCTCCTCTAATGACATACAAATCTAATTTCCTACACTTATTTTTATATTCTACTTCTGGCTTAATGACCCCAATTGGTTTTACTATTTCCCCTGTATAATATCTTAGCACAATATTACATGAATTTATTTTTAAGTCACTGGACAGCTGTTTGTATGTTTCATAATTAATACAAGATATGGCACTTCCAGTGTCACACTCCATACTTAACTGTCTGCTGTGCACTTTCAATGTTAAATATATAGGTGGGCACTGTGTTAATGATATGTTATTAATTTCGACAACCCTTACCTCGTCACTTTGTTCACCCTCAGATATGTT
The DNA here is from genome assembly GCA_946251885.1 of Cosmia pyralina. NCBI lineage: Eukaryota > Metazoa > Arthropoda > Insecta > Lepidoptera > Noctuidae > Cosmia > Cosmia pyralina. The sequence continues at coordinate 6,836,787 of OX276345.1, forward strand.
TGATGTGGCTTGTACTTCCTCCAAATGATGATGTCTTATTTCTAACGGACATACGCGGCGCAGATGTCCCTGTTTATTGCATACGCGGCACACATATCGTGAGAATTTACACCACGCCGTGTCATGCAGTCCTCCACAAGCGTTGCACTGTTGATCTTTCCGAGCACGTTCCCCCGGTACGGTCGTCGTCGCCGCCTCCTCGCCCTGACGCGGTTTGCGCCAACCTGTACGCCGCTGTCCGTTCCGCGCCCACGGGCGCCTTTCATTGCGTGCTCCCGCTCCTGTGTGTTCTGGGCCACCGCTGGTACCGTTTTGTGTCGACGTTACTACTGCCAAGCAGTCACTCACCGTACTCGCCTTGTCCGTGGGCTTCATGTTTCCCTCGACAACGGCTGCGTTTTTCTCGGCCGCTTCCATGCTCATAGCCATGCTGATTGCTTTTGAATAATCTAGCTTTTCCTCAGCGAATAACCGTTGCCGAATTACTTCACTGCTTATACCACATACGAATTGATCCCGAATACTCTCTTCTAACCACGAACCAAATTCGCACGTTTTTGTCATTTTCTTGAGAGTTGCCATGTATTCGGCTATACTTTCACCTGAGTTTTGTTTCCGCTGATGGAATTTGTATCTCTCGGCTAATACACTTGGCTTGGGTTGTAAATGTTTTTCCATGATGGCGGATATGTGCTCGAAGCTTTTTGTGCTTGGTTTGTCCGGAGTACACAAATTGACCAATAGCTCGTAGCTTTCCGCCCCCATTATTGTGATTAACGTTGGCACCCTTAATTCCTTTTTTATTTCGTTGACCACGAAATAATTTTCTAGGCGTTCCACATATAATCTCCAGTCATCCGCCAGTCTGAATTCGCCAACTTTGCCGATGGCACATCTTATACGATGATCTGAACACGCCGCCTGTCGTATTTTCGTTGATTTCTTATTTTTGTCCTCGTCGCCACTGAAGTATTTGGGATTTAACCTGATGGTCATCAGAGCTTCGATCAATAATAGTACTAGATTCCCGATAAGTGCTTCAAAAACGGCCCGAAAAATAAAAACACAAATACTTTTGTGATCTTATTTCAAACATCGACTGTTCGGGAACAGGGAAATGCATGGAGTAGTATTGTTACTTTATATGTTGTTTTTGTTTGTAGATTTCCTAGTGACCCATTTCGCAATGCAGAATGGGTATCTATTGTCGCGAAAGAAAGAGGAGAAGAAATATATAAACCTTGTAAAAATTCAACAATTTGTTTTAATATTTTTATTAAAATAATTAATTATCAAATTAATAATCAAAATTAAAATAACTATTGTACTAATTTACTCCTTCTACTTTTAAAAATCGGTCAAAAATATTTGCTACCATATAAAACGAACCTTGGCCTAAAAAATATATTATTATTCTGCTACTCTACATCTTTCAATACTTACTGTGTTCTGAGCATTGAAATGTAAATACCAAGAACTATGTCTAGTTCCAAAATAGAGTAAGCACAAAATTTTCAACAAAATGTTTTTAACCTTATTGCTTAAGTTTTAAGTACACTTTAGAATAAATATTTTTGTACTTATTATAAAAATGACCTTTTATTTTCAAGCGACATTTTTAATTTATTGCTTTTACCTTTCTCCGATGATAGAAGGACTTAAATATAAATATTTTGCAATCGTAATTAAACTTTATGTTTGATTGTTAAGGTTTATAATGAATTGAAGTTGTAAATATTATAAAACTTTTTTCTATATTTCGTAGTAACAAATGTAAATGTTTATGTGTGTGTAAACGTGGCCACTACAGCGACTTATTTTTGTTCCTGATCCTGTATCTAGTGCTATTATTGATCGAAGCATCAGAGGAAAACGCAAGCTTCGTCCAATGCGTATATTGAAAAGGACAGATAACATAACAAAAAGTGTTGTCATCAGATCCGATGACATTCCGGAAGATTATCCAGTGTTCTAATACTCAATAATGTAAAGGTGTAAACACACTTCATACATTACAATTGTAACCTTTCAAATCGGTACAGCTAGAACAGCAATGATGCTTACAATGGATGTGACTTTACAGTTGGCCCTATCATCATCGTTGGTATATAGGTACCTTTGTCCATAATTTTATTTCAAAAACTTAGCCAATCACAAAGCATGCCAACATAGTAAAGTAGTTCGCTTAGTTTTATAAATTAAACTAGCTTATGCCCGCGGCTTCGTCCGCGTGAAATTTCTTGTTCCGCCGACCCACCCCGTCGCCTAGCGCCTGTCCGCGCTATTACTTCGTTTTTGCAAATTATTGTTCTTTCAGATTTTTTTTTTATTTTGATCGGCTCCTCAGGGTTATTGCGTGATGTTACTTAAATGGCCTTTTGTCTTCCTCAAGAATTGAGTTATCAAATGCAAAAATATTTTTTCAAATGCTACTGGTAATTCTAGAGATTACTGGCGTTCAAACATACAAACAAAAAAAAAAAAAAACAAACTTTTCAGCCATACAAGGTGTAAGTGTAAACAGTGGCAATTTTTAAGGGGTCATTGTACTCATCATTAGAACAACTTTTACTATGGGACCAAAGCTGAAATCGCGAAAAAAAAAATCAGCTGTCCCCTACATTTTGACGAATTATGCGAATATAAATGTATTAAACAGCTGATTTTTTTTCGCGATTTCAGGTTTGGTCCCATAGTAAAAGTTGTACATAATGATGAGTACAATGACCCCTTAAAAGATTGCCACTGGTTACACTTCCGCCCTGTATAATTAGTATAGATTAGTATAGATAAATGTATGTAGGGCTTCGTAAATTTTACCCAAACCATCAATCTGCCTAGCCTTTTCCCAACTATGTTGGGGTCGGCTTCCAGTCTAACCGGATGCAGCTGAATACCAGAATTTTACATGGAGCGACTGCCTATCTGACCTCCACAACCCATTAACTGGGAAATACGATACCCCTTGGTAAGACGGTTGTCAGACTTTCGGGCTTCTGACGACCCGTATCGACTGACAAAGATCCACGAATGACAGCAATGACACGAATGACCCAAACCACGAATGACACGAATGAAAAAAAAAACGAACACGAATGACACGAATGACCCAAACCATCTATCTTGCATAGTTTTTATGGTTTACAAGTATGTGTAAATATCTTTCTCACAATAAATACTAATACAACGTGAAAGATTTTCACCCAATTGATGTCGCAGCTCTGATTGAACACTTGTGTGACCGCCAGTACAGAAAACCTCAGGGCGTGTTGATAAGATGTTTTTCTACGGTTGCCGCTATAAAAACTTTCCGATTGCCGCCGAGGGGTGTGGCCGGCTTCAACTCATTTCTAGCTTAGTTCCGCTTGAGTCGCTGCAAATACTTGACTGATATTTTATTTATTTTTGTTTTCTTTTAAGTCTAGTACAAGACAAGTAATTTAAGGTAAGGTAATTTGAAAGTAAGTTATTTGTACAATCGTTTGTGTTTATTGGTGACCCCCTTTGCTAAGGTAGGATTTGTCCGTATGTGTGAGGAGAGGGGGGAGGGGGGGATGAGAGGTGATCTGTTCTGTAAAAATCTCACAGTGAAAACTTAGGTGAAGTGAGTGAATGAGCTGTCAATAGTCCGACCTTGGTTCCGACTGTCATTCGTGGATCTTTGACAGTCGTTATGGGTCGTCAGAAGCCCGAAAGTCTGACAACCAGTCTTACCAAGGGGTATCGTATTACCTAGTTTGGTAATAGATTGTGGAGGTCAGATAGTCTAGGCAGTCGCTCCATGTAAAATACTGGTATTCAGCTGCATCCGGATAAACTGGAAGCCGACCCCAACATAGTCGGGCAAAGGCAAGGCAGAAGATGACCTTACTTTCCGGACACATTAGACCGGCTGAACTACTCCAGTTGCTAGGCAAGAAATACGTGAAACCCTTGGTTTCCCAGAATACTGCAATGATTACAACTTAATCACCACACGTCTGTAGATACCACAATAACAAATTTCACTTTCACATTTACAGTCTACCCGTATTATTCGTGCAAAATAAAGATTATTAGAAACCTACAAATATACGGGTTTTCCTTTAGCATTCTCTGTGACGTTGATAGTATATATTATTCAGATGGTTCAGTAGCTCCAACATTCGGGGTCGTGCAAATATCTCTCTAGCCATATTATTTGTTATGCCTCTTGAACACACTATGTTTGGGAGCAAAGCTCTTCTGAAGGAGCTACACTGAAATGTAGAGCTTCGTAAAGTTGTATTACAGTACCTAATTATTTATCATCATGTCACTTGTCCTGTAAATTGTAAGCAGCACAACAGTCTTCTGTGTTTTTGTGAAAGTCGATATTTTAGTTTTTGTATAATTGATGCTATTGACTAATAGCTTTCTAAAATTCACGTACCTAATCCAATAGAATCCAGATTTGACAACTATTTCAAATCTAGAACAAAAAGGTGCTCCCTCACCAGGAGCATTCGCGTGTAATGTAACATTACAGATTCGACTTTGAGCATTACATTACAATACTACCTCCCTTACTGACGAGCATTCACGTGTAATGTAATATTATAGATTCGACGTTGAGCATTATATTACAATACTGTCAATTACAATTGTGTCACACAAGGTAATGCTCGGTTCTCCTCCTTCGCTGATGTAATATTCGTTTTGTATCATTACAAGGAGAGCGCTGTAATGCTCGATTTTCCTCCCTCACTGATGTAATGCTCGAATCTGTAACGTTACATTACACGCGAATGCTCCTGGTGAGGTGCACCTTTAATAATAATAATAAAATAAAGACCAATAATAATAATAATATATATGTAATGTCATTATCTTTGTAGATGGTTAATTATGGACCAATGGTAATCAGTCAAACTTGCCTAGCATTTCAGACACATTTACCAGTTGTCAAGTGCTCGCTCAGCTCCACCAAAACCTCGCCCAGCTCACCTAAAACCTCGCTTCACCCCTAAAAGGTCGCGTGCAGACCATGGGTGGTATTCCACTGAATATATTAAGGCTTAAAGCTTTATCTTTTGTTTTTTGCCGTACGATGAAGTGTGCGAGGTTTGCGATGACGTAACGAAACGGCACAGTTTGCCGTCTGAAGGCAAAAAATTGGGTTTGTAGGTAAATAATATTCATGTGTATACTTTCGTATTTGTCTGGTTTAGGGAAATAAGGTATTGGTCGGCTGTTTTTCTTGGTAAATATTAGTGTAGTCTAGGTGTAGTCAAATTATTGTTTATGTTTTGGTGGACAGCGAGTAATAAGTCTGAGGAATAAATGTGTTGATTGAATACTATGTGTTTCTGGCTTTAAGAGGTCACTTAAATCTTGTTGAAACAGACATTTTCTCATCGAGGACACAAAGCCAGAACTTTACCTAGATATGGTCCTATTAACATCATCTGCTTAGCCTTTTCCCAACTATGTTGGGGTCGGCTTCCAATCTAACCGGATGCAGCTGAATACCAGTATTTTACATGGAGCGACTGCCTATCTGACCTCCACAACCCAGTAACTGGGTAATACGATACCCCTTGGTAAGACTGGTTGTCAGACTTTCGGGCTTCTGACGACCCGTAACGACTGTCAAAGATCCACGAATGACAGCCGGGACGAACGGCTTAACGTGCTTTCCGAGGCACGGAGAGTCTCGGTATGTAAAGATGGCCACCCGTCCACGGACCAACCCCGGCAAGCGCAACCTGATGGATCGACCCGTGCGGCTGGTATGATATAAGATATGGTTCTATCATTTGTTGTTTGTGAGTGTTGTTTTTGGAAGTCGGTTGTATTTTTTTGTAAAAAAGTTTTTTTCATATTTCTTCTCGTTAGCCTGGGACTCCGGGAGGAAAATACAAGATTTAGTGAAGGACTAGATGCTGTTTTTCTTAGGTGGAAGGTTTTACTTAGGCAGTTGTTTTATAATTTTTAAGAAAACTGGTATGCAATGATTTGTTTGTAGGATTATTAGAATAGATCTTTATTTTGCCTAAAATACGGTACATAAAGTCTTAAATATAAATAGTTTCACAAATGCTTACTTCTTTCAGCATGCAAAATACACCTTGAAATAAAATTATAAACAAAAACACTTATTATAGTGAGATCATATAATCAAAAACCGGCCAAGTGCGTGTCGGACCACGCACAATGAAGGGTTCCGTAGTTGAAAAGAATTTATCCTAAAAACAAACATAACATTGTAATCCCAAAAACATTTTTGTTTACGTGATAAAATTAAAAATTAACAATATTCTGACTTTTTCTTCCACTTGTGCTGTGAGCCCTTGCTTTTTGCCAAATTTCATGATGTTCATGTCCGCAGACGAGATGGTCCGAGCAGTGTTGGCTCACGAGCATGGCTGACTTACGAGTTACAACTCGTAAGTCAGGGTCGGGGTCGTGGGTTCGAACCCAGACAGGCGCTTTACTTTGTGTAAATTATTTCATCACCACTGCTCTCAAAACGGTGAAGGAAAACATCGTGAGGAAACTGGCATGTCCTAGAATCAAAAATTCGAAGACATGTGACATCTACCAACCCGCACTGGCCCCGTGTTAGATTACGGCCCAGTCCCTCTCACAGAGAGGAGGCCTGCGTCCTAGCAGTGGGAACATTGTAGGCTGATCAATGATTGGAGTATCATTAGGTACTTATTATTACCTTAATTCCTGTTTAAGAATTTCTCAGCCTGGAGTCTGATTCTGGATTTCTGAGTAATTGAAGGCAATAATTGACTTACCCCTATTGTATCCGCCTGGCCGTCCAAGTGCACTTACACTCCTACCAACTTATCTGTGAAATGGCGAAAATTGGAACTACGGCCGTCATGTGGCGTCCTCTTTCAGTTCACAGATAAGTTGGTAGGACTGTACTGCTACTGCAGGCTACTGCGCTGTCACTGTCAATGTGTTAATATTATTCGGAACATCTTTGCGTTGTAGTATTTTCAGAAGTTTTTAGAATATCTCTTAGTTCAGTGTAGGCCTTTTGGTAAAGGCCTCTGGCAACTTCCGCACTGAGTCCTATCTCTCGCAACTCTTCCCATCTTTTGTATTGTCTTCCCCTGTTCCTTTTGCCATCTCTAGGCCTTTTGGTAAAGGCTTCTGGCAACTTCCGCACTGAGTCCTATCTCTCGCAACTCTTCCCATCTTTTGTATTGTCTTCCCCTGTTCCTTTTGCCATCTCTAGGCCTTTTGATAAAGGCCTCAGCAACTTCCGCACTGAGTCCTATCTCTCGCAACTCTTCCCATCTTTTGTATTGTCTTCCCCTGTTCCTTTTGCCATCTCTAGGCCTTTTGGTAAAGGCTTCTGGCAACTTCCGCACTGAGTCCTATCTCTCGCAACTCTTCCCATGTTTTGTATTGTCTTCCCCTGTTCCTTTTGCCATCTTTTGCCATCTCTCATCTCATTCTGTCACAACTTTACTCAAGACAAGTGAAGTGAAGTTGTGGTGCACAACACACTTCTGACAACCCCATTGGATGCATTTTGCACACCTGTTTACGATGGGTGATGATAAGTTATGTTAAAATCATAGACGTATAAAAAAGTCGGACAGATTCTCGCTACCAAAAAACTGTGTCTATCGGAGTCAGCCTGCTCGCTGTACCTATGCACACATTTCACAAGACATGCTATATTTTTACCTTGCATATATCCCTTACCATATTACGAATGGTTGATTGATGTGTGAATATGTGCGTGCCCGCCTATAGGTACAGTGAGCTGGCTGACTCCGATAGACACAGTTTTTTGCTAGCGAGAATCTGTCCGCCTTTTTTTATACGTCTATGGTTAAAATGAAAGCTTTAATTATAAGCTTACTTCACACTACGTAAAAACCATTATCAGTGGAACAACTATTACATAATACCAGTACTTAGGATCGTTATAGCTGCCATCAATCATTAGGACACTAAACGGCATTAATAATTGATGAACTATTGTTTTCTGAGGGGAATATGGATTTATGACAGTGACATAATTCTGTAGCAAGCGTGTGGAGTAACGTGCTCAAATGAATATTAAATGAGGAATTGATGTTATTTTGATGTAGGTATTTTTATGTATATGTTACCGGCTGAACCAGAAATCAGGACAAACTAGTTTGTGCTAAGCCAAACCTGTTTATAAAATAATAATAAGCCTTATATTTCGTTGCAGATTACAAAAGAAAAGAAAATTCTATGTTAGTACCATACATTTTTGATAGTAATTAAGTTTAGTTCTTAAATTTAGTTGTTAGTTTAGATTTTACATAACTTTTAATTAATCCTTAATCTGTCTAGCCTTTTCCCAACTATGTTGGGGTCGGCTTCCAGTCTAACCGGATGCAGCTGAATACTATTATTTTACATGGAGCGACTGCCTATCTGACCTCCACAACCCATTAACTGGGTCATACGATATCCCTTGGTAAAACTGATTGTCAGACTTTTGGGTTTCTGACGACCCGTAACGACTGTCAAAGATCCACGAACGACAGCAGGGACCAACGGCTTAACGTGCTTTCCGAGGCACGGAGGAGTCTCGGTATGTAAAGATGGTCATCCATCCACGGACCAACCCCTGCAAGCGTAGCTTAACCTGATGGATCGACCCTTGCGGCTGTTATTACTTAGCCACGAGCTCCTTTTAACTTTTTTGTTTGTTTGAGAGAACTTTTAATTAATCCTATGTTAACTATATGTTGTATTATTTAATTATCTGCAAGAACCCCTCTGCAGGGAAAGTCCTCCTCCAAAGCTAGCCAGTCCTCTCTAGATTCTAACCAAACCTGTTTACCCCGACCGAATGGGTTAAGTTATGGCGCCTCTTCACAATCGGCGATCATAAACTTTCGTCCCCTTCATCACCCCTTTTCGGGTTATTTTTTTAGGCAAAAAGTAGCCTATGTCCTTCCCCAGGATGCCATGTATCTCAATGCCAAATTTTATCAAAATCCGTTCAGTTGTTTAGTTTAGTTTATCAGGTAATCGTCTATGATCGCCGATTGTGAAGAGGCGCCCTTAGGTTAGAACTGTGACCAGCCGCGCGAGCCGAGCAAGCGAAGCGAGCGGATCCGCGGCAGCAGCCGGCGAACGCTAATTCTAAAGGCTAGGCTATTAACGCGCACACGCGCTAATCACGCGTAGGATAAACCGGTTTGGCCTGAAATCGGTTTTGGCCAAATAAAGACGGCAAAAAAATCGCGTTTGTTGTATGGGAGCCCCCTTAAATATTTGTTTTATTTAAATTAAATATTTATTTTAAAATATAACTAAATATTCTGTGAATATTTCAAGCGTCCTGTTGCCGTTATCAATATCGAGTAAAAACGAGCACAAAAATCACGATTTTTGTATGGGAGACCCCTTAAATATTTATTTTATTCTGTTTTTTAGTATTTGTTGCTATAGCGGCAACAGAAATACATCATCTGTGAAAATTTCAACTGTTAAACTATCACGATTCATGAGATACAACCTGGTGACAGACGGACGGACAGTGGAGTCTTAGTAATAGGGTCCCGTTTTATCCTTTGGCTACGGAACCCTAAAAAGTCCTCGTGCTACAGTGAAGTTTCCAAAGATTTTCCGATTTCTTTACATGAGTGAGAAAGTTGAACTGCAAAGTCCTTAGGGACTCGTATACTGGATATGCAACGCTAAGTTTTGGTCCTACGGGAAATAGTATAGAGGATAAGTGTTGATTGAGCTGGATAGAGGATCCATGTCTTTTAATATCACGTTGTGGATGGTGGAAGATTGTTTGAATGCGTCATGTTCGTGAACGGGCGCCGTCAGTTGGGACTGGTCGTCTCTTAGCTGCCACGGCTTATTTTTTATTTAGTTGTTTTTAGTTTTTATCTTTTTATTACGGATGATTTTAACGTGCACGTCTTCCTACATTATTCTCATATGTATTTTTTAAACATGAATGGTGTAACCAATATTTTGTAACAATATACATTTTGATTTAAAAGTGTGTCCGTGGAGTTTCTTGCCCGTTCTACAGGAACCTACTACGCTTTGGAATGGGCAACTAGCTTAATTTTTCTGACTGACCGACCCCTTGATAATTCAAAAAACTACCGAAGTAAAGTTAATCAATTTTATATGGGACCAACTGTGATGTATACACTCTCGAACAAAACAAAAAAAATCCAAATCGGTCCAGCCATCTTTGAGTAATCGGGGAACATACATAAAAAAAAAAATAATAAAAAAAAAAGGTTCCGACGAATTGAGAACCTCCTCCTTTTTGAAGTCGGTTAAAAAGTGCCTGTAATATTGGTTTGTTTGAAGTTAATACTTTGAGTTTGAGTTTTGTCTGACTTACTTTATCATCGAATTTTTAATTCTAGATGCTGGTTGAATGGCAAAAAGATTCGTTGCAGTTTTTTGACTCTAATATTAATTTTCATTATTTTAAATATTATTATTTTTCCAAGTACGGATTGTATAATTAACTATTTACTAAGTATACATAAAAATGGTCATCTCTATTTAATAATATAAATCTTAAATTCGCTGACAGACAATACACAGCCTAAACCGCTGGATCTAGAAGCATGAAATTTTGCGCAGGAGTTCCTTATATAACGTAGGTGACCACGAAGGAAGTATTTTTTAAAATTAATCCCCGAAAGTGGTTAAAAAGGGAACGAAAGTGTCTATGGCAGCTCATCATTTATGCTGATGGACAATCCCAGGGGGATACGGCTTGTCTTAATAAGAAACGTCTAAACATTTTACATGATTACTAGCTTCGCCCACCTTCTGTGTCGATAAAAAGTAGCCTATGTCCTTCTCTAGGGTTTAAAGTATCCCCATACCAAATTTAATCAAAATCGGTTCAGCTGTTTATCCGTGAAAGCGTAACAAACAAACAAAAAAAAATTGTTTTCCCTATAAAGATTTATAACTCTTTATATAATACTAGCTGTTGCCCGCGGCTTCGCCCGCGTGAATGTCGGAAATTATCCCACGGGAACCTTCTACCGGGATGAGAAGTATCCTATGTCTTAATCCAGGTTATAAACTATCTGTATACCAAATTTCGTCCAAATCCGTTCAGTGGTTTTTGCGTGATTGAGTAACAAACATCCAAACATACAAACTTTCACATCTATAATATTAGTAAGATTAGTTTAGATTATAAAGTTAATTTCAGAAAAATCGTCCCGGGTACACGTGACGTAACGTTTCTACGAGACGTAGGTATGTGTAGGTAGATCACGTAGATTTACGTGAAGGTTACAGTCAACATCCGCACCTGTGTTACGCAGTTAAGTAAAAACTCTGTATTTGTTCCGTCCGGGGGCGCGGCCCAAAATCAATAGCTGACAAGTGATCGCACGTGTTATACAGGCTGTTACATCTTACACATCGTGTTATACAGGGTGTAACACGAATTATTATGTTACAAGATGTAAAGATAAGTGGTAAGGTGAATATGAATACGTGATATTATACAAAATAGACTACATTTGTCATTGATTCTAAAAGAAAAGTACAAAATAGACACGTCATCCGTCGGCTGACGTGATGGTCCAAGCGTGGGGGTCGTGGGTTCGAACCCAGGCAGGCGCTTTACTTTGTGTAAATAATTTCATCACCACTGCTCTCAAAACGGTGAAGGAAAACATCGTGAGGAAACCGGCATGTCCTAGAACCAAAAATTCGAAGATTGTGACATCTACGAGTACCAACCCGCACTGGGCTCGTGTGGTAGATTACCTGCCCACTCCCTCTCACCGAGAGGAGGCCTGTGTCCCAGCAGTGGGAACACTATAGGCTGATTATGCTACACGTCTCTATCATGACACAATCTTGGTGTTAGGGTTCCGCACCAAAATGGTAAAAAGGAACCCTTATGGTACGCTCAGTCTGTCTGTCGCTTACATTTTTCAGAAATCGGAGCGGAACCCTCAGTGTACGAGTCCGATTCGATCTTGACCGGTTTTTTTACATCATTTAACGCCAACATCATAGCACGCCTTATACTCGAGGCACGAAAAAATGCAACTATATATAGTTTTTCTTTTTCCTATTTGAAGTAAATATTAGAAAACCCAGAAGCATGATGGTTAAATTTAATCATGATTGAGTTGGTAAGTGATAATAGCCCCTAACGAAATCATGGTACAAAAGTATTGTTTAGCAAAAAAACAACGGCCACAGAAAAATGCCTACAGTAAGCGTATAAACTATTGAGTAGACTGCGTACACATTCGAAGAACGCAAACATTCGCGATAGTGTGTGGTCACGAACAAAGCGCGTCCTTGAGCGAGGCCCGCTTGTTGGTCCTTGAACGAGTACAAGGCTGCGAACTTCGTGGTGCGAGGCAGCTAATGTTTTGTTGAAAATTATGTTGAAGAAGATTTGTTGTCAAATGTTGTGAGATACTAATATTTAAACATACATGGTGTAACTCAAATAACGCACAACCTTTAAAGAGGTCATTGTACTTACCATTACGAACAACTTTTACTATCGGACTAATCAGCTGTTCCCTACGTTTTTACGAGTTATGCCGACATAAATGTAGGGAACAGCAGGTTTTTTTTTCGCTGTTACTAACAAAGAGTACTAGGACTGCATGAATTCAAGATAGTATTTCAATTCATGACACGACACGTTGTGCACAATTTCTGAGCAGTAAACTAAACAAAAATTACTTACTAGGTTTTTGCTTTTTAAAATCTTTTTAAATATCTGTAAAAATAAAGCATTGCAAAATGTTGTTTGTTAGTTAAGTAGTGATGATGCAATCCAAAAAAATCTAAAAATATGTAAAAAACAAACATTTGTGCAATAAAATACTTTCATATTTTCATAAAATCCCGCGCGCATTTCCACGTCTGTAAAAAGGCGGCTGAATATTTTCATCACCCGAGTACTTTCGAGTTAGTTAAAAAAAAAGTTTGCAAAATATAACCGGAGTCGGTTCGTTCACAAAACTACTAGTTCAGTTTAGTTTCAACGGCGAGGGTACTCGACCGGCTGGCTTGGACAAATTGCACTCTAGTGGATAAAGACCTTCGGGCAGAAAATTGGGGCGAAGACGCTGCGGTTCATTTTGTTCTCGTTGCTCTAATTTGGAGCCTATCCTAACTAGTATTATAAATGCGAAAGAAAGTTGGTTTGTTACCTTTTCACGCCTAAAACACTGAACCGATCATCCTGAAACTTTGCATATACATTGTCAGGTGTACAGACACGGACATAGGGTACCTTTCATCCCGAAAAAAGTGCTGTTCCCGAGGAAAACAACAATCAATCTGCCTAGCCTTTTCCCAACTATGTTGGGGTCGGCTTCCAGTCTAACCGGATGCAGCTGAAAACCAGTATTTTACATGGAGCGACTGTCTATCTGACCTCCACAACCCAGGAACTGGGTAATACGATACCCCTTGGTAAGACTGGTTGTCAGACTCGGGCTTCTGACGACCCGTAACGACTGTCAAAGATCCACGAATGACAGCCGGGACCAACGGCTTAACGTACTTTCCGAGGCAGGAAGGAGTCTCGGTATGTAAAGATGGTCACCTACCCACTGACCAACCCCGGCAAGCGTAGCTTAACCTGATCGATCGATCCGAGGAAAACAACAATAACGTTCTTATGATAATAGATGGCGCCACGTGTCTTTCAAATCATGATTAAATTATATTATTACAAGCAGAGTACAACCCGAATTGATTGTCAAATTCTAAATTAACGCGAGCGAAGCCGCGGGCTAACGCTAGTTTTTAATAAAACCATCAGACGACAGGCGATCATCCGACAATCTGTTATTTTTGTAAGTTTTTTTTTGTAGTTTTCTGTTTTATTAAATAGCAATGTAACAGCAGCAGTATTTTTTTGACAAATATGTCGCATTGTTAGTCATATCATAGCTTTATTCACAACCGTTCGACAGGCTACGGTATCGATAATGACGATTTTTGATTATACAAATTTTTCTTGTTCCCGGCTGCAAATAGCTGTCAGAAGAATAGTGGTCCTTATTATTATTTAATAAAGCAAAATAGACCAATTTTGTATTTGCATTAAAGACAATAATATTTTTATTATCCTCTTCTATTATACTAAAATGACCAAAGTTACCATTTGTCATTAACATAGGATTCTTAAGTAGCAAATATTTTCAAAAATACCAATTTTTTCTTGAATTTGAATTTAATTAATAAATCAACCTACAAATATGTATCAAATAACAAAAAGAGATTTTGTAATTCTACAAAATAACATGTAAATAATAACTATCAATTCTGGTTCATTCTTCGAATGCATATTACTGAAAATAAGGATTATTGACAACGGTCCTTTTAGCCCCAGGCCACAGATTTTTATTTAATACTGTCAAAATATTCGGGTTTCGGATTTTGAACAGGTTTTTTAGAGGACTCCTTCGATAACATTGATTGATGTTCGATTTAGCACGGAAGCGTCTGAATCGTTGTGAATAGCTATGCTAGTGTATCACAGATTGTAAATTATAATGATGACTTACGAATTTTCGGTCAGCAACAGTAGAAGGTTAACACTTTTATACCTTTATGTGATCGAACTATACCCAAAATTATTACATTAAAATTATAATGTCTATTTAGACATTATAATTTTCATATTATAATATATTTATTATTATATAATATATATATTTATTTATTATTATTTTTTTATTTATTTTTATTTTTATTCTTATTTTGGCTTATCTCGGGACCCTGGGGTCACGGACCTTCTTTTTCTTTGTTTCTTCTTCGTTTGCTCTTGCGAATCTCCACTCAAGCCGGCCAATAAAGGCAAGAATGAGGTGGGAGCTCTGTTCCCGTGTTTCGGCAAAGTAAACTCCATCGGCACAGACCCAGAGTTCGGAGCGCGCAAGCCCCACCACGACGTCAACGTAGAGATACGGCGGTGGGGTTATTATTATTATTCTTTTTTGTCTTTGGCTTATCTCGGGACCCTGGGGTCCCGGACCTTTGGAAGGCGTACGAGGGGCCGAAGCCAACTCGCAGAGGCCCCTTAGACAATTTCAAATGACGAGGAGGCACCAGCCGACGATTATCCCTGTATGCACTATGCAAGTGCGCCCAAGGAAAACGCCCGGTTGGTGCAGGACTATTGCAGAACATGGAAACAAAACACATTGGGCCTATGGGTTTGGGTGGCTAAATGGATTGGGTACCTTGAACTATGGGAGAACTATGTCCCCTGCCTGACCAGTGTTATGTAATGTACACAGATAAATTGGCAGCGGGTGACTTGCACACTCAATAATGGGCCCCCGGGAACGGTCGCTAGCACATAGTGACGTAGCGACAAGGGGCAACATGTCCTGAGGTGCTTGAGGAGTGGAGAGGTATTCCACGGCTCTCAGAACAATCCCAGAGCCCGGAAGATGGTCAAGATCCCTACAAGCACTTACTGGAATACTTCCTTCCTCCGAGCACGTTTTCTCTTGCGAATCTCCACTCAAGCCGGCCAATAAAGGCAAGAATGAGGTGGGAGCTCTGTTCCCGTCAGTGTTCACTCCAGTCGGCCAATAAAGGCAAGCCAGAGGTGAAGAACAAGACTTCTCCCCGGAAATAGGGTCCGTGGGGTCGCTACTGCCCAACAGCTCGCCACATGCTGCCCTGCGGGTTCACGTATCTCTCTTGGTCTGGCTCCTCACCCTAGACCTGTTTCGGCAAAGTAAACTCCACCGGCACAGACCCAGAGTTTGGAGCGCGCAAGCCCCACCACGACGTCAACGTAGAGATACGGCGGTGGGGTTATTATTATTATTTTTTTTTTTTAAGTTCCTATAATTTTATAGAAACTGAAATGTTATCTACTGTTGTTGCTGATTGTATCTACCTACGTACTACGAGGGATTCCATTCCACTAGGTTGTGTTTATTTGAAATTGGAATACCTTTACAAAATATTTTGATGGGATTCTGCTTTTATTTCGTGAGAAAAATGTTGTAGAAGGGATCTTGCAAGTAATACATTTCATCTGAGTTGTTTGTTCAAAATAATGTTGTAGGGTTTCAGTCCCAGTTGGCAAGATGACTTTTGTTTTGAACAGTTGCTTTTAGAGAGTGATAGGTAGTAATTTAATAGGTTTAAAAAAATCGGCCTAGTGTCGGACCACGCACAATGAAGGGGTCCGTAGTTGAAAATAGTTTAGTTGAAAAACTAGAAATCCCAAAAAGAAAAAAAATATAAGATAAAATTACAAATTAACGATTTTCTAACATTTTCCTTTACTTGTGCTATGAGACCTTGCTTCATGCCAAATTTCATGATTCTAGGTCAACGGGAAGTACCCTCTTTGTTTTGATTTACTTGCGAGTATCAAAATATGTCGCATAAATGGCCTTATTTTTATTGCGTTGATTTAGAAGGTTGATTTTTTATATTAATTTCAACTTGATACTTCCACGCATTTCTGAGAAAAAGGGTCTTGACAGACTGACAGACAGACAGACGGACAACGAAGTGATCCTAAAAGGGTTCGGTTTTTTTCTTTCGGGGTACGACACCCTAAAAATCACTGATAGTTAAACGACCGACAACATAATTTGCAGGCTTCGTTTTACTTGTGGCGGCATCTACAACGCCACTTGCGAACTACGCATCACACTGACGTCACGCCATATCCTGCTTCGCGCAAGCGAAACTCAACCGTCGGGCTGTAGCCTACCAGACACAACACTCGCATGGTCGGAGTATTCTCCCTTTTCTATGGAGGATGATGAACATTCCGTTTTGTTCTTCATACCTCTATATGTATACTGAACCGACTATTTATTCTAAACCTCACGGGCCTGCTCGTGATACGGTCCCGTATGTTTTTACAGTAAGCCCCATTTTCCGCATTCGTCCGTCTAAATTTCAAATGCTATGCTGACTCTCCACGGGCTTAAGTGTTATATTTCCCTCTTCGCCGGAAATTCAGACATGTTTTTATTTACTTTTTTTATTTATTTTGAGAATAAAAGTCGTTGCAATGTTTTTTTTATAGTATAGATAGCGTAAAAGAATGTTGGGATAGGTCCTTTAGTGAATTGCTTAAGTGAGTTGTTTGTTTGTGCAAAATTAATATACGAATTGATTTTACGCAAATAAGGATGTATAATATTTAGTTGAGGTATTGACATCTATCTCTACAAATATATATTTCTTTAAGTAGGTAACTAAGCTTGTGGCTACGAGAATAATAACAGCCGCACGGGTCGATCCATCAGGTTAAGCTACGCTCGACGGGGTTATCCGTGGATGGGTGCACGTTAAACCGTTGGTTCCGACTGTCATTCGTGGATCTTTGACAGTCGTTACGGGTCGTCAGAAGCCCGAAAGTCTGACAACTAGTCTTACCAAGGGGTATCGTATTACCCAGTTACTGGGTTGTAGAGGTCAGATAGGCCGTCGCTCCATGTAAAATACTGGTATTCAGCTGCATCCGGTTAGACTGGAAGCCGACCCTAACATAGTTGGAAAAATGCTAGGCAGATTGAGGTAACTAAATCTGTTTTGACGTAAGTCAAGTAACAAACTATTAAAATAACAATATACCTAATAACCTAATCTAATTAAGGGCTATTTTTTCAATAGTCAGATAACTTTTAACTGAAGAATAAATATGACAGTTTGACATATTTTCTATAGAAAAGCTGTAAAACTGCCATATTTATTCCATAAATAAAAGTTATCTGACCATTGAAAAATTAGCCCTAAATCTATAAACTAAAATATGGCGTCGAAAAATTCCTCCGCATCGCAATCGACTAGTAATATACCGAAGAGACCGGCAGCATTGCCACGTTGTATGGCAATGTTTAGCCTCTGGTCAAGGTAAAAGTCAGCCCTTGGGTCACGGGAAGTGTCATCCAGCCATTTGGAGATTTCATTGAACAAACCATAAACACTCGGACCCCACGGCCCGAGGCCCCAAACGGCTTGAAAAGATAATTGCCGATAAAGTTATTATACTCTCTGCGATTGAGGTTTTTCGCAGCCGCAGCAGCAGAACCAGCACAACATGTCGAGCTGGGATGATGGGATATAAGATATTATTTGGAAAAATTAAGATTCTTTTGTTTTTAAATATTGTTGTTTTTATCCTACTTTTATCTATAGTATTAGTACCTATGCCATTCTTCGATCTTTGACAGTAGTTACGGGTATTCAGAAGCCCGAAAATCTGACAACCAGTCTTACCAAGGGGTATCGTGTTACCCGGTAACTGGGTTGAAGTCAGATAGGCAGCCGCTCCATGTAAAATACTGGTATTCAGCTGCATCCAGTTAGACTGGAAGCCGACCCCAACATAGTTGGGAAAAGGCTAGGCGGATTGATTGTATTTAGTACCTATGCAAAGATCCACGATAAGTTTCACATTTTCCTGTCTTCCAAAATCTAACCCTCAAATTTTTGTTAGATGGTCATTGACACAGCTGAATAAATAAAGACCCAGTTTTAGATAATAAAATATGATGCATTTTTTCCATTTCCCGAATTTCCACTGAGCTTTCTGATGACGAAGCCAATGACGTCCACAACAACAACAAACAACAACAACTCTAGGTTTTCTTGTTTAAAAGCTTTTCTGGCGTTTTAGAGTCAAGTGATACTACAGAAGAGAGCTCTTTACAATGCTTTCAGCGTTTAAGTGTTCAAATAGCATGGAGTTTGTACAATCGATGTCGAGTTTGCGATGATGAATTTATTTCCGTTCCATTTTAGGGTTGAATTTTGGATAATGGATTTTGTTCATGTTAATTTTGAGGTAAAACGATAGATGGCGTTGATGCTGTTTTAATTAGTGTGTCAAGGAGATTATGATAATTTTGGTGTTAATTAGTTTTATCGGTGTTTAGGTTGGTTTCCGTTGTCTTATCTCTTCCCTTTTACTTAATGTGTATGATTGCTGATCTAGACCCTTTGTATTGAAAGTTACTATTTGATTACTGAAACTGAAAAAAAAAGGTGTCGTGGGACACCCGGTTGGAACGAAGTCCCTTTCGTTGTATATTAGGTATGTATTAAATAAATAAAATAAATATTTTTTTATTTCAGAAAAAACATTTACTTTCACAAAAACAATTTTCCAAGTAAAAATAGAATATTCCAGAAAGAAGTATATCGTTGGTGTCTGCATACTAATGAAAAAAAAATCATTGTATCACAAACACGTGCGCCTTCCAAACTAGGTTACATTAAAAACAAAACACTTTCAAACGTGCTTCATGGTCTACTTGTAAAAAAAAAAGAAATAAACAGTAGAAGTAATTTAAAAACAATAAAATAAATTCTATAAACTATATAAACTACTTAATTACATAAATTGAATTATTTGTGTGTGTGCGTGCACAAGTGACCAGGATTAATATAGAGATTTATAAAAAACAAAAACTTTTGACACTTGAAATTGATTTTTTCGGGCGTAACGATTTTTCGTTACGTGACGATTTCTACCAGTTTATTCTTACAGCAAGCCTCGTTACAGAACTTTGCTCCGAAACTCGCAATTTATTTTTAACTATCTCCATCTATATACAACATCAGTTTTAGTATATGCGAAACCCGAAACACGTGTCTAGTATTTTTATGTAAATAATCTATGTACAAAATTTCAAAACTGTATCATGAAAACTCACAAAGTTATAAGCTTGTTATGTTACCTGGTTGTCCGTACAAAAACATGATCACCACGCAGCGCCCGCTGTGCGCCCGTGCCTAGTGCGGCTATGACCTGCCGTGAATTGTGTTCGCCGCTAGGTATCCATATTGTAACCTTTTTTAAAGATTTTTGGGGCAAAATATAACACGGTATAAAAATGATTGCAATCGATTCAGTTATTTATTCTGAACAAACTATATTACTATACTCGCAATCCAGTATACCTACTGACTGGATGCTTGTTTTGTTAAAATCTACTATGTTGCCGTGCCCTAACCGGGTTTCATGTTGGAACTTACTTACATATATGTAACAACTGAATGTACACATGAATGCAATAAAGAATTTGAATTTGAATTTGAATTTGAATTTGAATTATTCAGGTTTCGCATATACTAAAAATAATGTTGTATAGTAGTTAGACAGTGTGTATCAGAAATGTGTGGTTATTATTTAAGGCTGTGGTGTAGACCATCGAACTTTCTCAATGGGACTAACATCGTAATCACGGGACCACGTACAATGAAAGGGTTCCGTAGTTGAAAAGAATTTATCCCAAAAAAAAAAAAGGTTTTTATGTGATAAAATTACAAATTAACAATTTTTGGAATTTTTCCTTTACTTGTGCTGTGAGACCTTACTTCTTGCCAAATTTCAGGATTCTAGGTCAACGGGAAGTACCCTATAGGTTTTGATTTACTTGCGAGTATCAAAATATGTCGCATAAATAGCCGTATTTTTTTATTGCGTTGACTTGGAAGGTTAATTTTTTTAGAACTCCAAGGGACCATAGACCTACATATTTGATATTAATTTCAACATGATACCTTCACGCGTTCCTGATAAAAAGGGTCTTAACAGATTGACAGACAGACAGACGGACAACGAAGTGATCCTATAAGGGTTCCGTTTTTTCCTTTTGAGGTACAGAATCCTAAAAATTATCAACTGTCCCATACAAAACTTCAAAACCTACTCGACCAGAATTTATGGGCGGCTGATTATTTTTTTTGCGATTACGATGGTTCCATGGATAATGTTGTGCAGTTTGATGGTGGTTTTTGGTTTGGTTGTGGTTTGACACCCTTAAATCTGAGCACACCTTTCCGGTACCTACAATCTGTATATTCAGGAGATAACCTAACAATTTTTTGGTATAATCTGCATTTTACTACCTAATCAAACAAAACGTAAGCAATCGACTGAAACCCGCAATACCAATCCCATAAAAACAAAAGAAGAGCTACTGCCAAGAAAATAAATCAACAGCAAAAAGTACAATGATACACAACGAGTATACATTATTTTGTTCGGGACAGGTACAGTCGCGTCCAGCAAGCAATCAGTTAAGTGGTACAAGATTGAGGCCGGTATTGTAGGTACTTGTTACTATGGAATACGGTGTACGGGGTGAGCCGGTACAAATATAGTATAGTAACTGGTTTCTATAGTATTCCCAGAGGTAGGTAGGGTTAGGTAATCAGGTATGTCGTGATTTGACACTGGATATGTCCGTTTTTGTAGGTCGTTTTTTTCTAGTTTATTAGGATAGTTTATGACGACAGTTTTCATTGTAATTAAGTACGCAATACGTAAATGAATCTATGCTGCGTAATGTATAGTAAATCTCGTCAAAAAGGCAAAGTAAAACTCAATGCTACTTAGACTAAAAAGTTTCACATAATTAGCTAATCCTGATTATTTGCGAGTATGATACAAGATTTGTCGATTGCGGTACGAAAACGGTCACCATATGGAAACCTAAGAATAAAAAAATCTTTGAAGACTGTATAAATTGACACTATAAACAATTTTTATAAGCACACAGTAACATTAATTTCATATATTCACGCTTGTTCCAGGTGGCGACGAATAGGATGTGAAGTGGTGTTACGCACGCTGCACACGCGCCGCTAGCAGCGGTCATGGCGACCCGGAGATAGTGCCAGGTGACGTCCTCATAACTATCATAGTTGTCATTATCTGTTGAGTATAAGAATATGATGTGAAGTGGTCTTACGCACGCTGCACACGTGCCGCTAGCAGCGGTCATGGCAACCCGGAGATAGTGCCAGGTGACGTCCTCATAACTATCATAGTTGTCATTATCTGTTGAGTATAAGAATATGATGTGAAGTGGTGATATGCATGCTGCACACACGCCGCTAGCAGCGGTCATGGCAACCCGGAGATAGTGCCAGGTGACGTCCTCATAACTATCATAGTTGTCATTATCCGTTGAGCATAAGAATATGATGTGAAGTGGTGATATGCATCCTGCACACACGCCGCTAGCAGCGGTCATGGTGACCCGAAGGTAGTGCCAGGTGACGTCCTCATAACTGGTGATACGCACGCTGCACACGCGCCGCTAGCAGTGGTCCTGGCGACCTGGATATAGTGCCAGGGACGTCCTCATAACTATCATAGTTGTCATTATCTGTTGAGCATAAGAATAGGATGTGAAGTGGTGTGACGCACGCTGCACACGTGCCGCTAGCAGCGGTCATGGCGACCCGGAGATAGTGCCAGGTGACGTGATCACAACTTTCATAGCTGTCATTAAATGTTGACTATTGGAATATGATGTGAAATAGTGTTCCGCACGTTGCACATGCACTACTAGCAGCGGTCATGGCGACCTGGAGGTAGTCCCAGGTGACGCCGTCATAACTATCATAAACTCAAACTCAAAGCATTTATTTCAAATAAACCAATTACAGGCACTTTTGAATTGTCAATGGGTCGGTCAGTCAGAAAGATGAAGCTAGTTGCCCATTCCAAAGCGTAGTAGATCCCTATGGAGAAGAACGGGCAAGAAACTCCACGGACACTCTTTTAAATCATAATATTTTTACAAAATATTGGTTACATCGTTCAAGTTGAAAATATACATGTGAGAACAATGTAGAAAGACGTGCACGTTAAAAAGAGTCCGTAATAAAAAGCTAATAACTAAAACAACTAAATTAAATATTAAAATTACAAATAAGCCATGGCAGCTAAGAGACGACCAGTCCCAACTGACGGCGCCCGTTCACGAACATGACGCATGGATCAGCACCATTTAGCTCAACCATTTTGAAGGGAACTTAATAGGGAACTTAACATAGCTGTCAGTGTGAGTATAAGAGTAGGATGTGAAAACGCGTCATAAAAATTTAAGCCAAACAGCAAGAAATTGCTGTATCCACGGGACAAAGATATGGCGTCTTGTTTACCAGAAGTCATACGATATAAGATTAGCGTAGCATTGTATTGCGACGCGTAATTTCGGTAGATGGATTTGACGAAGTTACGCAACGGAAAATCCGGCATATTTACGTCTGCGATGATTTTTAATTTATCAATGACACAACTCGGCAAAATTACGTCGCGTGATTTTCATAAAAATCAATGCATGCGAAATTTCCATCGCGTGATAAAATTTTCGGTAGATATTGTTTCATAACGTTGAGATATTATTGCACAATTCCATCGCAACACAAAAAGATTGACATTACTAGCCTATTCCAATATCGGTATCGGTAAAATATCGGTACCAGTAACAATTCCCGAAAATTATGATACCAATGTGGTATTATATTTTGTAGATAACTTTTATGATATATTAGGGTAAACATGATGTTTGTCGTGCGGGATGGGCAGAGAAAAATATAATTAAGTCGTTCGTATGTGCTGGCACGGAGGCAAGCGTGCTGGGACTTTATGGAGTTCACCGTAGTGATGTGACATGTCGTCGATACATTTTGAAATTAGGTACCCGTAGGTTTATTTTAGGAAACTCTAGGATACTGAAAGAAAAAGGCCAATCAATCTGCCTAGCTTTATCCCAACTATGTTGGGGTCGGCTTCCAGTCTAACCGGATGCAGTTGCGGACCAGTATTTTACATAGAGCAACTGCCTATCTGACCTCCACAACCCAGTAACTGGGTAATAACGACTGTCGAAGATCCATGAATGACAACCGGGACCAACGGTTTAGCGTGCTTTCCGAGGCACGGAGGAGTCTCAGTATGTAAAGATGGTCACCCATCCACGGACCACCCCTGGCAAGCGTAGCTTAACCTGATGGGTCGACCCGTGCAGCTGTTCTTACTTACCCACGAGCTCCTCGTTAGAAGTAACCTTAAACAAAATTGTAAGTCTCTGTTCTTTTGTCAAATATTGATCTACTGTCCCTACATTTTGACGTATATATTATAGGTACGGTACCGATTTTGATGTTCAGTTTGCTCCTAGTTGTTGATGAAATACGCAGATGAATGATTTTAGTGATTTTTAAATCTGTTGAATACGCCTTCAAATAAAGCAAGTAAATTATGCAAAAAATGTATGTTAAACTAGAACACGTACACATTAATTCTATAAATGAATATTTAAGTATTGTAGTAAAATACTTTATGAAATAAATTCAGAAGTAATATTTACCCAAAACATAGAAAGCGATATTACTTTCAAACTACTTAAGATATATTCATGATTTTTTTTTGTATGAAGATACTATTTTACTATCTATACTTAATTAAATCCGTGATTTATTTTCAAATATTTATATTTTCGTTACTAATAATAAATACTTCCTATGAAGTCTAACAGAAGCATGCGGCGAAAGCGCACCGCCCAGTCGCACAAGGTCATCAATACTTATCGTCCCTTTAAAAAGGTAAAATATACCCTAAACAATACATATTAATATCACAAAAAAAAAAAAATCCATCTACTAGAGAAAAACTAAAAAAAAAACTTTTAAAAACATCGATACTTCTCCCCAACACTACTGATGATGCTCTTGCTCACGCTACGTTATCTCAGCTTGGCATGTCTCATGTTTAAAAAGCGCTAGCTAAGTTTTTAATAACAACTTTGCTGCTATGTGTCCTCATATTTTGTCACGGAAACTCGTGACGAAATATCTCCAGTCTTGAAACATTAGGAATATTAGCAACGTTTGGCATTGTTGGGAAATGTGATTGTTCTTATATTCATATTCATTTGTTTATTGTGAAACATAGGTACATTATAAGTTCTTTCTCGTACATTGAGGGTGCTATGTTTTACCTCTTAGGCATATAATTGTAGTGACACATGTAATATAATTAAAAACGAGAGAATTATTAGAGACATATCAATTATAAATAAACATTCTTCTTCATTCTTTTTTCTTTTCTTGTTGAAAAGGTCGAGAATAAGCAACGAAGTTTTTATATGTTATACAGTAGACAAAAAACCGGTCAAGAGCGAGTCGGACTCGCGCACCGAGGGTTCCGTTCCGATTTCTGAAAAAGTGTGCTATTTAGAGACATCGTTTTATTTTTCCTGTAATCTTTATTCTTGTTTATTCTTCTATCACATAGAATAATTTCAGATTTTACTATATGGAAACTTCGGAGAGAAGCGCGGGGGGGGGGGGGGGGGGGTATTTTATTAAAATTTTTCATCAAAGTCGAAAAACAAAACGGTCGGTAGTCAGCTTCGAATTTTTTAAGACCACCTTTCTTATTTGTAAAATAGTTGGGCAAACGTCATGTAAAACTATTTCAAATTTCAATTTGATAGCATTAGTAGTTATTGAGATATCCAGCTGTGACAGACGGATCAGACAGACAGACAGACGCACCATAAGGGTTCCTTTTTACCATTTTGGTACGGAACCCTAAGAATGGTTACCACTCTTTCGTTATTTCGATATAAACGTTTAATAAACTAAATTATTTCACGATAAATATAAAGCAATGTAATCTACATACTTACACACACTCCAAGTAAGTGTTTGAGCGCATCAATCGAGGGACTCAGCAGCACCATGTCATCAGCATAGCTTAAGACTATTGATATTTTTACCACCAATAGAGCATCCGACCCCAGTGCTACCTCAACCAGCTGATTGATGTTTTTGATTGATGACTCTATGTGGTGCCTCACACCACACTTCGTCTATACTCACCAGATAATGCAGCCAACCGTCTGACCTGGAATAACGCAGAGCAAAAAGGCTCATAGGCGACAACAAGGCTACGGGGGCTAGGCTTCACAGCCTGGCTCATCGGCGTAATGTTGCTTGCCTGTCGGTCTTCTACAGACTTCGGAGAGTGCTAGAATTTTTTTTAAGGAACTGATAGCACCAAAATTAAACGCAGAGCATTGCTCGAAGTACCAAACTGTCGAGATCTTTAATAAGTTGCCTTCTGAGCTAAAGATCCTGATTTATAACACCCATCTGTTTAATATTTACGCGTCCGAAGTTTGAAAAGTTAAAAAATAAACTGTAAAACTGTGCATTAATTTCAACATTTTTACGCAGTCGTTATTTAGCCGTCATTTGTCAAATCTCACTTCTTACTTCTTATTATATCTTCCTACTATTATAAATGCGAAAGTTTGTATGGATGGATGCTTGTTACTCAATCACGCCAGAACGGCTGAACGGATCTAGATGAAATTTGGCACAGAGATAGATTATAGTCTGGAATAGCACATAGGCTACTTTTTTATCCTGGTAGTAGCTAGGTAGGCTTTCCCGTGGGCTGATTTCCGACATCCACGCGGGCGAAGCCGCTGGCAAAAGCTCGTGCTATATAAAAAACCGGCCAAGTGCGTGTCGGACCACGCACAATGAAGGGTTCCGTAGTTGAAAAGAATTTATCCCAAAAACAAACATAAGAGGCCGTACACGAAATTTTGTCGATTTCGCTGATTTACGTGATTTTACCTGTATTTCTATAAGTTTTAATACACTATATAAATGAACATTTCAATTATGATCTAATGTTATTTAATTTTGATTAATCGACCGAAACCGGCAACTGTTTTGTGAATTTTTGCTGTAAGAGGTTTAGAATATCACATATTTACGAATTGTTTTGACTTCTAATGGGTATGGAAGAATTACAATATATTTGTGTGAAAGATGTTTATACAATGTGTGAATCATTTTTTACTACTTGCATGTAAAATTTTTGAGTAAAAAAATATTTAACTGAGTCAAACTATAAAGAAAATGGGCAAAGAATTGCTTTTGATTTCGGCTACTTAGAACTCTCGTTCATAAAATTAAAACAACAGAAATAAACTTCAGTTCAAAATCAATCCGTTTCTTAAAAAAAAAAAGCAAAATATTAAAAACATTTGGTATTCAAAAATCTTTTAAAACAAACTAATTCTCGCATTTATAAACTCGACGCAAAATAAAAAAGTAGCTCATTCATTCGATCATAATTGAAATGATCTTTCATGTTGTGCATTAAAACTAACTAACTAACCTAACCTAACCTACTTATTATTGCTGTGCCCGACAGGGTCCATGTGGTCTAACTATAAGCTTTACCATCTAAGAATACATGTGGAATGCAATAAAGTATTGAGTATTAAAACTTATAGAAATACATTTTAACCGTAAAATTACGTCTGTAAAATCACGTACTTAAATAGCTAAATCGGCAAAATTTTGTATACAGGGTTACTGGTAATTCGACGTATATCCGTCAGGGGCTGATAAGGGGGCCAAAATGCAACAAATTGAACCCCCCATATGTATGGCCGAAACTCAATAGTTTTCGAGATATTTGAATTTTAAGAGTTTTTCGATATTTACCCAAAATTTTACATTTAATTCCAAATAAAAAAAAATACATATTTGAATGGGTACCAGTAAAAATGATGTTGTAGCTGGCACTTTAATTAAGCTATTGACATAATTAAAACTACTTAATTTAACAAAATAATTAAAACAATGACCGATTTAAGAATAATATCTTATTAACATTTTCATTTTACGCTTCAAAACTGTTGTCTCGTCACAAAAATTACTATGATGTGTACAAATAACTAAAACAACTTGCTTATTCTGTAAGCTTTCCAAAAAGATATAAAAGTCAATTTTAAAATACATATAATTCGTGGCATGGCATGTGTTTGAACCGGCGCGGCGGCGCGCGGTGCGGGGAGAGAAATCATCTCTGTTTTTAGTTTATGATCCTCGCTAAAACAACCGATTGTACTGGCGAAATTCTTCGTGATGAGGCGGGGTGTGCGGGCGGGGCAGTACACGGCGTCTGCTGCGCTCGCGTCGCCTTCCTTAGTAAGTTTCGACTCTACGCCGCGCAAGCACGTGTGTTGTTATCTTGCTATTAACCAATCTCTCATCGCGTTAATTTGTTATCGATAATTATTGTTAATTCTTGTTTCTCTTGTTATTCTTTTTGTTATCATTGTTATTTCGGATAACATGGCTTCGTATTCTAATAACGAATACGCAAACATAATGTTTTGTTATGGTTTTGCCGATGGATACGCGGCTGCGGCTCGGCGAGAATACCAACGCCGCTTTCCCGATCGTCGACTTCCCCACGTTACTGTTTTCGGGAGCACCTATCGACGACTGTCTGAAACTGGCAGTGTTCAGAGAGCACAAGTCAACGCTGGCAAACCTCGACGGTACACGGCTGGCGAAGAGGACACCATTCTTCAGTGTTTTATTGATGACCCATACATCTCAACGAACATTGTTGCAAGACAGCTCGGTATGTCCCAGTGGAAAGTGTGGTCGGTAGTACATCTATCAGGTAGACACCCATACCATTATCAACCTGTCCAAACATTGCACGAGGGAGATCCTGCCAGGCGACTCGAATTTTCTCGGTTTATGTTAAACGCTGACGCTGACTAGGAACATTTCCTAAGAAATATTTTGTTGACTGACGAGTCAAAGTTTAACCGGGATGGTATAACGAATTACCATAACTTACATTTTTGGGCACCTAAAGTAGGCAGGAATCCAAAAAAACTAAAAGAAACTGCGTCGCAAATGAGATTTTCCCTGAACGTATGGATGGGTGTCCTTGATGATTATTTGCTGGGCCCTCATTTCTTGCCCCAAAATTTGAACGGCGAAAATTACAAGGAGTTTTTAAGAAACAACCTAGACGATTGATGGTTGCCCAGCACATTACCGGATTACTGTCCGACAGTGGCTAGACGAGAGATATCCAAACCGATGGATTGGGAGGGGAGGGCCAATTCCGTGGCCAGCACGAAGCCCTGATATCACACCACTTGATTTTTACGTTTGGGGTCATATGAAGGAATTAGTTTATGTGACCCCAATAAATTCAGTCGATGAACTTCGACAGCGAATAATAAACGATGCGCAACAGATGAGAACAACGTTCACATCAAGAGTGACGAAAACCGAAGTTAGGAAGAGAATTCGAACCTGCATTCGTAATCGAGGGGCTCACTTTGAACGAGATGTGTAATTTTTTTTATAAAATTTGACGTTAATTTTTTAATGCATTTTATTTCATACAAATACAAATGACCCTTTCTCTCCCCGCGCCGATGAAAACACATGCCATGCCACGAATTATGTATTTTAAAATTGACTTTTATACCTTTTTGGAAAGCTTACAGAATAGGCAAGTTGTTTTAGTTATTTGTACGATTAATGTCATAGAAATTTTTGTGACGAGACAACATTTTTGAAGCGTAAACTGAAAATATTGGTAAGATATTATTCTTATATCGCGCATTATTTTAATTATTTTGTTAAATTAAGTAGCTTTAATTATGTCCATAGCTTAATTGAAGTGCCAGCTACAACATCATTTTTAATGGTACTGAACACTAAAAACAACAATAACGTTTATGACAACAACATTGATTAACTTGTCTTAAAATGTAACATTATGTAGGTACATTTTATGTATAACAAGCTGCGCCCTGCGGTTTCATCCGCATAAACCGGGATAAAAGGTAGCCTATCCAGGGTATAAGCTATCCATATACCAAATTTAATCTAAATCGGTCTAGCCGTTTGAGCGTGAAGAAGTAACAAACATACAAACACAAACACACATTCACAGACTTTCGCCTTTATAATATTAATGTGATATTCAATGTTCATCTCAAGGGTCACATGCAAGTTTTACTACAAGATCGTGCTTAAGAAGCGAGTCCAAACACTATCAAGAAACTACTGAAATATTTCATTTAACAAACACTCCGAGACCGCACATTCTAGGAAAAGACATTTGAATTTGAGGAATCTCAGCGATCCCGGCACCCTTTTGCTGTCTCACTTCCTCCTTGTGCAAAATGTTTCGAAGAATAACACCATCTCTTTCACCCGCAGAGCAATTTCTACAGTTTATCCTAGATACTCGGGGACTCGGAAATACTCTCAACCACGGAAATGAGGAAAGAATGAAAACTCATTAGTGCGGTTATTAGAGCCGGATTACACCGCGCTCCATTAACTGGGGCTTTAAACTGAGTTTAACCTATTTTCTTGATATGATCGCGACATTGCTGGAATTGTGGAGACAGGCCTTAGTTTTGACAGTTGAATTCAAACTCGAACATTTATTTCAATTAAACCAATTACATGTGCTTTTGAATTATCAAGGAGTCGGTCAGTCGGAAAGATGAAGCTAGCCCATTCCAAAGCGTAGTAGGTACCTATGGAGAAGAACGGGCAAGAAACTCAATGGACACTGTTTTATATCAAAATATTGATGACAGTTGACTGTGTGTTTTAGTGAAATTTCTTTTAATGTGGATATTATGTTTATTTTAAAATCGTTATGCCCTTCATGAAAGAGGAATACCATGTTGTGATAACAGTCAGATTTTTTTTAAATTGTCAATCAAATTTATTTACTTATTAACAAAAAAATGTGAATATAAAATATATAACTGTACAAATAAATTTAGAAACAGAAAGACACTTAGGCATCGAAGTACTCTTCCGCATCGCTGTCATTCGGAAATGTGGCAGCATTGCCACATTGAATGGCAATGCTAATTCTTTGGCCAAAGAACGAGCCAGCCCTCTGATTACGTGAAGCAGCCAGTCCGATAGTCAGACAAGTAGGTTGCATCATACCCTGAGCTCTGACGCAGAATAATTATGATGATTGATAAATTGATGATCCTTATCACAAAAATATAATTTTTTAAGAGCTATTATTATCTACACGTGCCATTTTTACAATAACTTATTATGTTTTTAGAATTTGTATAGTATTTTATCCATAGACTTTTGAACTGTTTCTGGATCTGATTCTCAATAATGATTAAGTACCTGTTCATAATAATCTTATGCACAGTTGTATCATTCGTTGGTTTCGGGTCTATTTACGACGTTCCAAAAATCCACACTGTACATTTATTGAGTTGCAAAATTGCGTTGTTGTGGTCAGGGAACTCTCTCGAAAATAGTTGGGAATAGTGCTTAGCCACACGTCTAGAAACAAAAAAATATTATTACATTTTCTAAACCGATTTTCTCTTAACCGTCGTTAAACTATGTAATCGGTAGTAAATATTCCGCGGCCATAATTTGCGGGTTCCGTGAAGGTGCCATTTTATAAATTTATGAAGCCACCGACTGCCTCTCATCACCCGCCAGTAATTTCGTCCTCAGAAAATATACGACAAGTTCCCAGCCTTTGGCGGGATTCTCTACTAAGATACCGAGCGGACTGTAGGGTGACTATATGGTCATATAAATGCTTAGTACGAATTTTCTCGGTTAAGTATCGTGGAGGTCATGGTGGAGTAAAAAAATTGTGAGGTCTAAAATTGCAGTAAGCAGTTAACAACAACAACATTGTTTCGTGTTTGTTTTTTTTAGGTCTGATTTTCCAACGTCAGATGATCCAAGGACCAATTTAACAAACGTCAATTTTATTCCATGAATAAAAGAATCTGACGTTGGAAAAATCAACCCTTAGTCCTCTTTAGATAAACAATATTATTAGTACTACTATCTCCGGCAATTGTTGTCGGCAACAATAAATAGCTCTTAAAATTGCCCGTGTAAGCGCAGGTTTAAATATTGCCTCTTGCATAAAGAAAGTTTTAGGTATAACCTTACGATATCAGAGCTTGAATGTGTTTTATTATGGTTGTGTCTGTGGTGTCTTGGTTTTGGTTAGGTTAGATGTGTACAATGAAACACTGTTTCCAATATTAGTATGGTAGGCGTGCTAGCGTTACGGCTGGTCGTATCAAATTGAGTGCGGTAGCGCATCGGCCCGCACTCCCTCTACCGCGCAACCCCCACCATAGCACGCATAACTTATTTATTAATTAAACGTCACAGTGTCATCATCATCTACAGCATATAATAACAGTTCACTGCTAAACGTAGGTGTCTCCAATCGCACGCAGTTTGTACACCGACAGTTATACACCGGGAAAACAGTGATTAAATTCAATCTTTCATAAAACCACACAAACCTATAACTTCTATCAAAACACTACCTTTTTTACCTTTAAACTGAAACATTGTCTCTCCCTCAAAATCTACAATTCCAACAGCTAACTCAAATATTAAAATGAAAAACCAACATTTAAATTTATCCTCGGGCTGACCCAAATACATGGAGAACCTACTTCAAGAGTTCTTGTTACTCTGGCCGGTCGCTATGTAATAGGCTCCCTTGGGGTATAAAATCGCCTATAAATTTCGTTTTGAGCTTCTCGCTGTTGAAGACGACGATATCGGTGGTATAACGTGCCGAATATTCCCCTCTATTCTCACAATATACTGCTCAAATGAGACGAGTGTCGTAATCAAATTTAACATATACTTGCGAGGGTATTCTGTAAGTTGATTTGACAGGTGATAAATAATGGCTGAAATATAGGATGGTGAATAGTGATTGATGAGTCTTGGATCTTATGGTCTACTTTAGATTAACAATATTGGAAATAAAATAGGTGTTTTCTCTTAGGGAGTTTTAGGAGAATAGGTCTTGCTGTGGTATAAAATCAGGCAATAAACATATTTGGTGAGCAAGGATGACTGCTCAGGGTACGTTTAACGTAGAAACTATTTAATTGAAGGACAAAACAGAGATTTCAATATTGTCAAAAATTTTTTTCGTTGTCGAAATGGTTTGACAAAAACATTTTTACAAAAAAAAAAAAAAAAAAACAATTGACTTCCTAAAAAAACAGTACAAAGTGAAAAATAATTTTAATTTAGGAAGTCGTTGTTTTTAGTTTTGTATTTTAATTTTTTGCCGAC
Organism: Cosmia pyralina; assembly: GCA_946251885.1. Classification (NCBI taxonomy): domain Eukaryota; kingdom Metazoa; phylum Arthropoda; class Insecta; order Lepidoptera; family Noctuidae; genus Cosmia; species Cosmia pyralina. Next base: position 6,869,511 of record OX276345.1, read on the forward strand.
TTCCAAAATTAAAGTTATTTTTCCCTTTGTAGTCTTTTTTATACCGCTACCTGCAAAGTAAATTAGAACATCATCTATATCGACTAACTGGGAAAAATACGTATTATTGAAGTTAACTCAAAAACTACCCAATCAAAGTTAATAAATTTAACATGGTACCAACTTTGAGGTTTACCCTCCCGAATAAAACAAAATGGTTCAAATCGAACAACTAGGCTGTATAAAAAGTTATGCGTCATAAATGCATACATAAAAAAATATACGCCTCGACTTGAGAACCTCCTCCTTTTTTCGTCGGTTAAAAAGGCGTTTTAATCTTCACCTACATCCAAATTAGGTGTCAACAAAGCATAGCAACAGTCCAACAAGTCTTACAAGAAAAAAGTTAAAAAAATACTGAAGTTCTCTTCAAAATTACAGCGAGGCTCGCGATATCGCGCGCTCGCGTGACTGAAGGTCGCCAGTGCAGATACAGACGATTTGCAATTCAAAAGCAGAAGGTGAGTGGTGGCTATGCGACAGCTCTTGCTATCAGTTGCTTTCGTCTATGGCCTTGGAGAGGTTTAATTGGTGCCGTAATTGTGATTGGGTGTCACCTTGGCACTTATTCTTTGTGGTAGGATTCTTTTTTTAAACCACACCCCTGTTCTGCTTTTACTTATCAAGGTGCTTTTCAATTGTTTTCGTACTACGTTTATTTAAAGTACCGCAAAGGAGTGGAATTCCTTGCCTGGGTTAGTGTTTCCTGCTATACAATAGGGGGAGACCAAAGCAACGATGGATGGACTGTGTGAAAAATTATATGGTTCGAAAGGGGTTGACTACCGAAATGACGATTAATCCATACAAATAAATAAGTAAAATTGAAGTGTCTGTTTGTAATGTCAAAATAACTGATTTTTACTATAAATGCTTATAATGAAAGTATATAAACGGTACGTATAACAAAAAAAAAATAATGAATGAATTATATTTATTAGCAACAATATAGGTACATAAGTTCTTAACATCTGTCATGGGTTTCACTCTAATCGGCATTTCAGCCGTACAAATATTTAGATTATATTTTACAAAAATATTCATTGAAGGAATAAAAACAACTCTCACACAACCAGTTAGAGAAATATAGAAGGAAATGTTGCGCCGACCCCAAATAAATTGTTAAAAGGGCAGAAAAATGATAAAAGGATGCTTTACAAATTGCTTTTTTTTTTAAATTTTTTTTTTAGCTTTTTTTATTTATTTGTTTTCTTTGTCCATGAATCCGCCAAATCGAATGTGCAGATCCAAATAGGGTGTGTAGCACAGCATCTGATCGGATACGAATAGTAGGTTAGGTAACCAACTGCGAGGCAAAATTTCGTACAGAAGACTGCAATATTTCGACATTTTATCATTCTTTCTGCCTATAGCCTTTTCCAAAATATTGGGGTCAGCTTCCAGTCTAACCGGATGCAGCTGAATACCAGTATTTAACATGGAACGGCTGCATATATGACCTCCACAACCCAGTAACTGGGTACCCTTGGTAAGACTGGTTTTCTTACTTAACTACTTCAACATATTATCAATGAGATAATAAAGTTGGGTAGCTCAACCCAAATATTAACATTAACTTTACCGAATCATGAAAGATCATATTGATGACCTATGAAATGTGTACGAGTATGAAGTAGCTTTCGATATTTTCGAAGATAACACTGTTCGTTGGGATGAATTTATCCCAAGAACAAACTTAACATTGCAGTTGAAAAACATGTTCTCCCATACATTCCGACTGAAACAGTAATCGGAGATAAGCGGTCAATGGTCAGTTTTCTTCTATTTTCTTAAATAACTTTAAAACAATTAATTTTAAAATTATAAAAAATATATATATATCGGAACGTCAAGATTTACTCAGTTAGATTTAGACAGACATGTGGGCAGAAGATGGGTTTCGTGCAATGAAAACACACGGGGTGCGATACACGGTGTTTAAAATCACAATCTAACACAATCACTAAGCACAACGAATCGAATACAGTTCCGTGGCATACCAACCCCGATGTTGCCCCGATGCGATCCAACACTGGACTGTTCTGCTCGCCATGAGGTTAGAACATCACGACTCTGTAGAAGCGCGCTGTAGGCGTGGGCACCTCACGTGATGTCGCCAGTGGCGCGCTTGCGATTCGTTACGCGTCCGTACAATTTACCGGATCCGACATATATTTGAGGCCCTCATTTGATATGTCACATAGTTTGCAATACTTTTTTTTAAATTTTCTTATTTGCTACCCAAAACTGACCCCCGTATTCAAAATTCATTTGTTTACTTTACCCATCCGTGTTTGGGTTACAAAAATTCATATGTGTAGCAAATTTCAACTTAATCGGACCATTAGATTCGGAGTAAATTGGCTGCGACAGACAGACAGACACACGAGTGATCCTATAAGGGTTCCGTTTATTCCTTTTGAGGTACGGAACCCTAAAAATTAATATCAAGCGGAAAGCGAAACGTGCAAATTGAAACAAATCATCATCTACTTATTATGTTAATACAATTACTGAAGAAAAATAGCATAAATAAATTAATACTGTGGCCATTTGCATAAGCGGCTCGGTCGAGTTCGGACGTGGATAAAGCCGTTATTTTCGTACCGTGTGGACTATAAAAGGAATTTCCTTGGCTACAAAACCCAGCAAAAATACCTAAATTTATAAATGATTCCATTCTAAAATTGAAACTTGATAGTGGCGCTTTCACCAAGAAGTTGTGTCGAAAACAGTTGTCATGGTTTGGGCTGCAATTCGTGAGGAAAGTTTTGAGTATGAATGTGGATGGCTTAGAGAAGGGGTAGACCAAAGAAATGACAGATGTTTAATGGGACAATTCGTTGGAACTTTTGATTCTTAACAATAGCTTTAGCAGACTGAAAGTTATATCTAAACTATTTTTAATATTACAAATACTGTCTAAAAACATTATTTTACTAAAAGGTAACATAACTAAAACTATTAAAAAACTAAAATATGGCGTCGAAAAATTCCTCCGCATCGCTGTCGACTGGTAAAGTACCCAAGAGACTGGCGGCATTGCCACGTTGTATGGCAATGCTAAGCCGCTGGCCAAGGTAAAAGCCAGCCCTTGGGTCACGGGAAGTGTCAACCAGCCGTTCGGAGATTTCGTTGAACAAACTATGTGCACTCGGACCCCTTTGGCCCAAGGGTTTCAACCCCAAACGGCTCGAAAATATAATTACCGATAAGGTTATTATACTTCCGCCGCTTGAGGTTTTCCGCAGCGGCAGCAGCAGTGCCAGCACAGCACGCAGAGCCAGGAAGATGGGATGGCGCAAGAGTATCGACACACATTGCGTATATTATATCTAAACTATTAATGTATTAGAGGAAGATATGTTATGCGCTAACATCGCAATCACTAAACTTGGGCTCGGCGCACGACTTCATGTGCCGAAACTCACACATCTGTGCTCACAGTCGCAAACCTAGAGTTACCGATAGGCAAGGACAGAGAAAGGAGCCGGCGCTGTCGTGCAAGCGAAATCTCGTTAGCCGCAGAATGTTGGCCAAATGTTTACGATTATGTCCGACATTGCATGTCTATCTCGCTCTCACAATCATGGCGAAGCAAACATTGAATATTATTACATTTTTTAACAAATTGTCATTTTTGGCTGTATTTACGAGTGAAAAGTAATCCCATGGAACTTGTTTTTAGTTTTTGAACTATTTGTGCATATTTTGAAAACACAGGAAGGCATTGTTGCTGCTTATTTAGACAATTACGGTAATTTTATTTAACGTGCCACCAAAACTCAGAATGCAGCTAAGGTAAATTAGGTCCGTGAGCATAATTTATGCAGTCCACGTTGAGGAGCGCGAACCATGTCTTCCCTATTTTATATATCAATGATCTAAACCTAAAATCTTTCAAGGAAAGTGAATCTTTAGCTTATAAAACTGCTATGTTATTATGCTGCTAGGATTAGATGGCTGGTATCTTTTTTTTATAGTTAAATTAAAATATCTAGATTTCCTTCATTATTGACCTAGATTTTTATGTAGATTGCAAAAGAATTTTTGAGTCCTGTAATTGTGTCATACTGTTTAGCGATTGGCTTGACTATATTATTGAGTATTTAGAAATAGGTGGTTACCGGAAGAAATTCCCGGCGCACACTTTAACGAGCCAGCTGGTTTATTTGACCGAAATATAATAAAAAGCTTAGGTTAATTGTAGGTTATCTAAAAATGTACGTAAAGTTAGAAGAAATAAACAAATTGTCCACATAATTTATCAAGACCAAAAGGAATGAAAAGTCACGTTGATACAGAACGATTGACACCCGACCACCAAGAAAACATCCATTCTCCTCATCCGACCGCGTATTTCTAAATCCGGCCTTTCTAGGCACCCACACTCATGGTTGGTAACGCTTTACGGTGGAACCCAATAACCTATCTATCACCAGTTTTGGCATACTGGAGATAGAAAACCTATCTATCTATTTAGGTTTTGATGTCTCAATAATCTAAGACAGATAAAACAAAAGAACACGAACAAACGAAAGGAACTTAAGGACAGATAGAATTATATTGTCTATCATCAGTGGCGATCTGTCTTTTACTGATAGTAGGGAAGTAGGTTTGGCCGGTGGAATAAAGTAAAAAACTATAAGGACGTGTGTTGCAAAGTTATTTGATGTATAAGTCAGTCAGTGCGAAGAATACGCCACTTGAACAACGCTTAATCCTAGTACATGTCGAGCTAAGTTCTACCACAGATTAATACAGAAGATGGGACACTCCGCAAAATCATTTAAATTAAAAGCGAAGCTACGACACAATAAAGTGCAATTCAGGTCGCACAACGTTTCATTACCTACAGTTATATTCACCTATAAGTTGCCTCTCTTTCTATCGCGTAACTCTTATACCTTCTGTCTCGTTAGAGTTGTCTTCTTTTACGACACGGTGCGTGAGTGAGTATCGAAATAACGTGCGAGGCGGCCGGTGCGCGGCAGCCCACACTGAATTGACCCAGTGAGATGAGCCCACCGCGTACTTGTAGCTTCATACCTAAACTGCGGAGTGTCCCATCTGTATTAATCTGTGGTCCACCACTATTAGGTACATTTATTTTGGCAGTACTACTGTTCGCCTCGAAAGAGAAGCGCTGAAATGAAAGGTTTTTATTTGAACATTATATATTTTCATGTAAAACATACCCTGCTTGAAACTCTACATCGTCACAGCCCTGTATTTTGCCGTAACGCGCTTTCTGCCAGTGAAAGGGGTTCCGGGAGACCTTTGTTATAAACAAATGAACGCTACGGAAACTTGTAGCTGATTGGAGTTACAATATTACTCATACAGCGTATTTGTCTTGTATTGTACTGACAGTAGCAGTAATATGGTTTTACTAAAAGACTATTGGTTAGACTAAAAGCCGACCCCAACATAGTTGGGATAAGGCTAGGCAGATTGAATAAAATAGTCTTTCTTCCACATACTGCTCTTGTTGGAACGATGAGCCAATCTTGGTGGAAGGATGTACTTTTGATATCTTTACTCGTGGTGGTTATTGTTATACTTAATAAATTCTTTATTTTGGACCACACAATCTTCATAGTCAATCAATCTGCCTAGCCTTTTCCCAACTATGTTGGTGTCGGCTTCCAGTCTAACTGGATGCAGCTGAACACCTGTGTTTTACATGGAGCGACTGCCTATCTGACCTCCACAACCCCGTAACTGGGTAATACGATACCCCTTGGTAAGACTGGTTGTCAGACTTTCGGCGGGCTTCTGACGACCCGTAACGATTGTCAAAAATCCACGAATGATAGCCGGGACCAACGGCTTAACATGCTTTCCGAGGCACGGAGGAGTCTCGGTACGCAAAGATGGTCACCAACCCCGGCAAGCGTAGCTGGGGTTGATCGACTCGTGCGGCTCTTATAACTTAGCCACGAGCTCTTCTCTCATAGTATTGGTGTAAAAACGACTCAAAAGTATGTTACAAAACTTTTACAAAATAAAAATGATCTGTCAAAAACTGATAGGTCTGTGGCCAACACCATGTTCACACGTGTCTTCGTACCCCGTGCCTAATATAGTGGTTTCCCCCGTATCTATCGTGCACATCCTATTCAATCAACTACGTAGATGGTTACAAGAGTTTACCCACACACAAGAGGAGAGCTGGTGGACGTCGACACCAGGCTGCAGACAGTCTAAGGAAGCCATGCCATCCTTGGATGGTAGGCTAATTAGGCGCTTATTACGCCTGGACAGGAACAGCCTGCGCCTGGTAACGGGGACCATCACAGGACACTGCTCACTAAACAAACATTTCCACACAATAGGCATAACGGACAGTCCTCTTTGCAGAGCGTGTATGGAGGCTGCGGAAACCGGTGTGCATGTGCTGTTTGAATAAAGAACAGAAACCCCAGGGTCACCCAAATCTTTTGCAGATGTTCTCAACCGATCAGGAGATGGAATCAACTTCTGGAGGGAGGTGGGCTGGTTGGAATACCTTACTCACGGACGGCCACCATGGCTCACGCACAATGGTGCACCTAAAGGACTAAGTGGGGAACGAAAGCCCCCATAGCATAACATAGGGTTTTCCACTATGTCAAATAATGTTTTTAGGATGATATTGGAGCTTCCACACAACCTACTCATTATTTACACTGTTTTCTTCCAGATGCAGGGCTATCTATATCTGACTTACAAAAAGATAGGCGAATGACGAAAAAAAAAGTCAAACCACGATTAAAACTGATCAAAACCCTAAATTCAAAAAACTTAAAAACACAGTTGCTGGTGTAGCTACTCAGGGTAGCAACCCAGTGAGCTCTAGTGCTACGTTTACCCCAATATTGACTCCCATGTCCCCCAATGGTCCCCTACCGGCCAGCGGATGTTCGATTGTTTGTATTGACAGAGCAGTACAAATACTCACGGATTATTGCTCTGTAGCCCACACAAATATTTGCACTTCGCTAAAATTTGATGGAGTATTTTAATTTCAAAGTTGAGGCCAAATTGTATTTATTTTAACCCAGCATTTGCCTACGGCTTCGCCTGCGTGAAGTTCGGAAATTATTCCACGGGAACGTACTACCAGGATAAAAAGTATGCTATGTCCTATCTAGGTCATGGTCTACCCATGTGTCAAATTTCATACAAATCCGTTCAGCTGTTATAGCGTGAGAGCGTAACAAACAAACAAACTCACTTTCGCTTTTATAATAATAATTAGGATGTTGAGATGCTATTGACAACGGCTTTGTTGTGAGGAAGTTAATCAAGTGAGAATTCAATTATTTTAGGAAAGGTTTTTTTTTTATGAATATCATCTCGTAGGTCAACCTATGAGCTCCTTATCCGGGCTATCCTGTGATGCCTTAATAAATTAAGGCCTCCAGCAAGTGCATACCACTTATAAACTAAGAAAATAAATAAAATAACTTGATTGTGTGCTAGTTTTCGTTGCCATCCATCCTCCAAGATTGGGTGTTAACAATGTTTCCAGCAACATGTGCTAGTTGCCAAATAATGTCTAGCAACTGTTTGATTAGTTAATATTTTAATACAACACAGAATATTTCATGATTTCGTTTAGAGCTGATTTTTCAACTCTTATCTGAAGAATAAATATGACAGCATGACATATTTTCTATGCAAAAGCTGTCAAACTGAAATATTTATTCTTCAGATAACAGTTATTTGACTATTGAAAAATTTGCCAGTAGAATATTTGTTCATCTTCCCTAGCCTTTTCCCAACTATGTTGGGGTCGGCTTCCAGTCTAACCAGATGCAGCTGAATACCAGTATTTTACATTTAGCGCCTGACTATCTGACCTCCACTACCCAGTTAGTTGGGTAGCACGATACCCCTTGATAAAGTCAAAGATCTGCGAATGACAGCCGGGACCAACGGCTTAACGTGCTTTCCGAGGCACGGGGGGGTGTTGATATGTAATGGATGGTCACCCACCCATCTACGAACTGATCGCGGCAAGCGTGGCTTCGATCCTCGACCGACCATCGATCGACCCGTGTGGCTGTTATCAGAGCTCCTCTTATCAATCTGCCTAGCCTTTTCCGAACTATGTTGGGGTCGGCTTCCAGTCTAACCGGATGCAGCTGAATACCAGTATTTTACATGGAGCGACTGCTTATCTGCCCTCCACAACCCAGTAACTGGGTAATACCCCTTGGTAAAACTGGTTGTCAGACTTTCGGGCTTCTGACGACCCATAACGACTGTCAAAGATCCACGAATGACAGCCGGGACCAACGGCTTAACGTGCTTTCCGAGGCTCTGACTCCATCCACGGACTACCCCGGCAAGCGTGGCTTAACCTGATGGATCGACCCGTAGGGCTGTTATTACTTAGCCACGAGCTCCTCCTATTATGATATTGATTAAAGGGGTTGTGTTCCGGAAGTTTCGCCGCAAGAGAGCGCTGTGTTTGTCATTTGTCAGAGTCATCTTGAAGACAAAGCGACCAATCGGTGACAAGAAAAAAACACTTAGCGCCATTTCGCGGAAAAGTTTTTAACAAGGTACAGTCAGCTATTAAAGTCGATTAACACTTGCAGTTTTTAATCTTATTTACTAAGCGAAATATTTAATTCAACTCGGAACAGGAGTACTTAAAATTGTAAGAGCATTAACTCTTAACAGTTAAATGAAAAAAAACAGCTTGTCGAATCATTTTGTGTTAATTTAGATGATTGTCAAAAGTAGCAGTGTTAACTGACTTCTGTTGCTGACCGTACCTGAATAAAAGCCATTGACAGTTGAAAGAAAGTAACAAACATTTAGCGCCATCTACGCGGAACTAATTTGACAGTTTTCTTCCCCATTAACACTGATTAATACAGATGGGACACTCCGCAGTTTAGGTATGAAGCTACACGCACGTTATTTCGATACTCACTCACGCGCCGCGTCGTAAAAGAACACAACCCTAACGAGTCAGAAGGTATAAGAGTTACGAGATAGAAAGAGAGGCAACTTAAAGGTGAATATAACTGTAGGTAATGAAGCGTTGTGCGACCTGAATTGCATTTTATTGTGTCTTAACAAGAGTCGCTTTTTATTTAAATGATTTTGCGGAGTGTCCCATCTGTATTAATCTGTGCCATTGATCAAATAACGAAATATTTGTTAGCTATTTATGATTAGCCAACTTTCAAGAGTGTGCACCTCCTAAGGATAATATCACTATAAAAAAACACTAATAAGGAAATGAGGTCAACTTCTTTCTGAGGGTCAAAACCTTCACGCCGGGAACCCCACAATATCTAATCTTATTGTAACAAACTATAATCTTTTATCTTCATCGTATTGCTAATCACTTAGCATGATGTCCAGTTTTCCTTTGTTTAGTAAAAAAAAAAATATGTTTTCATCTTGATTAAAAAAATGCGTTTATCTGTTATGTGCCGTGATTTTTATCTCAATTTCAGCAATCAATCAAAATTATTTTTATGTAACTACAAATGATTGCGTAAACGTGAGATGATGTATATTTTCAAATGAATTGTTATCACCGTCGTACTTACTAAAATGTTGATAAGCTAAGGATTACAAGCAAGCCGCTACGACATTCTTGATGCAATCAAGAAAAAGAAACATATTGCCGCGTGAAACAGGATTCTACACATTCATAACATCACGCATTATTTTCCCAAAAAGTTACGCAGCGGTGTACCTATAGTACGCCCACATTCCACCAAGATAAGGGACGAGCCTATTGCCATCAATCGAGCTACTGAGAAATTGGCTAATGGGGAAACAGGATTCCAGTAGATATCTGTGTAAATTCTTCTTCTACCAATAAATACACTTCTGGACACATCTATTGGCCCACCTTAGAGTTTAGGTTTCGATGGCCCCTACCGAAATATGATTGCTAGATTGAACAAAAACTGTTGATGCAGTTTTAAACCTGATACATTTTACCATCTTTTTCGATCGTATTGTTTTAAATTTGAATTCAGAATACCATACGACATGGAGCTACGCCTAACAAGTCGGATATGCGCCTTGTTAAAGGCAATTGATTTTTGAATAAAAAACATGTTTTATCAAATAAAGGTTTAATTTAATAACGCGTGTTGCCTCCATGGGCATCTACCACAGCTCTCATACGATTAGGCATAGAGTTTATCAACCGCTCTATGAAATTTTGAGGGATCATCTCCCATTCCTCTTCTATGGCAGTTTTCAACTCCTGCATCGTCTGGGCAACTGGCTGACGAGCCTTAACACGTCTTTTTAGCTCGTCCCACATGTGCTCAATGGGGTTCATGTCTGGGCTTCTGGCTGGCCAGTCCATAACTGTGATGTTCACATCCCGAAGATATTCCCTGACGATGCCGGCCGCATGGGCTCTTGCATTATCATGCATAAAAAGGAAATTTGGGCCCACATAGTCCGCGTATGGTATCACGTGAGGTTCTAAGCACTCACGAATGTACCTTTCAGCATTTAATGTTGGCAGCCGTGGTCCTGTAACAACCTCAAGTTGAGTTTTGCCGCTCGCGGATATACCGCCCCAGACAGACCATGAGCCACCGCCATAAGCAACCCTCTCTTCAAAGCAGCATTGTGCGAAACACTCTCCCTTACGTCGGTAGACCTTCTTCCTTCCATCATTGCCATGTAACACAATTTTAGACTCATCAGAAAAGAGTACACGGCTCCAATCTCGCTGTGTCCAATTTAAATGACTGCGTGCGAAATGAAGGCGCGCTGTTCGGTGGGCTCGCAATAGTTTGGGGCCATTAGCTGGCTTGTGTGGTACCATATCGCGTTCTTTTAACCTTCTCCGAACAGTTCGAGCGCTCACAGATACTCCGTGGAAGTCGCGAAGTTGGTTTTGTATCTCAATGGAGGTAAGGTGACGATTTCTCAAGCTGGTCGTCACGATGAATCGATCCTGCCTTTCAGTTGTGACCCGAGATCGTGGCCTTCCTTGGCGACGAACAAAGCCGCCAGTCTCTAGGTACCTCCGATAAACATTTCGGACCGCAGATCGACTTAAATTAAGTTGAGCACTCACGTTTCTTTGGCTGTGTCCGGCCTGAATAAGTGCCACAGCTTGGGCGGCGACTTCAGGTGAAGTATCCATAGATTTAAGATAGAACCTCACCTTAATGATAAGAATAAGTAATGTTTGTTGCAAAACCAAAGATATCAATCACTTTTTCAAGAATTAAATCCAAGTAAACCAATGAAACCAAGTTTTCTTAGTATTCGATTGTTTGATATCAACAAACAGGCTCCAAATTGTCTTTTGTTTCTTTAAATTCTGTGTTCGAAATTCAAAAAAAGTCTATTGAATGAAATTGTGAATGTGCCAGGTTCAAAACTGCATAAAAACTTTTTGCTCGACCTAATATAAAATTTTAGCTAGGACCAAACGAAACTGAAAATACAAGGTGGGCCAAAAGATGTGTCCAGAAGTGTATAATCATTTTGTTTCGGACAACTAAAAAGATCCTTAAATTGTTAATAACAGGTTTGGTTTCCGTTTGGTTTTTGTTAGTAACTTAAACTAAAGACGAATTAATGAGAAGATCATCCATCAACACACAACAAGAAGTGAAAACTTGAGCATTAGCCGACGTTCGCACGGACGTAAAAATATCGCAGCAGCATTTTATCGCGCCCTGGATTTTCAACTCTCGGTGTTGAGCCGTGCATTGAGAATCCAACCTAACAACCACCGAGTGCACCCCAGCGCGTCGAAAAAACACTGTTGGATTTCAACTCTTGGCGCTAAGCAGAGCGTTGAAAGTCTAGTGCGCGAAAAAAAATCGCCGCGATATTTTTGTGTTCGTGTGAACGTCGACTAAGTCTTCTCACAAATTACCTTATTATGGCGGAGGAAATGTCTGCCGGCAGAGCATTCAGGATACTATTGTAATTGCTTCTTATTCTGCTTAGGAGTGAGGCCGTTTTTTTTTGCGAATTATAGCATGATATCCATCGGTACGGGTTACCGCGAATATTTCCGAGACATTAAAATAACGAGGCAGTCACAACAGCATCCTACAAACATTGTTGTATTGGACACGTAGAACATCCAGCGACCTTTTCGAGTAGTTGACCCAAAGATTACCGGTATAAAAACTCTGACAATAAGCTTTAAAAAGCGTAATCTTTACTTGGTCAGTACACCGAAGCAAATCTTCATGCCAGCATAAATTACCCCTTACCGCTAGAGCCTAAGCTCCCTCTCAATGTCACCATGGTCACTGAGGTCGTCGGTAAGAAAATACCGACTCTCTCTATATGCGTGGTACCAACTGTGGTACCAGTTCATTGACCTGTATTAAAGAGGAGCCCTTTATCCTGAAGTGGGACAGTTGTATACTAATGTTGTAATTTGTCTTTAAACTTCAGGAATTCCAAGGAACTAACTTATACATTTCTCGAGGCAATCGTAGTCAACTATAAACGTCATAATCAGTCTATAATGTTCTCACTGCTGGAACACAGGCCGGAAGTCTCCTCTCTGTGAAAGGGAGTGAGCCTTAATTCACCACGCGGGCCCAGTGCGGGTTCGAACTTTTGGTTTAGAACACGCGGGTTCCCTCACGGTGTTTTCCTTCACCTTTTAACTATAAACGTAACGTGGATTAAACACTTGGAAATTGTGCAGATTTCTATCCGTGAATAATTTTTGTAATCGGATCAGCATTTCCAGAGACTGAACAAATAATTTTACACATACATAAAATCACGCCTTCTTCTCATTGGGGTAGGCAGAAACTACAGAACACCATCTGCTATGATCCTTACATACTCTTTTTGCCTCATTTACGTTCTATACATCTGATGATACACGCACGCCGCCGCCGGTTGCGAGTACTACGCACCTGACCTTTCTGAAGAACATCACCGATAAGGTCACTATATGTCTTCCCGGCGTTTCCTATCACTGCCTTGTAATATCTTTTGTTAGTCGCCTTGCATTCATCCTCTCAACATGACTAAACCATCTATCTATCATCTCTTTTCATCAATATACCTCTTTATAATGTTGGTTTAGAATTAAGATGTTTAATTGTACATAAGTAACATGCAAAGCACCATGTTGCTGTATGAAATACAAGTCATGGAAAACCATGTCAAGCGAAGGTTTCAGAATAAAGTCAAGTCTATGAAGGGAATTAATGAAGTTCAGTTATTTTCAGCACTCCATACTGGAGCAGACGCAGGCTATATTAGAACGTTACATCAATCGATTCTGCTATTTCAGTTCAAACTTCCATACTGCAATAGGTGATTTAGAATTTTATATGGAACAGAAGGAATAGATTGTGGTCCCTATAGAGTTTATAGAGCTGCGGTTGGGCTTATATTGTTGCACATTTAATTAACTTTAAAAAAGTACGGAATTTTGTTGTCAAAAAATGCATACTTTATGACTTTTAGAGCAAAGTGAAAAGTCCCAAAATTTTGTAGTTTTTTGCGTGGTGCGCCGCGAGCACTAGTTTTTTGAAGTTGCAAATTTGGATAATTGGATAATTTGGTCCATACAACACACCAATAAATCAGAACTACATCATGATTTGCGATTCTAGCCTCTTACTCGTATAATGTCGATTTTTACTGGGCTATGAAAACGGTAGGCTATGTCAGTTTCAAAAAGTATTTTGTGTTCTGTATTTTAGTTTTATCTGCCACCGAAATCTTACAGCACAGCAACGCCACATTTAAAATTTAAATTTCTCCCGTTTTCAGACCTCAAATATTTTCTCGTTCAAAACTCTAAAGGTTGTCCTTTTGTATTCGTTTGATGAATGACGGGTTTGCTTTGTATTTATACGTACCTTTACCTACAATGTCGAGAACTAATTTGTCATAGGGTGTCGGTCCCGAAATCCTTTGACGCTTTCAAACAATTCTACAATACTGAATGTTTTCTTCGGTATTTGACGGTAGAGACAGTGAATGGGATTTGTGAAATATGTTTCGAGACTTGTATTGAATTGCGTTGATTTTGTGAATTAAATTCTATAAAGCCATCAAATACTAGAAATAAATAATCTATCATTGTTCCCAAGCGGTACTTATTGTGATGATCTTCAAAATATTAAGCATATGCTGTCAATCAGATAGTTTTTGAACATGCTGTAGTTTTAAACTCTTTTGTATGCTAACATACGCCTATTTGAATTACAGGTGGTGTCAGAGGGAGCGGGAGCAGCGGCGGTATGCGCGTGGTGTTAGCTGCGCTGACGGCGCTGACGGCGCGCGCGCTCGCCGGGCCGCACGAGCACCGCGCGCGCCACCACGCGCCCGACCACGCCCCGCACTTTCCCGCGCCGGCCCCGCCGCAGCCCTACCGCGGACACGGCGAAGCCGTCCGATACAACCCCGAACTAGACACCATTCTACCCCGACTTGAAGATCATGAGACTTCATCCAAACGCGCCAAGTTCGAAGACGCGGAAACCTCTTCCAAAAGAGCGAAGTATGATGAGAGGTTATACTCGAACCACGAGCGGGCCGACGAGGAAATGATGGCTGATGAGCCACAGCTCGGGCCAGAAGACGAGGACCCGCTCGTTGTCCGCACCAGGAAGGGAAGGGTCCGGGGCATCACACTGACTGCCGCAACCGGCAAGAAGGTCGACGCGTGGTTCGGCATACCTTACGCTCAAAAACCTGTAGGTGACTTGAGGTTCAGACACCCTAGACCAACGGAGAGCTGGGGTGATGAAATATTGAATACTACGACACTGCCACACTCATGCGTCCAAATAATAGATACTGTGTTCGGAGATTTTCCCGGAGCGATGATGTGGAATCCCAATACAGACATGCAGGAAGACTGCCTCTTTATAAACATAGTGACGCCAAGACCGCGACCCAAAAACGCAGCTGTCATGCTCTGGGTTTTTGGTGGCGGGTTTTACTCAGGAACAGCTACTCTAGATGTTTATGATCCAAAAATACTAGTCTCGGAAGAGAAAGTTGTTTATGTTTCCATGCAGTATAGAGTCGCGTCCCTCGGTTTTCTGTTCTTTGATACTCCCGACGTCCCAGGCAATGCTGGTCTTTTTGATCAGCTCATGGCATTGCAATGGGTGAAAGACAACATAGCTTATTTCGGAGGAAATCCTCATAATATAACTTTATTTGGGGAGTCAGCTGGGGCTGTATCAGTGTCATTACATTTACTGTCTCCTTTGTCGAGAAACTTGTTCTCCCAAGCGATAATGCAGTCAGGAGCAGCGACCGCACCTTGGGCGATTATATCGAGAGAAGAAAGCATTTTGAGAGGCATTCGTTTAGCAGAAGCTGTCCACTGTCCACACTCTAGAACGGATGTGGGACCAATGATTGAATGTCTACGGAAGAAGAGCCCTGATGAACTAGTCAATAACGAGTGGGGTACTCTCGGCATTTGCGAATTCCCTTTCGTCCCGATCATAGATGGCTCCTTCCTAGATGAGTTACCTGTTCGATCGTTAGTCCACCAGAACTTTAAGAAGACGAACCTTTTGATGGGTTCGAACACGGAGGAAGGTTACTACTTTATACTTTACTACCTGACTGAATTATTCCCTAAGGAGGAGAATGTTGGGATAAGTAGGGAACAGTACTTGCAGGCTGTAAGAGAGTTGAACCCCTATGTAAATGACGCTGGACGCCAGGCTATTGTGTTCGAGTACACTGATTGGTTAAACCCAGAAGATCCTATAAGAAACCGTAATGCTTTGGACAAAATGGTAGGAGATTATCACTTTACGTGTGGAGTGAATGAATTTGCGCATCGTTATGCAGAAACTGGAAACAATGTTTTCACATATTATTACAAGCACCGTAGTAAGAACAACCCCTGGCCGTCTTGGACAGGAGTGATGCACGCCGATGAAATTAATTACGTGTTTGGGGAGCCCTTAAATCCAGGGAAGAATTATTCTCCAGAAGAGGTGGAATTTAGCAAACGTCTGATGAGATATTGGGCGAATTTCGCGAGAAGCGGGTAAGAATTTAACTTTTCATTATCATCCAATCTATGTCATTGATAAAGCTTAATGTCTGGCGGCTTAAATAAGTACATATTCTTTTTGATAAATCATTTTGTTCAAAATTTAATCAGAAATTCAAATCACAACGCACCTAAACGTAATCGTCATCTAAATATTGATAACAATATTTCAAACTACGCAACTCTCTAATTCCAGAAACCCATCTATAAATCCGAGTGGAGAATCAACGAAGGTCCACTGGCCGGTCCATTCAGCGAATGGAAGAGAGTACTTGTCCCTAGCAGTGAACTCAAGCTCCATTGGTCGCGGGCTGCGCGTCAAGGAGTGCGCCTTCTGGCAAAAGTACTTGCCACAGTTGATGGCTGCTACCAGTAAGTATGATTTCCTTGACTAGCTTCCTTTTAGTTTTATGATTTGATGGACATAGCAACAAAATGTGACTAACCACAGATTATGACATATTATAAAAACCGAAAACAAACTAAATCGAAACTGTGATGTATCCAAGTACAAGGACCAAAATAACATTATCTAATGAAAGAAAAGGCTATTAAGGCCCCTGTTTAAGGGGTCCACTGTAGAGTTCTATATTTATTTATTAGCAAGAAAGCAGAAATAGCCCATTCAATAACAACATGAAACATCGCAAACGCGATTGTAACTACGATTTTTTTATATGTTGTTAGGTCCCCTGAGAGTAGTCTATTCCCAAGTTTGCAACACTTTTTTTTTTTTTTTTTTTTTTAATCTTTATTGTTTCAATTGGGGTTTTTATCCCAATGGATACGCCAACCCCATCATGCCTTATACTGACTACTACGATGCAATGCTGTTTGCAACACTTAAAACCTTGTGCTACTCTCATGGTGCTCTCAAAAAACTGCGAAATTCTGGCACTTATTTCTGTGTTTTTAGAAAAATATACCTTATGGACGCGTTTTTAAGTATCTTTGTTGTACTTTTGGTAACGCAAACTATTTTTGGATCAATTTGAGCCCAACTCAAGTACTCTAGGTCTATTGGTTGCAAACATACAGCTAGTCAAAGATGGGTACTTTTTTCCAAACAGCGACTAATTATTATCGATAAAGTCATTTGCAAGATACGTACTGGCTGAACTAGGTCCAGAGAAAAGTCATCAAAAAGAATTTGTAGAAAATTAAATTAGCCTTGATTTATTACCAAAGTGGTGCGTCTAGGCTTCATAGTTTCTTCAAAAATAATGGTGGTCCCACGAGTGGTGATTTTTCCTGCATGCCAGTGGATGTGATACCACCTCTGCCCTTTTCTGGCACGACAAGATGAAGTAGTGCAACGTTCTAAAAAAACCCTGAGTGGATAGACCTTGTCAGCATTTTCCTTGATCCAAACTTTAACAAGGAAGAAGTAAGAAATACCGGAGAGAAGACCTAGATGAACCTCTACGGAGGAGATAAGGGAACGGAGACTGCGAGACTCAGTATTTATAAAATCGGCAGCAACGGCCAAACTCAACCTAACCAACCAACCCTGTCGATAATTATTCACTTTTTGGAAAAAAGTGCCCATCTTGGACTAGCTGAATCTTCGCAACTAATACACCTAGAGTGCTTGAGTTGGGTTCAAATTGTACCAAATTTAAATTGCGTCTTTAAGATAAGTTAAAAAAAAAAAATTAAACGACTGCCAGAATTTCGCAGTTTTTCGAGCACCATGGGAGTAGCACAAGGTTTTCAGTGTTGCAAACTTGGGTTCCAACTGTCAATAATTGGTACTTTTGTGGGTATATATTTTTTTAAATTGTGAATGTTATCTTATTTGTAATCAGTATGCGTTTTTATTTTAATGATTTTGCGTTTATTATTACAGATAAGCCAGAACCCCCGAAGAACTGTACAAACAGCGCAGCCCCCGTGAAGGTATCGTACGAAATCTTCGGAGTCGGCGTGGTCATCGCCACTGGCCTGGCTCAGACCTCGTTCTTCAAGTACATGATGTACATATGAGTTTGTTGTGTGGTCTCCGAACCTCTTCAATTTATTTGCTTCGTCTATTACTTCTTTACTAAGAAGATTCTAAATGTTTAAATATGGGATTGTTCGTACATTGTGATCGTACTGGTCAAATATTTTTAATGCAAAGGATGTTGTGACTTGAATGTAATTATTAAACATTAAACGAAAAAGACCATGGAAATATATAATTATTATCTAAAGTTGGAAAGTTATATCTCAAATCTTATTTCAATTTTAATAATTGTTAATTAATTATTTGACATTTCGGTCGGCTTTTGATATTACTATTGCTTATATGTGTTTTGTCAGCAGATTTACTGTTCAGATGTTTGATTAGGCTTCAAGTGACTAATAATCAGAATCTTATTAGTGAAGAAGCAATTAATTCGTGTATAATATTATGTGTTGCCGCCAAAGAATCTCTGGAATATTTTCTTATCAACTTATTTTTATAATGTAGAGTATTTTAGTTGTAAGCCACCTCGAGTGTTGAATTGCTGAGTCCATTAATATTCGTCTAGATATCTGTTAAGTTCAATAGTTAATGTAAGCGATGTAACGTATTGTTTAAATTTTAATGTTATATTTTAAAAGGAGTGATTTCTCCAACTACATATCACTTGTTAATAACAAATTATAGATTACTGGTAGTCGTAATTTCGTCATAGTATAAGTACCTATCTACATATCTTCTGTAGGTTAAAGAACTTTTGCCATGTGGTGTGACGTCATCGTCAACTTTGTCTTCATAATGCTAAGGGGCAAGTTATTGAAATTGAGTCTGCGGTGTGTTTCGGAGTTCTAAGAAGGCGTAGATATGAGAAAAATGATTAAAAATGTTAGCTTTAAATCGCCTCTAACGCAATACATATCACGCAAGGCATAGAAAAATTTAAGTTCATTATAGCCTTAGATAGTAAGTTTAATATAAGCTAGATCATTTCACAACTCTGTAGCGGACCAATATTAGAAAGTTGTACGTGTTAAAATGGTTCGATGTAAATCAATCGGTGGGAATAAAGAGGATCGTCAAACAGAATCATTTAAAACGAATCAATGCAACAATTATGATATTTATGACAAAACCAATGAAACTATAGATACAAAATTGAATAAGACTAAAATTCATAATAATGTTACAATATTATAAACTAATGGAAGGCAAAGTAAAAGACGTGACGAAATCCAAAGGAATGAAAGATGTACAGAAAGTAGTATACTGAATGTATTAGAGAATACAAAACTTAGTACATTACGTTTAGGGTCGATACATCTAGTTTAGAGATCGTAGTGCCAGCGGTTCAGCTTTCAAATATTGGTGGACGATAGATGAATCTTTACAATTCGAGATTTAAGATAACAAATATTACTAGTACAATACTGTAAGTTTTCTCGTGACAGCCGACTAGACAACCGAATACTTCATTGATGTAAATAAATGAGTGTTAGTATTATGTAGGAACTCGTGACGCCCTTAGTTCTTTTTTTAAAGGGCAGATCAGACGGGTGCCTATTTCGTATATATCGAAAAAATATTAACCTGTTGTGAAGGACGATACCTATGAGATATAGAAGCTAAATGTAATTTTTACGTAGTATTTGAGCTTCTGTTGTATTATTTTCATAGGCTACGTGATCGTACATTTGGATGGACGGTGTCTTTATTCGCTACGTTAGTTAATGTATAGTAACAATTCATGTTCTAGTTCCACGTTCGATGTTTCACGGATTACGCTTATTTTAGATCTGCGTATATAAACCTATAGAGTGCCTCTTATTCACTTTTATATATATTGATACATAGGTGATACTGGTAGATGTAGTTCGCGTTATTTCTCGATGCACTGTTTATTTGTTTTTATATTACTTGTTCAAGACAGACGCGTAGTGCCAAATGAGATTGAGAAATCTGAAAAGGGTATATAGGTTTGAATTATGCGATACAGATATAAATATGTTTTGACATAAGAAATGTATATTTCAAACATTCGTTACGAATGATGAAGATTATGATTTGTTCAAAATTAATGCTTTTCAATTTGCCGGGAGTTGTTTTGGGGTTGTAGTGTGAATATGAGCTTCTATTTATTATTGAGTTGGTTTGTCAGTATTTACAGATAATAAGTTTACTGCAACACAGATGGATGACACTTGTGATGCAGTTTACTTCCCGCTGCACTCACCTGAACCAAATAATAATAGTTGGCTTGTAACAATTGTAAAAAAACAGGTATTGTGGAAAAGAGTTGAGATTACCCTCAAAGTTTATAAAAATTCGCACTGTTTCTCACAATATAACCCTAAAATATCACAATATTATTGAAGACACTACACAATATTGCTATGACAATAAAATACTTTACGAAAACTCATTTTTTATGATAAAATTTGTAATATTCTAATCCTTTTCCTAACTGATCTTAGATTATCCTTAATATATGCAGTGAATTTTACAAAACACAAGTGAGTCACATTTTAGAAAATTAAAATATTCTCTTTGTAAGTTAATGTTTTAAAGTTTTAATTTTAGGTAAAGCTAGTTTGATCGTTAAAAATCTACAATTATAGTTAAGTTCACAACAAACTTTTAACCTTGAAGTTTTTATACATACTTTCTCTATTCTCTCTTCTTGTATCTCTTTTTTTTAAAGTATCAAGTTATTATTTTTCCTTGGTCTTTAATTTGTATTATCTTCGTTTTTGTTCACATCTTCATTATTCCCTTACGTAAAATTATTTTCAAGCATATTTTTTATAAAAAGTTGAAGCCTTCCTTCGTGTTTTGTAAAATTTAAAAATAAATGTAAAATATTCCGTTGCTCTTCATACACCGATACTTCGCTTGGGACTCCGCTTGGCTATAATGTTAAATGTAAAATAAAATAATCAATGTATTACGAATGGCCTAAAACTGTAGAAGGTACGACTTTGAGGCCTACGAGAATTTTCCGTATTGTTATTTTACATTCAAAAGTTATCTTTTTTCAATTCTAATAGCGATTCAAGTAAGTTAAATAACATTAGTGCTATGATTGCATTATTGAATGTTTGCAACGTTTGTGTTTAATTATAAAAATAAATGCTTGTATATAAATTATTTTTTATTTACCATATTTAACTCACGAATTTATACCTACTTGACACAGTTAAAATACAATGACGATATCCATTGCTTCATTCTTTTTTAGATAAATTAAAAAAAGTTTAACATGATTTAATAAGGAACACTTATTTTTACAGACACCTATTAATTATTACCATAACTAGACTCTACCATAGTAACAAATATTTACAAAAACCCATATTAAGTATGTATAATAACTTATCTATGGTAGATTTGTAGTGATGAAGTCCATCAGACTGATCTCTAGAAGTTCGTTGACTTCGGCCTGGAAGATAAGCATATGATTGTTTTAATAATATCAGAATTTTAGAGCACGATAAAAATATATTGCGTCCAGATTGATATTCCACTCACATTGTGGGCTTTGATAGCGTCGGGTACAGTTGAACCGATGAAGTTATTCACTTTAACGGAGTAGTCCTTGCCTTGGATGACCAGCTTGATGTCAGACTACAAAAAACAGTAATTGATGTTTATTTCCCTGAAGACATAAGATTATTAGTACCATTGATGAGATGAAAGTAGGTACCATTTGGTATTGCCTAAAAAACAAAAGCTTTCTTCTTCAACATCAGCCTAGGATTTTCCCAACTATTTTGGGGTCAGCTTGCGGTCTAGCATGCAGCTGAATACCAGTATTTTACATAGAGCGACTTCCTACCTGACCTCCATAACCCAGTTACTGATTACAGTTACAATACCTCTTCGTTCTACTGGTTACTGGATTTCTGACTTCTGACTTCCCGTAACGACTGTAAAAGATCTACTAATGCCAACATATTTTCCGAGACACGAACTGCTTATTGTTGGAAAAACAACTTACAAAAATGTCTTCTAAAGTGAAATTGATGATAACACGGTGGACTGATATTCCGGAGAAGATGCCAAAGTTAAAGCGGACTTCACCAACGATGCGGACGCTTCGGATCTCCACCCTGCACAAACAAAGGGAAAAGATAAAACGTTAAGTAACAATTTTAAAACAAATTTTATCTATTTAGTATGTTATTGTTAGTACTTACTTTCCTGATGCCTCTACATTTAATGAACTGCTAAATAGCATTGCTTGGACTGAAGCAGCTCCTGAAAGAAGTGAAGATGTTTTTCACCTGAAAAACTTTGATAACCTTAAAAATCTCAGTACTTTGAATTAATGAGAGAACTAGTTTGAGTAAATTATTTGCACTTGTAACTTACACCTTTAAAGATATTGCGAAGCAATATAATATTTTTAAACCTTTAAAAATATTATATTGCTTCGCAATATCTTTCTTCCTTCTTTTCTTTCTTTCTTTCTTTTTTTTATCTTTTTTTTTTTTTTTTTTCTTAAAGCACCTGCTTTAAGAAGACTGTCAAGTGAGGATAGTGGAGAGTGGCGTGAGGGAGAGGCAACAGTCGCGCCCTCGCGCCCCTAGCCGCCGCAGGAGACGCCCTGGGCGGCGGGAATCTATTGCCGATTCCCGGCCACAGTAGGCGCGGGCTTGCGGACGACGAGCAATGGGTAGCTCGCTGTCCACTAAGGACAAGACCCGGGTCGACGGCGCGTTGTGTTCCACGCGCGCCTCAAAGAGATGTCAGCAGTGATGGGGTCCAATAGGGCCGATGCCGCCGGGGTCGCGGGTTGTTCGAAAGAGATACCGTGGCCCTGGCACGGGCAACTGAAGGAACACGGGTGGGTTCTAGTCAGTAAAAGTCTGACATGCCCTCCCGCTCCGCCCAGAGCGGGAGGGAGAAGTTATTTGATGATTTCCCATCCATGATGGATAGTGGAAATGGAAAGTTTTATTCGAATACTCATTTTTCGTGGTGTTGAAATGTTATGAACATCAAAAAATTAGAAAAACTTAAATATTCAGCAGTCATTAAGCTGATTGTGTTCTTACCAACAGAGACTTCGACGAGAGGAAGTTCAATGTCGAAGTTGAAACGGGAGGTGATAAGGCTGTAGTTGATTTTGTGGATGACAATTTGGCTCAGACCAGTGCTTAAGAAGTCTTCGACAAAAGCTTCACAGTTGAAGAGTCTGAGAGTGATCAGATAGTTCAACTAGCTAATTATATTATATAAGTTAGATGAAGGTCATTGAATAACACTAACGAGAAAAATAATAATAGATCTGATTTACTTACGCTGCTACTGACAGAGACTTTGCAACATATCTGTTATTGACGTAGAGAGGATCAAGACCAGCATCCTTGATGGATTGAGTCGCGGCTTCGACGCTCTTTGCAATGGAATTGCTGACTACACGCTGCTCTGTCGGGTCAACTGCAACGAGTTAGTTTACTGATTACTGTACCTACATACTGGCACCTGAGACGAACAGAAAATCAATAATTTCAGACTGCCACCTGTAATATTATATTAAAGAAGGAAGGAAGGCTAAAATACAACGACCGAAAATAGACATATGCACATAGACGAGTGCACTTACACTCGCTGTACGTAAACCATATCAATGTTTACGTGCGTTGAGGCTCGTTGTGTGGAGTTCACCTGATGTACTAGTCTCTGATACTGGATTAGTATAGTATTATGCTTTATTGGTTAACGAGACAGCAAGGAGCTACTTGTTCTTCTTCTTATCGCACTAAATCAATTTAGTTCAGTAGGTGGCCAATTTCTGTTATCGGTGCCTGGCTGCAGTCTCATGTGATGCAGGTGTAGGTAGCAAAGTACCAAGATATGTACTTTGTACATATATATAAGTAGCAATAAATCAATATAAGAACTTTTTTTTAATCTTTAGATTGAGATATATAATAATATATTCATAAAAAATATTTGATGAGTAAATGTTGAGCGAGATTTATAAAAAATTGTTTACTTACCAGTGTTTGTGATTGTCCCAGGAATTATTAGAGCACTGATGTCAGCAACGAGAAAAGCGAAAAACACGATCGAATTCATTTTGATTAAATTTTAATGACTGTATAGAAATTATTATACGCCATGCTATGCTTCAAGGATATTTTCACATTCAAAGAAGAATATTTTTTCTATTATTATTTAAAAGTGCTTGTTTATTTGTTGATTTCGTAGTTTGCAATAAAATTGCAAATTGTTGTTTGCATTGGAACGGTATTTATATCAATTGCAAATTGTTTGTTCCCACCAAATTGCAGCGCCATTGGTTTGAGAACCTGAAGATAAAATAGTCCCTTTTTTGTCTTTTTGTTTGTTGTTTACAATAATAATACAATCAGCTAATATCACATTTATTTATATATATATATATGTTGAGTTAGAGGGAAAGTTGACCTTTATTGTTATGGGAATAAAATACTGAAAAATAACAATGAAGAAGGTATAATATAAAAATAAAAAATAATAAAAGGACGAAGAGCAACATTTTCGTGAAGAAATTACGTGTAGTGCTTTCCGTTGGGAAGTGTCTGTTTGTCGTCTCGATTCACGTCGTCACACACAATGGATTAATTTAAATCTTCTTCTTTAAGTTTTCTTTCATCCTTCGGAAGAGCCCTATTGATTTTCGTTATAAAACTCATAACCGTTCTAAAGACATTAACAAAAGTTGATGAATTTTCTTAGATTGTTTTCAACATGTTTCTGCCTTTGAGGCATGCACTTTTGGATTTTTCGATGTTGGTCCTATGGGGAAAGTTGTTCAGTTTGATGGTCTGTACCATACCCTTAAATTTGGCTACACCTTTCTGATACACGCCGTAATTAAAAGTGATACACGCTGTATATCTAGAAGAGATATAAAAGTATAAAAGAGATTTCAAAGTGCATCTATAGCCGGCTCTTCGTCATTTTACCCTCTTCTTTATCCTTTTTCAGTATTTTATACATGCTGTATAACTTTCAATAACAAACATCCATACTTAGCTAATCTCGCTTCCAAATATGTGTTAAATGCATTTTCTTTGTGTCAGACAATAATGACGTTATAACTAGTTTATCATTCAGTTAAAAGTAGGTCTTCTAAGCTATATCCGTACGGTAGGTATGTGAAATTGATAAGATTTGTATCACTTTTAATTGTTTTCTGATAACTGGCTAATTAGGATATTGCATACATGCTCAAGTTTATTTGAATTTGAACGCGCTAATCTCTGGAACTACCAGGCGGATTTGAAATATTCTTTTTGTATTTGATGTTGAGGAAAGCCTTTAAATATCAAAAGAACCCATAAGAGCCGAACTAAAAAAAAAGGGCCAGAAAGAACTCTAAGCAAATTCAAATTCATTTATTTGCTTAGAATGTAGATTTACAATGTATGTCCTACACATAATAAAATATTAATTATTACAATCTATTATATTAATATCATCATTCTCCTGCCCTTATCCCAATCTATTTGGGGTCGGCGCAACACGTCCTTTTTTCCATACTTCTATATTATTCGTCATCTCGGTAGTCACCCCCTTTCTAGCCATGTCATCTTTCACACAATCCATCCATAGTTTCTTTGGTCTTCCCCTACTCTTATAGCCATCGACATTCATACTCAAAACTTTCCTCACGACATTTTCCTCGTGAGGAACGTTTTGAGTATGAATTACGTATTACATTAATATAAAAATAAATAAAAAAAAGACATCAACAACAAAGAGTTCATGCATTAGTATTATAATGGAACAAATTAATTAATTGATGTCAAAGTTCAACAGATAAAGATTAATACAATGTCAGAATATATAAATAATTGTAAATTGTAATAATCTCACTATTATTATAGAGGCGAAAGTTTGCGAGTGTGTGTATGTGTTTGTTACTTCTTCACGCTCAAGGCTACTTTTTATCCCGGTCTACGTGGGTGAAACCGCGGGGTGCAACTAGTAATTGATGATGTCATAACTGTTACAATGTAAAAGTTTGATTCCGTAAAATCCTATCATTGATTCATTATTATAAGTTATATGCCAATATTATTAACAGTTTCCTTTTCAGCGATCTGACATGTATTCATTAAGATCGTAAAAGCATTTTTCTTTTAAACGAGTAATAGCGCGGTCAGGCCATATGGATACGACCGACGGGGTGGGTCGAGAGAACAAGAAAAATCTCGCGGAAAAAGTCGCGGGCAGAAGCTAGTAATTAATATGGGACTTTAATTTCACCAGCACCATAAAATTATAATGTTCAGATCAAAAAATGGTAAGTATTGTTGTTTAGCGGCAGATATAGGCATACCAGTAGAAAAAACCAAAAACAGTAATCACCCATTGTGAATTTGTGAGTGACACCATAGAGGCACTACTGAGATGACGGCTAAAAGATAACGGAAGAAAAAGATGTGCTGCCAAAAGTTGGGTTTTTTTTTTTTTTTTTTTTTTTTATTGTTTCCAGACTAGTTCCGCCAACGTAATTGGCGCCTATTTTATAGCTATGTCTCATCCATACAAGTTCTTGCGTGCATGCCTCTCGTACTTCCATGCTTCATACTTTATCTTTCTTTTATCCATCATCATATATTCAGTGGGTGGGACTCCCACTTATTACCTACTTCTCTATTTATCTATTCTTTATTCACTTCCATTTTTCGGGGAAATAACTTTTTACACATTTACTTTTTGTTTTTACTTCTTATATAAACTTAGCTTATTATATTAAAACATTTGTATCCAAGTAATCTAAAAATATTTTAACATATAAAATATTCTCTTTATTACTATTCTTATTTTAAGACATATTTCTCGAACAACAAATTTCAACAGTTTTCTTTTAAAATACACTTACATAACTAACTTTACTTATTTACTATTCTATTTAAACATTATATTGCTTACTATCTACTGCCTATTCTATTTCTCAAATTTTTGCGCATTTGTCCTATGTTTACACTATTATATAAGAATATATTATGAAACATAGTTTCTTTATCTGGTTTTATTTCTTTCAATTACTTTCAGGGCTATATTCTCACAGTAGGCTATAAGTTTATTCCTGTTCTTACTATGTTTATCTGTCATTATCTCCCCTATGCTCTCTCTTTGCAATTTTTTACCTATCTCCTGTTCTAGATTGTAACGCTCTCTTGCATAAATTGGACAATCTAATATCAAATGCGGGACCGATTCCGCCACATCGCGGTCACAGTTACACGATGGGCTCTCTTTACACTTAAATCGGTTTAAGTATTCCGAGAAACCACCATGTCCCGTAAGCACCTGCGTGAGTACACCTACTGGCCTCACCTGTTTCACAATACGGTAGGCAGCTGCGGCGTTCGGAAGGAACATTTTCGTCACCGAGGCCGTCCCACCAGACACATATCTACGGTTCCATTCGTCAATCGAACTCAAACGAATTTGGCGTTTAACGAATGAAACCGGACACTGGTCATAGTCAGGCTTCCTCTTTGACGACAACGCCGCCCCCTTAGCCAGCTCATCCGCACGCTCGTTCCCTGGCAAGCCCGCATGGGCTTTGATCCAGAAAAGAGACACAGCTTTTCCCTGGTCCAATGCCTGAGCCAAATTGGCTCGTGCGCGGACCGCCAGAGGGTGGAGAGAACCGTGGCTCGCAAGCGTCTGCAATGCTGACATTGAGTCGCTGTACAGGCCATAGGTCGTCTCATTGCGCTTGAGGATTACGTCCGTTGCCTTGCAAATAGCCAGTAGTTCCGCCTGGTAGACAGTGCAGTAGCTGGCTAGGCTGAGCTTCGTGTTTTTGATTTCGCCTTCATTATCCCACAAAGATAATGCGGCTCCGACCTTCCCCTCGATCTTACTGCCATCAGTAAATATGAGCACTGCCTGCAAGTTATGACTATCTACAGTCTGTTGGTCTGCCAGGCACATAAACTCAAAGGCCATCTGTTTGGCGGGGTGAAGTGTCTCTGTAAATCTCACCGCACTCTCAATCTCCCTGTCTCCTGGTACAAACTCGGACGACCCTCTCCTTGCCGTATACAGAGCGGCTGCTTCTTGTATACGGAGGTCTAGAGGTAGTATCCCAGCCAGCACCAATGCAGAGTTTAGTGAGACCGTACGGTAAGACTTACAGAGCTCAAAAGTTGGGTTAAAGGCAAGATGATGATAATGTGAATGGCAAACATAAGTTCACATAGTTCATATTATTATTTCCACCCTGCAGCAGAGTCTATTGGTATTCTCATTAGTCGCTTTAATGCACGAACTCCAGATAATTATTGTAAACATACGCCTCAAATAACAATTAGAAGATATTATCTAAAAGATGAGACAATTTGATAAGGCATCGATTAAGGATCAAATTGCTTTCGAATCATATAAATACGATTATTTTTTATCATTGTGCGTTATTCAACTTTAGAAGTATCACGAGGTAAGACATATTAACTGAAGAAGATCATGCATCATTATGTTTTTTTCATTTATGTGTAAAATTAAATCCTGATCAAGAAGACACGAGTAGTAATGTTCAGGATTTTAATTTTTTCAGGACTTTCAGTTTTATGTATATTTTAACAACCAATTTTATGATTTCGTTAAATTTACCGGTGGTTAAAAACTTACTCAAATATTTTTTCCCAGCAGAAAAGAAATATAAATGAAAATGAAAGTCATCCTTGCTTTCGCTTTCCTCATCGCAGGCATCAGTGCCACAACAATATCAGTGCGGGAAAGGAAAACTATATGTAAGTAGAATTTTATTTTTCCAAACAATCCACTTCTTTATTATATACGATCAATTATCCAACCTAAAAGACCTTTTGAATTAAACATAATTATTGTTTTTTTTTGAACATTCGCGAAGTTGAAGAATAACAACCCTATAATTAATTAAACTTTAGTAAAAACAAAACCAAATAACATAGAAGATGTCAAAAAAGCAAAAGTAGATGGAGTGGAGAAGTTGACGTTGGGCTAAAATAGCACAGACTAGGAACAATTAAATAATATTTTTTTAATTATTCCAGTTGACTTTTCGAACGAGCGATTAATCAGCGGTCAAATAGAAAGTGCCATTGAAGATGCAAGCCAAGCCATCAAGGATGCTGGACTAGACCCCTTTTATATACAGAAAGAAAGCTCCAGCTACGAGCTACCAGTGCCCGTGTAAGTAACTAGTAAATTATCCATGTATACCACTTTAAATTCCTAACTACAAAGATTACCAATAACTAAAATAGGTTTTTCGAGTTTGCTAATTTATTTTCCATGAAGCTCAGAATTAACAAAGATCCATGTTATAGTTTTGAGAAGTTACGAAGTTCTATCCTTACATAATAATGTTGATACATTTATATTTGGTAATAACCATTAGAAAAATTCACACTCAAACTGCATTCATGTTTATTTCAATTGTAAATTAATTTAATATTTTATTTCCAGTATATTTAACTATGAAGCCATAGTTGAGGACATGCTGAGCACTGGGCTCAGCAATATCAAGACTCATAGAGTTAGCTATAGCCTTATCACTTCTCGGCTCAACTTTGACATTGAGCTGCCTCTTATTCAATTTTCTGTTGGTAAGCTAACTTGACTACTATATTAACCCCAATTAATTCAAAAATGTTCACTTCTTTTAAAAGATTCTTAGACGAAGAAACTTTTTATATGAAGTAATTACATAAAAAGTTTCTTCGTCTAAGAATCTTTTTCTATTACAAAGGATACTATATATATTTAATTGAAAAATGTTCACTGGTTTACTGTACCTCATAAGGTATTTAACTATTTCAGCGTCTGCTAAGGCTGATGGAGTTCTCTTCAGCAACAAACTTGACTTTGATGCCTCTGGAAAGTAAGTAACGCCTAAGCCACTAAACAGATCGTTATGAAATTTGACAGATAGGTAGCCTGGTAGGCTAGGCTACTTTTCGTTCTGGATAGTTATATTAAAATGTGATGCCTAGGCAAAGTTGCGAGCAACAAAAGGTATATTTCATTCTTTGCAATGTTTATTAAGCCAAATAAAATAATTATCTTGTTACTTCTTTCCAGAATCGACGTCGTGAGTGTCCGCGTGACTGGCGTAATCCGCGTCAGCGTCGGTGTCATCTCCGGCATTTCTATCCGTAGTATCTCTATCAACTTCACACTGGGAAATATTAACGTAAGCTTTATTCTTATATTTAATCTTTTCATTCACTTTGTCGTTCGTTCGGGTGGAAGATTTTACTTAACGTTTTCTTGAATGTCACAAGTTGTTGTGTGGTAGTATAGCACAATTGCTATGCTATTATTATAGCTCATAACATAAAATCACGCCTTTAATCCCCGAAGGGTTAGGCAGAGGTGTACCCACATTTCAACAGTTATATAATAATAGGTAGGTAATTGTAGATGATTAATTTTATTGTATTACCTTTTCTTACAGTCTGACGTCAAATTGGTTGTCATGGGCAAGGACTACTCCGATGGTGTCAACGATTTCGTCGGCAATTTCGTTCCGAACACCATCAAGGCTCATTCTGTAAGTAGTACATACGAGTATAGTTTGTCTTTAATTTAGGAATTGGCGGTCTTTTGTTTTTATTAAAACCTGCTTTATAGAAGTTATCCTTCGAACCTAAGAATTAAGTATCCTGATAAACAATACAAATATACCATGGAATTCGACCATATTCTGAAATAACCAACTGTTGACCGCGAAATTGGTTTCATACACGTTGATATTCCTTTTTCGAGGTCTTAGTTTTACATCGCGCCAGTCAGTTAGTAATGAAACTGTATCTAGAAAATATTCAAATTTGTATATTATTTCCATTACAGAAAGAAATCAACGAGCTTCTGGAGATCGTTCTACTGGAACTCATCGAAGCTAATTTGTAAAATTGTTAACAGTTATTTAAGATAATGGATAAATATGCTCATAGTGTTATTAATAATAAGCCTAGATTTAGGTTTTTTATGTGAATAAACAATTTTTATTTATTTATTTATTTCATTTGGGAAAACAAACAGTAGTATACTAATCATAAACAGTGTTGTCTTAAAAATTAGTACTTTACAAATATACTACCCACAACATTTTCCAAAATTTTGTATCTTAATAATTATATTTTTAATATCTTCATTTAGCTTTGTTATCCGCCCTTTGCAAACTTTATGTTTATAGATGAACGTGTTTTTCCTTAGATACTTACGTGCAGAGGTTGATTTGCAATGGTTGCAACATTAAGATCAAAGTAACGGTTGATAACATTCGTTTAGTCTATTGGTTCCTACATGACCGATAATAAAACAAACTAATTACGTCACAACATATGCATCCTGTTGACTGTGTAACATAATATTTTATACAGCTGATCAAAAACAAGGGCAAACAATCTTTCTTCTGCCGACAAACTGTCCTGCAGTTTGGCAGAAGATTTGTGAAGTACTCTTCTGTAATTTTTGTTGAAATAAAAAAAAAAAAAAAAAAAAAAAAAAAAAATCCTTCCCTTTCGTTAGCAGTTACATTTTCCATAATGGGTTTATTGTTCTACGTTTTTCTAACAATACGGACATCGATTCATTAACCAAAAATCCTCAATTTAGATACCTATGTATGTCAATGGTTGCTACCACCATGTGTCAACATAAGCAATCAATTAGTCACTAATTAATTCAGATCGATATATAAACTAGGCGAATTTGGTAGGCAGTTTACTGCAGCTATAGAGTTTTGTTAGGTAAGTTAGCTATAGCATATTTTGATTTCCGAATATAATAACCATTTTATTATTTTTCTCTGACTTGGAATTGTAACTTGGTTTGTTAATGTAATAATAGAAATATTATTCCTGATTGTTATAAATCGTATCTTTTAGCAAGAGGGTCCCAAGTTAGAGATTGTGTATTTTCTATCCCTTTGCAGAATTCCAAGTTCAAAATGAAATTCATCATTGCCATCGCCTTTTTCGTAATGGGCGTTAATGCTCTGCGCCACTTTGATGCGAGTGAAAGTAAGTTCATCGATTTGACTATTTTTAATATAATATAGAAAAAACCGAACATTCAATGTCATCATCAAGGAGTATAATAGGGAGTATAATATGTATGTTACGTGACAAATTCTATGTAGTGTTACCAAGTTTATTGACACAGATCCAGTCTCAAGATTGCTTCTGAGAAATTTCCAAACAGAGAAACACAAAAACCATTTTACCCGTTCTGGCGATCGTAAACAACCCAGAACCCCTACGCCCAGCAGTCATACTGGCGACCACAATATCAACAAGTCAGTCATGATCTCCTTTAAAGACCACTAATTTTAAAAACATCAGGGTGTCTTTAAAATGGTCTCGTGGCAAGGGTCGGACGACGGGTTAAGTTACGCTTGCCGCGGTCGGTTCGTAGATGGGTGAACATCTATTACGTATATCGAGACCGCTAAGTGCCTCGGAAAGCACGTTAAGCCGTTGGTCCCGGCTGCCATACGTAGATCTTTGACAGTCGTTACGGGTAGTCAGAAGCCCAAAAAACCAGTCTCACCAAGGAGTATCGTGTTACCCAGCATATGAGTTATGGAGGTCAGATAGGCAGTCACTCTATGTAAAATACTGGTATTCAGCTGCATCCGGCTAGACTGGAATCCGACCCCAACATAGTTGGTAAAAGCCTAGGCAGATTGATTTTTGAGGAGTGCCTTTAAAATCCACATTGACACACTGCAACTTATTTGTTTTCAGTTGACTTCGCAAATGAACGTTCGGTGAGCAGCTACATCAAAAACACTATGCAGGATGTGAGCCAGTCAATC
The DNA here is from genome assembly GCA_946251885.1 of Cosmia pyralina. NCBI lineage: Eukaryota > Metazoa > Arthropoda > Insecta > Lepidoptera > Noctuidae > Cosmia > Cosmia pyralina. Next base: position 6,902,322 of record OX276345.1, read on the forward strand.
AAGGACGCTGGTATGGATCCCCTGTATATTGAGAATAAAGAACGTAATTACACATTGCCTGTACCTGTGTGAGTATTATTTAAATACCAAAAACAATGCTAATTTTGAAGAAATTCTATGATATTATCCAAACAGTCCTGCTATTATAAATAAATAAATAAATAAATATGTTTGGACATATCACACAACGCCATCTAGCCCCAAGCTAAGCAACCTAATGCTTGTGTTATGGTAACGAGATGGCTGATAAACTACTTATATACATTTTTTTTTTTTTTGTAAATACATACATATTATAGATAGAAAAAAGTATTGACTCTTGCTACAACAATTGGAGATATTTCCGTAAAGCTCGTACGCTGGATAGGAATAGAATCTGTGAATTTGTTGAATTACCAAACAAATTACCCCTGACGAGTTTCAGTAAACTCTGGTCCAAGCCCTTAATAATATCTTACGTACTTTTCCATCAGGATCTTCAACAGCGCCTATTTCATTAAAGAGTTGTTGAGTAATGGCATGAGCAACATTGTTGTGAATAGCGCAAGCTACAGCATCATCTCATCCCGACTTAACTTTGACATCGAACTGCCTCTTATTGACGGCAGTGTTGGTAAGCAAATTTGAGTTGTATTCGAGCTTCTGAGTCTATATTTGTTAATAGTAAATGAGAAGTTGAAAATGCAACAAAATCCAAGTGATGGTGACATAAATTTTCACACTCCTAAATATTCTTCTTAATTTTAAACGCTTCACTTCCTTGCCTTGCCTTTCAATTTAATAACTAGCAACTAAATTGAATCGTGTGTAGGTCACACGATTCAATTTAGTTGCAATATTATCAAAGTGAATCATTGAATATCGACTATACCATATTATGTAATTTCCGCGCCTGTCGATCAAAGTAAATCTATTTGGTTTAATCGTGTAATATTGCCAGTTTATAAATTATAACTGTCCATCTTTTTAACTGTTTTATTGCAGGTGCTTTTTCAACGGAGACAACTGTATTCGGAAAAACATTTAAAATGAATTCTTCTGGAAAGTAAGTACCTTGCTCTAAAACAATGTTGTCAAAGTAGAATAATATACACCCTGTATTACAAAAACAAGTTCTAATAAGAAGTCTTCTTCTATCCAGGGTTGAGATCCAACGCATGCGCTTCGTGGGACAGATCCGCATCAATATTAGCCTCACTACCGGAATCACGGTCAAGAGTACAAAGGTCACTTTTACTATGGGAGGAATTGAAGTAAGTTTTCAGGTAGTCATATTACTTTTCAACTCAAACAATCAATAATCTCAATCAATCAAAAATCTATTCTATTCTACTGCCAGTCATAGGCCTTTTCCATGTTGTGCTGTGCTACAGCATCTGCCGATCTTAAAAATCTCACCGTGAAAGCGTAGGAAGCGTAGGTGAAGTGAGCTGTCAATAGTATCAAACCGTTTAGCATCAGCCGGTCGATTCTGTTGAAAACTTCGGTGAAGTGAGCTGTCATTCCAAGGGATTCACACTATTGACAACTCACTTCACAGTTTTCACAGTGAGCTTTTTACAGAATCGACTGGCAGGTCGAATGATTTCAAACTCACTTCACTTAAGTTTTTACTGTTAGGGTTTGACACATTATGTAAACTGGTTCTCCACCTTTCACATACAGTCCCGTCTATCTTTCTAAATATGAGCTATTGCTCATATTTGGAAAGATAGACGGGACTGTATCCAAAAGAGCATCGCTCGGCAATCCAGCTATGAGAGAGACAGAATTGATATTCAGTTGCTTGTTGATTGACTGGAAGGTAACTTCTGCATAGTTGCCACTTGACTTCGATAAAACTAAGGTCAGCATCATCACCAGACTAGATCGCCCACTGCTTGATATAGGCCACGCCATTTGAATGCTTCTGAATTCCTGTTCGTTCTAGACCAATTCATGGACCATTCATATAATTTATTCTTCTGCTTCCTGATTTCAGTCTGACGTGAAGATGGTCGTCCAGGATCAGGATTATTCTGACAAATTGAACGAGTTCCTTAGTTCAACAGTGCCAGCGACTTTTAAAGAGTACAGCGTAAGTTAATATTGTTACCTACTTGAACGGTCCAGTGATTCTATTCTCTATGCGTTATATGAGGTAAACCCTTAATGATAATCTCCATCCAAATATAAAAAAAATGTGATTACACATCCCATTTTATTATAAGTATACAAGGTGTAACATAAATAACGCGCAACCTCTTAAGATGTCATTGTATTCAACATTATGAACAACTTTTACTATGGGACCAAACTCGAAATCGCGAAAAAAAAAAACAGCTGTTCCCCCCACTTTTTGACGAGTTAGGCGAACATAAGTGTGGGGAAACGCTGATTTTTTTTCGCGATTTCGGGTTTGGTCCCGTAGTAAAAGTTGTTTATAATGATGAGTACAATGACCCCTTAAGGGGTTATGCGTTATTTATGTTACATCATGTATATTTAAAATTACCCGTCACTTGAAACAAAGTAGCAAACAATTAATACCACGAAATGGTTAACAAAACGGCTAACCTGACACTAAAATATGTATATCTGTAGATATTGATAAGGATTTGTTATTAAAATGAAATGTAAATGTTTATCGGAATCACTATAACACGTCATATTTAAAAAAATATATTTAAAAAAAAACTTTTTTACAAAAAAATACAACCAACTTCCAAAAACAACACTACAAAGTGAAAAATAACTTTAATTTCGGAAGTCGGTGTCTAGTTAAATGTATTTTCGTTTTTTGCCACCGACTTCCGAAATTAAAGTTATTTTTCACTTTGTAGTGTTGTTTTTGGTTGTCGGTTGTATTTTTTTGTAAAAAAGTTTTTATTTTTCACTTTTTAGTTGTGTACCTACCCCACACAAATTCAAATACCACTACCTGCAAAACAAACTAGAACATCAACCATATAAAAGTGGGGAAAAAATTCCTATTATTGAAGCTAACTCAAAAACTACCCAAGCAAAGTTAATCAATTTTATATGGGACCAACTGTGATGTATACACTCTCGAACAAAACAAAAAAAATCCATATAGGTCCAGCCATGTTCGAGTAATCGGGGAGGTGCCGACGAATTGAGAACCTCCTCCTTTTTGAAGTCGGTTAAAAATAAGCTACATGGAGTCGACATTTCCTATCTGACTACCCTGAGAAGAAATGGCGAAACAAACTCAGGGGTCAAAGTCTCTTTTAAGGTCCAGACATAGTCTTGGTCAGATCATGTGAGGATCATATCTGAAATGGTCTTTTGAGGAAAGAACCATACAAATTTGAGTGGACCTGTCCAATCAGTGCAATCATTAGTCACAATCGTGTAGCTCAACTCAGGATTTAAGGAGCGTATTCATTGATGGCAACTTGAGAAATTATATCATTTCATTAATTAAACCTTTCTGTTTCTCTTTCAGTCTGAAATCAACGAGCTATTGGGAATCACGCTGATGGACTACATGAATGAGTATTTGAAGGCACATCAAAATTAGATTTTTAAGTACCCAAAGCAACATATTGGGGAATTCAGCTTTTATCGAATAAAATAATTTAGTTACACTTATTGTTTGGTTGTTATTATTTTACACCGACTGCAGATTCTAATTTCAAATTTCTAATCATCCGTAATAATCAATCTTTTGATTGGAACCTGCGTGATTCTTTGAAATAGTGATAATTGAAGAAAAAACCGATTAAGTGCTTGTCAGACCACGCACAACGAAGGGTTCCGTAGTTGAAAAGAATTTATCCAAAAAACAAGCAATGGCAAAAAAAAAAATTATGTGATAAAATTACAAATTAACAATTTTTGTACTTTTTGCTTTACTTGTACTGTGAGAACTTGCTTCTTGCCAAATTTCTTTATTCTAGGTCAACGGGAAGGACCCGAGGTTTTTTTATTTGCTGGCGAGTACTCGTATCAAAATATGACGCATAAATAGCCGTATTTTTTTATTGCGTTGAGTTAGAAGCTTGATTTTTTTAGACCTCCAAGGGACCATAGTCCTACGTATTCGATTTTAATTTCAACTTGATACCTCTACGCGTTCCTGAGAGAAAGGATCTTGATAGACTGACAGACAGACAGACGGACAACGAAGTGATGCTATAAGGGTTCCGTCTTTTCCTTTCGAGGTACGGAACCATAAAAATGTAAACAATTTAGAGATTAATTAAATAAACCTTCCTAATCAGTACGTATGCAACTTAAACTGATTATTTACTAAGGATTAACTACTTATTTGACTATCTATATACTTTTATCGTAAGAACTTCTAAATGATTAATGTTTAAAATATCACAATTATGATTATGGATAGTTTTCATAATAGTATTAATTGATCGACTGAAAGGTAAGCCAGTTTCAGTGCGTCAAAACATTTTCTATAAAAGTGAAGTGTGCTCAAGACTTACAAGTCTTCTAATTTTTTCGTGTTTTCGCAAAGCCCCATACACATGATCCAACTTTCTTGCCTGTAGCATACAGGGTGTAAGGGACAGGCCTCCGCAAACTAACAGTGTGCCCTTATTTTGAATTATATTCCACCGGAAAATTTCTCAGGAAAATTTTAATTTTTTTAATCGTGTTTTTCAGTTATTATTTGTTTATTTTAATGTAAAATTACATTTTCTGTACGCAGCACTCCATTTATGTAAAAAAACAGCAAAAAAAAACCAACGATGTATGTTGAAATACTCTAACGAACGACGCGTGAAATCAGCTGTTCACTTTCTGCCTAGCTACAGAGTTCATCGAACTCACCGCATACCTATTACCTAGTCACCTACCCTTCCTAACCAGCAACAGATGCTCCGATTTGTACACACAAAACACAAACAAATTAGGTTTATTAGATTCTAGCCCAGTCATAATCGACACAAAAAAATGCAAGCATCGCAAACGCGCATGTAACTACGATTTTTTTATATGTTGTTAGGTCCTCCGAGAGTAGTCTATACCCAAGTTTGCAATACTTTAAACCTTGTGCTACTCCCATGGTGCTCGTAAAACTGCAAAATTCTGGCACTTGTTTTTTGAAAGAAAGAAAGAAAGAAAATACGTTTATTTGCGGTAAACGGTTTTTGGGGAAAATATGCGTCACATCTACGCAAAACGGCAATGTTTCAGTTTTTTTGAAAAATATACCATAAGGACACGTTTTTATGTATCTTAGTTCCATATTTTGGAGAAGCAAACTAAATTTGGTACAATTTGAGCCCAACCAAGCACTCAAGGTCTATTAGTTGTGAAGATGCAGTCATAGATTTCCAAAAAGTGAAAAATTAACGATAGGGTTTGATGTTGTTATTGACTGGGCATTCCCATAACGTTCCTGAAATAATTTCATGTACCGGTCATCTTTTCATCAGTTAAAAAAAAATTTGCTGTTCCATACATATTTACTGTTGGTATTGCACCTTTGTATGAAACAGCTGTTTTTTTTTGATAACCGACGAAAAATTTCTACGCTAGGGGGTGGGTCTAGGATCATGTGCTAAATTCATGGTTACAGTTTGCGCGTCGATGTCCCTGCCACCCTGTATTGTTGCTTCAACTTTTGTTGTGCCAAAGGCATTGAAATCGCACCGTGTATAGGAAGATTTACATCAACACTTTTTCTCAGTTCCTTATTCTTCCTTTCCAGTAAATAAATCAAAATGAGATCCGTACTTGCTTTAACTCTCCTCGTTGCGGGTATCTGTGCTTCCGTAGTTCCCGAACCGTCGTTCGAACCAGGTTAGTCATGTTTTGAACTGGACTTCTTGATAGTCAAACCGCACGATTGTTCAACAACAGTTTGACCTTGAAAGCGTACTTAGCTGTATTTCGTAGCAATAGACAACGTATTATTACAAAACAAGGTCTATCATCAGACCCAGGTTTAAACTATACAGCCATTTTTGGATTTGGAAGTTTGTTTGGACTACGGTAAAGTTCTTAATACAAAACTCACAACTTAGTACCAGACTAAGATGCCAGTTTTATTCTGTATAAACGTTCTTAGCTTTTATTATGAAAACTGGCTCGATGGCTAAAATCAAGAAAAACCTTGTTTTGTAATAAGGCCTTATTGGTTTTTGTTATTAAAGTGTTACGTTCAAGTGACGAGCGGTTTACTGTACGCTCCGTTAACAAATAACACGTGCTTATTTTCATCGAAGGGTTGTTATATTATTGCCAAGAGGTAAAATTAGTACTTAAGTATTTTTTTTTTAGGCTACATGAAAAACAAATACCATATGTACTCGCTGTTAATTTAATCATCTTCCGCCATATTTGTAGTTAAAAATTTCAGCCATATAGGTACTGACTAACTTTCCTTATAGAATTATGGAGGCATGAGGAACATGGTGTTAAGTTCACTCATCCTCCATAGAAATGGGACGATCCTCCGATCAGATGGGTGTCGTGTCTGGTGGGCAACTGCCCGACGATTGATGTCGGGACGTTGTATATTATGCTATAGTATAGTTAAAATCTCGCTGCAGAGTCGGTCATAAATCATTCGAGTGTTTCGCTCTCTTTCCCACTCACGGGCCTTATGGGCAGGCCACACCCACACGTAGTCCTGTGCATTACTGCAGTCGATGAGTGATATCGATAGTTTTATATATTTATAAATGGGTGATAGAAATAAATACACATTTTTTTTTCATTTTATTACCAAATTTACTACAAAGCATATTAAATATATAAACAAAAGAAAGTATATATAAAACTAAAAGCAGTATGTTTACGTAATAACCTTAATGATTCTGTTATCGATAATGGCCTTGAGCGCGCGCAACTAGCGCTATTTATGACCAAGTCTGCAGCGAGATTTTAACTATACTATAGTCACGCAGTAAACTCTGATTGCGCGATGCAGGATTTTGCGTGACGTCAGTGTGATGCGCGATGCGCGATGCGCAATGTGCGCGCGATGTGTGATGCGCGTCAGTGTGTGGCGATGTAGATACCACCACAGAACGTTAATCTGATTCTTAAGAAAAAAAACTTATAAACTTCTTATAAAAAGTAGACAGACAAGTCATGTGACATGACACCTACCGTCAAATGGGTTACTTTGATACGGGTATGGTGAACATTCATAACTCATGTAATTAGTTATAAGCTGTTGAGTTTCCTAATAAATAAATAAATAAATAAAGTTGTTCAGTGTCTATGACAAATAAGCCTACCAGCTTGTATCCATACTTACTTACTAATGATATTAATGTGAAAGTAACTCTGTCTGCCTGTTGCCAATAAAAATAATGTAAAATGTCGTTGCGATTGGCAGAAATTATCATCAATCGGAATTACCTCATTATCGTATTACCCCAATAAACAATACTTACTTTAGAACCATTCAATTAAAATTTTAGGTACATTAGCGACTCGGGATTCCAGATTTATTACCGGGCCGATCGAGAATCAGGTCATAGAAGGAATTGAGGAGATCAGCCAAGCAATCAGAGATGGTGGACTAGATCCCTTCTACATGGAGAAGGAGAATTATGCCTATGAGCTTCCTGTGCCTGTGTAAGTTTTTCTTTTTCTTTTATAAAGTATATTCACATTACGATCTAGCCTATTCGCTAATAAGTAATTTAAATATGTAGGATCGTCAGGATTTACTCAGTTAGATTCAGACATCATGTGGGTAGAAGATGGGTCTCGTGCAATGAAATCACATTGGGTGCGATACACGGTATTTATTAAAATCACAATCACTCCAAATTAACACAATCACTGAGCACAACGAATCGAGTACAGTTCCGCGACGTCTTAATTCCGATGCGATTAGACACTGGAATGTCCTCCTCACCATGTGATTAAATCACGACTCTGTAGAGGCACGCTGTAGGTATGGGCAGATCATGTGTGTGATGTCGCCAGTAGCGCGCTTGCGATTCGTTTCGTGTCCGTACTAATTACCGGATCCGACAAATATAACTTAAACTAAGTACCTAACTATAAAATTAAGAAATCGTCCAGTAACAACTGTCTTATTCACTTTAAGTTAAGAGGAAGGCATGTAATTCACGTGTTCTTTAGCCAGCACTTTCACTACAGTTTATGTTCACTAAACTAATTCAAAAGGTTTTACCCTTTTTAGTCTTCCCACTAATTCAGTGATGTCAAGGAGTTGGTTGGTTGGTCTTTGTAAGTGATTTTTTAAATCGTCAATCTATACAAAAATGTTATAAATGCGAAAAAAGCTGTTTGTGAGTCTACGTGGAAAGGAACATAAGCTACCTTTTATCTTGGATATTTGTATTAAAAAATATGAAACACAAACAACACGTAGACGAAGTCGCGAACAACAGCTAATATTATCGTTTTGGTTTTTCCTTCACGGAATTCGTATTCTCTCAAAATCTTATGTGGTTCAATAATGGTAAGACTCGCCTCCCATTACACGGGCAGTCAAAAGATCCACAGTGGAACTTATACGTAGTGGAACTTCCACTACGTATCTTCCTATTCATGCTGAGACATAATGTCCATTATGGCTTCGTACAAGTTTTTTTTTTGCTCTTTGTTTTGTTATTAATTTCTGAGATTTTAAAAGAGATATTTTGTTTTTATTTCTTTCCTTCTTTCTATTTCTTTCTTTATTTTGTTTTTTGCTTTCGTTGCGACGTCACCCGCGGGCTACAGTTAGTGCAATCCACGAAGACGAGCCCCACTATTCCTCCTAACCATTTATATTATACATGTGCAAGCTTCCGCCAATGCTTGAGTGTTATCGGTACACGCTAATTACCGTGTACTAACTATAGTGTGTACCGATAAAATAAATAAATAAATAATAAGTTTTTTCTCTGCATCACCCTAAGGTTGACTGGTAGAAAATGCCTCAGGCATTAAGTCCGCCTTTGTACAGTATTTTTTACTTGTGCATAAAGTTTTAATAAATAAATAAATAAGTTTATTGTACAAGGAGTTACACATTAACAGATACACTAAACATAGTAGTACAAGTGGTAGTCAAAATCAGGTTGAACAGCTGACAACACAACACACGCACAACACAACATAACACAATACAATACAACAACCGATAACACTCAAACATTTGCGGAAGCTTGCACACATATACTATAAACGGTTAGGAGTAATAGTGGGGCGCGTCTTCGTGAATTGCACTATCTGTTATTACTTTAATACTTTTTCCATCATTCCCAGGATCTTCAACGCAGCTGCTATCCTGGAGGAGGTGCTCAGCACCGGTGTGAGTGACATCGTGGTCAACTACATGAACTACAGCCTCTTGTTTTCCCGTCTTAACTTCATTCTCGAACTGCCTCACATCCATTTTTCTACCCGTAAGTTTATCAAACCAAACATTAAATGGGCAATTTCAAAATAAAGTGCACCCTACTGTAAAATTCGATTTTAATTTTTATGGTCTTTCTTTACAAATTTTACCATTTAGGAAATATAGTTTATTAAAGAGGAAAATACAAAAAGGAACGCGGAATTCGAGGCATTTACCCGATAACATCGAAACAAAACGGACTTTATGGAATTGGTTCCGTTGTGTGACTAGATTTAAAAACAAAATGAAAAGAAAATATGAAATTAATAAGCCTTTTTTACATTCATTTAAAAAAATAATACAGTAAATAATGAAAGAATCAAAGAAAATACCCTTACTTTCAAGGATTAACACAAAATGATTGTTTTTTATTCGGTTTTGTGACTGTCGCTTTTTCCTTGGTTATTTTTTAATTTTACTCTAAAACAATATTTTACTAAACATGTGTAGCTTTTTCGAAAATTAATACATTTAGCCGACGTTCGCACGGACGTAAAAATATCGCGGCCGGATTTCACCGCGCGCTGGATTTTAAACTCGCGGTGTTGAGCCGAACATTGAGAATCCAACCTAACAAGAACAGTGTATCCCAGCGCGTCGAAAAAATACACTGTTGAATTTTCAACTCTTGGCGATAAGCAGTGTTGAAAATCCAAAAATCGCCGCGATATTTTTACGTCTGTGTGAACGTCAGCTTACTGTAAGTAAACATTTTGTGGCCACACAGATTTAAAAGGTAAAAACTCATCTGATTTGACAGTGACAAAATGGAAGTCTTAAATGATAAGGTTGTCTTCACACGATTTAAAAATTGCCAAAATAATAGGTACACATTAAACTACGTTAACAAATTTTGACATCTAATGATAATTTAAACATTGTTACTTCTCAAATTTGAACAATTTATGATACCTACATATTTTTTCCATATACACCAATAAGTTCAAGCCTGCGCCTAGTTCAACCTTAAACGATCTGGCCACCAGATCAGCGTGTCCTTGAGACATAAACATACACACACTGACACATTAATTTAGTTATTAAAAAAATAAATTCAAAAAGAGTAAAAACAATGTAACAAAATTGTATGTACTCCTTCCGCAACGGGGTGGCAAGACCCAAACGATTAGGGACCCAGAATGAGGAACCTCCTCACAATGCGTGCCGTGCCTAAGACAGTGCCTTCTGCATCTGAGTCCTGTTCCAGATGGTCAGCAACAGTTTCTCTAGGTGTTGGTGGAAACTGATTTTTTTATTATAATGTTTCAGGCGGTGCTAAAGGAGAAGTTACCTTGTTCGGGAATAAGCTGACTGCTGAAGCAGATGGCAGGTAACATACCGAAGGCAACTACTATGTATAAACGACGCGACAGCGTAAACACACACACTCACCCTCAACACACATCGACTATTAGAAAGAGACTGTCACACAAGTATGAGTGACAGAGATGACGATTGAGGCTTTAAGGCTCCTTCAAACAGGCGCGACACGCGATGCTAATCGCGCGCGACACAAACGCACCGCGTGTCCCGCGACGAGCGGTGTCTTTGGGCATTTACAAAGCTGAACTTTTTCTAAAACCAGGTTCATACGGGCGTATTTTTTCGCGGCGATTTGTTTTCGTACACTGGATTTTCAACGCTCTGCTTACCGCCTAAAGTTAAAAATCCAATAGCGCTACAATGCGTTCTGTTGAATTCTCAATGCTCTGCTCAATACCGAGAGTTGGATATCAAGTGCAAGAAAAAACATCGCCGCGATAAAAATACACCTGTGTGAACCTGGGTTTATACCTAATCTCGATGTGCCATATTTTGACCGGTTTGTTGCTAAGCAAAAGACAGGCTCGCTGTCCTATGTCACTCTGGTACCTTATGCGGTCGTAGACATGTTAAAAAGTAAAAAAAAAAAATTGTTTTGCATTGCAATAAGATTTTTTCAAATCCGACTGGCAGTTTTAGAGATTAGTGTGTTAAAACAAAAACACAAACACAAACAAACTCTTCGGCTTTATTATATAGTAATTAGTGACCGATACCTAAACGCATGATTGTACTCATGATTACACACAACTTTTACTATGTGACCAAACCTGAAATCGCGAAAAAAAAATCAGGTGCTCCCTACATTTTGACAAGTTAAGCGAACATGTACATTTTTTTCGCGATTCCAGGTTTGGTTCTATAGTAAAAGTTGTTTGTTATCATGAGCACAATCATGCGTTTAAGTATCGGTCACTAATTACGAGTCACCCTATATAAATATGCACAATTACGTGGGTACTAACAATAAACAGTGGTTTTCCACATAAAACCCTTAAGATATGTTATCTCATTATTGCTAAACGGAATTCATGTTGTTTCAATAAAATATGCGATTAACAACTGATTATAATATCGGACCAGATTACTCTGATTTCAACGTAAATACTGATATTATTTATTTTGATATCAAGCACGAGTGATCCTCAAGGTTTCGAACAAAGAGTCAGAACTCATGTTTTGATTATTTGTTCGTTCAGTCGTAAAACAATGCTACCTATAAGTAGCTTTTGCTACAGCATGCTTTTGTTGATAATCTTGACATTTTAGTAGGGCAGCGAATGAATCTTCTGCCCCCGTTTAATCAAAAAGAATCTGGTAGAGTGCGAATAGCATTTGCATTCGCTCGTCTAGTCTTAATCGACCTTTATCACTAATCCAAGAACTGTTTAAAGATAACAAAACAAAAAAAAAGTATCTCACCATGAGAAACATTCCTATAGTATCTAAAGTGCAGGCCACGCGCTAGCTACACGAGCGAAGGTAAACGAATTTAGCTTCTGAATGTTAATTTTTAGGGTTCCGTTTCCGTGCCTGATGGGTCCAAACGAGGCCCCATTGCTGTCCATCTATCCGTCGTCTTTCACACAGGTTTTACAGCTAAACGGTTGCAGCTACAGTCTTCACATTTTCACAGTATAAGCATTTTGTGGACACAAAGCCATGCAAATAGTCAAAAAATATATTTAAATGTTTTTAAGCCCCCCACCCTCCCATACAGCAAAAGTGAGACGTGAAATTTTTTTTTGACCTATCTCATTGTCGTTGTTTCGAGCTCGTTGAGCTGATAAATACTGTAATTTTTGTTTTAAAAAATATTGAAAGACAAAGGTATGTGAAGCCACATAAAGTCAGATTTTTTTTTATAAAATTTTGTTCCGTAGAATTTTTTACCTTCCATGAACTTGAAATACCAATATATTGAGAAATCAGGTTTGGCACGGAACCCTAAATGTGCGAAGTCCGACACGCACGTGACCGGTTTTTGTTTCATTCCACGTTCACACAAAAGCGACAAAATTACATAAATAAGTAATTCGTGCAGAGTCGTTAGATTTCGTTCGTTCGACGAATTTGCACGAAGTATAACTTAGAGAGATGTATTGATGATTGTCATGGTTAAAATTATATAACTACATATGTTTTATTCCTGCGTATCATATTTTGATCAAGATACAACCTAATGACTTGCTAATGGCAAAAAACCCAAAAAAAAATGAATTTCGCGGGCTACCACAGCTCATCCCCCTTAACTTCGAGTGAAAGATGGCGAATAAAAGACTTTGAAGTGAAGCGTCAGTTACGCTCAAGATATGGCCTTAATAAATGGTAATAATAATAAAATTTTGATTTACATTATAAACTATAAAATCTATCTATTTACATTAGGTAAGTACTAAATTAAATAACGTAAATAATGATTCGCCTAAATTATCTTTCATAGCATTTTAATCTCAGTGTACTGATTACTTGTTTAACAAATCCGTTCGGTTAGATTAGATTATGTGGGAATTCATTGTGATCATTGATAAGATTTTCAAGACACAAATAATGTGTTTGTCAATTAATTGGCTTGACAATTGACCAAAACAAATGCTACATGCTTCTTGAAACCAACAACCGAGAGGCAATTCCCGTTTTATAAAGAACTTACGCAGTCAGGCCCAGTAGGCGCGGGGCTAGGGCGGCCAGATATTAAGGACGGCCAATCTGACAAAAAATTCGCTGATGATAACAAGAAGTAACTGAAAGTACCTAAATATTCTAAAGGCTCGCGCACATTATTGCGGGCCGCACTGCACCGCATCGTATAACAATAATATACTTAGATCACTTTCTTACATTTAAATATACAGGGTTACTCGGTATTGACCAATATCCTCTTAAGGGGTCACTGTACTCATCATTACAAAACTTGAAATCGTGAAATAAAATCAGTAACTAACTAGCACCTATTAAAGTTAACTAAATTTCTGAATCGATTTTGATAACAGTTGGCAATAAAGTAAATTCGTTAAGTAGTATATGTGATGGGTGCTGAGAAAGGGGCGGCTGGTGCTTACTTACTACATGCCTGGGGCGGCCAAGATTGCAAATCCGCCACTGTTCGCAGTGTCAGTCTCATTGAGTTTTGTCAAAAATACCTCTAATTTCTCTATATTATTAACAAGTTTTTGACATTAAAATGTCGCTGAGATGTGATCGGGGATAGGTTTTGAACGAGAGTGACGGGAATTCGCCTTCATATTTTCTTCATCTCTTTCTTGTTCATTCAACATAATAAACAATACTTACAGTACTATTATTTTCTTAATGTCCCTCGGCAATCATCGACTTTGGCAGCGTTCCTACCATTTTTAAAATAAATTACATTAAGTTAAAAGAGTATTAAAAACTCTATACAGGGTTAGTTTTCAATGACCAGCCTAATTTTCACAGAGCGTTCTACCCGTGAATATGAACAACTTTTACTATGGGACCAACTTTAAAATCACGAAAAAATAACTGCTGTTTCATACAAAAGTTCAATACCTACTCGACCAAAATGTATGAAACAGCTGATTTTTTTTTCGTGATTTCAAAGTTGGTCCCATAGTGAAAGTTGTTCATAATCATGGGTAGAACAAACTGTGAAAATTTGGCTGGTCATTGAAAGCTAACCCTGTATACTTCCAAGTCGATTGAGAACATCCGGTCTGCACCAAGTGCAAAGGGCAACTGATAGAAAGACGACGACTGACAAAACACGAAATTTTGTTTTTTTTTTTTTTTGCCGAGGGTCATAGGAAAATAGTTGTACTGAACAGTGTTTTTGTTTCTCGAAGCCACACGCGCTTTACTTGTGGTAACCATGTGTACAAACACGCCGTGAATGTGTGCGTGAACACGAGTAGCGTCAGCACACACGCACACACTCTTCCGACTGCACCCGTGTCTCGGACGGTACCGAGGAGAGCTTCTGTGCTTACGCACACATTCACAGCGTTTTCGTATACTTGATTACCACAAGTAAAGCGCGTGTCGATTCATGAGATAGATACTTAAACGTTGCTTATAGTTAAGTAATGATGAACATAATTATAACCATAGGTACGGACATTTTTTAAGTTCCAGCTTGTCTTAACTTTAACTACGATAAGTTATAAACGAGGAGCTCGTGGCTAAGTAATAACAGCCGCACGGGTCGATCCATCAGGTTAAGCTACGCTTGCCGGGGTTGGTCCGTGGATGGGTGACCATCTTTACATACCGAGACTCCTCCGTGCCTCGGAAAGCACGCTAAGCCGTTGGTCCCGGCTGTCATTCGTGGATCTTTGACAGTCGTTACGGGTCGTCAGAAGCCCGAAAGTCTGACAATCAGTCTGACCCAGTTAATGGGTTGTGGAGGTCAGATAGGCAGTCGCTCCATGTAAAATAATGGTATTCAGCTACATCCGGTTAGACTGGAAGCCGACCCAAACATAGTTGGGAAAATGCTAGGCAGATTGATTGAGTTATAAACGAGCCGGGTAAAATTATCTCATGGACAGACTCCCAAGAGGAATACACACACACACACACACACACACACACACACACACACACACACACACATTAGTAGTTTCATTTACGGTCAAACCTACTGTCAGTAAAAGACAGATCGCTACTTATGACAGACAATATAATTCTATCTGTCCTTACGTTCCTTTAATTCATTCGTGTTCTTTTGTCTTATCTGTCTTAGATTGTTGGGACGTTAAAAACGTAGATAGATAGGTTTTCAATCTCCAGTATGCCAAAACTGGTGACAGAAGGTTATTGGGTTTGGCCGTTAGTCAATATCCGACAGTACTTAGATAGATAGAATACTCCTTTATTATGTACACCATAAAAATTACAGAGTTATGTGTAGAAATTTTACATAGGGTAACACAATGGGCGGGCTTATCGCTAAAAGCGAACTTTTGCAGACAACCTTTGGATGGATTAAAGGGAGAAGGAGAGAATACTGCAGTTAGGCAGCCACTGTTTAAGACAAAATTTGTCATACTTTTTATTCATGACGTACCTTCCTGCTTCCAGAGTTGATGTCCGCCGCACGATCATCGTAGGTGAAGTACGAGTTAGCATAGGGATCATCTCTGGCATCTCAATCAGCAGTGTCACCATTGACTTCTCTCTTGGATCAATTGCCGTAAGTTTCTTATCAGTAAAGTCAGGGAAATTAATTGTTTAGCAAATTGAGACTACGAACTTAAATTGACCTTATAATTGAATCACAACTGGGTATTCTTTGACAGTTTTTTGATGTCTATTACCACGGTAAATTGATGTTGGGTGTCAATTTCAAAACAGTTAATTTCGTTCACTGTATATGTATACATAGATTTATTTCTAAAGTAAAGTTGCTTGTTAGGGTTCCATACTTTAAAAGGAAAAACGGAACCCTAAACCCCCGTTCGGACGGGCGTAATAAAATCGCGGCGGGATTTTATAGCGCACTGGATTTTCAACTCTCGTTGTTGAGCCGAGCGTTGAGAGTACATTCAAGCGCGTCGAAAAAACACTATTGGAATTTGCACTCTCGGCGCTAAGCAGAGCGTTGAAAATCCAGTGCGCTATAAAATCCCGCCGCGATTTTATTACGCCCGTGCGAACGGGGGTTTATAGGATAAATTTATTGTCCGTCTGTCTGTCAGTATGTCAAGACTCTTTTTCTCAGGAACGCGTGGAGGTATCAAGTTGAAATTATATATCTAATACGTAGGTCTATGGTGCTTTGGAGCTCTGAAAAAACTAGCTTTAAAGTCTACGCAATAAAAAAATACGGCCATTTATACAACATATTTTGATAATCGCAAATAAATCGCAATCGCAAAGAAACAAGGTCTCCCAGATATAAGGGAAAAAGACCGAAAATCGTTAATTTGTGGTTTTATCACATAAAAAAAATATTTTTTGCGATTAAAAACTTAAATTTGCAGTTGGAGAATTGGCCTCTGCGTGTTGGCTTCGGCCCCTCAAGGTCCCGAGATATGTCAATATCATTTTAAAATATAATAAATAATAAATTCTTTCATTTCAAAAAAGTGTCAGCGTTGTTAGACGACGTTACTGTGATCCCGGAAATGTAGATTCACCCAAATTACAAATGAATGATTTTCGGACTTTTTCCTTTACTTATGCTGTGAGTCCAAATTTCACGATTTTAGGTCAACGGGAACACTCGCAAGTATTTCAAAACCTATAGGGTACCTACCCTATAGGTTTTGAAATACTTGTGTTGATTTGTCGCATAGATGACCGTGTTTTTTTTATTGCGTCAACTTAGAAGCTTGATTTGTGTACAGCTCCAAGGGACCACAGACTTACGTATTTTATATTAATTTCAACTTGATACCTCCACGCGTTTCTGAGAAAAAGGGTCTTGAAAGACTGACTGACGAAGTGATCATAAACAGGTTCCGGTTTTTCATTTTGAGGTACGGAACCCTAAAAAAAAGTAAAAGCTAAAGTAGATTTGAACAATTTCTCAATTTCAAATTCTCAAATCACAAACAGTGTGATAATTAATTATTTAACTTTTGATTAATTTATAATGCTATTCTCTTTTACAGTCAAACATGAGGCTAGCCATCCAAGGTGACAACTATTCTCATAATATAAACAATTTCATCAGCCAGACGGTCCCAGCTACTCTGCAAGAATTTAGTGTAAGTTATTGTTTGAAAGATATTACGGGTCGATCGAAGGTTAAGTTACACTTGCCACGGTCGGTTCGTGGATGGGTGTCCATACAGTATACAGGGTGTTTGGCAGAACGTTGAACATACGAAAATGGTGGATAGGTGGGGTCATCTGCAACTTACTCAGCCCTAATTTATTTGGCCCTAGCCCTAGGATATTTATTAATTTTTTTTTTGCTTTCTTCTAGTTTCACCACTTTCTTAACTTTAAAGTGTAATTTTTATTTAAAATGAGTAAAACAGGCAATATATTTTTTTTAAATCTTTAATGTTGGCAGATTCTTATAAAATTATTGCTTTATTCAGATGTTAGCTAGAAAAAAGTTATGAGTCCACAAACTTACAGAAAGATGTAAAAAATACTTAAATCTTAATTTCAACTTGCATTAAAAAAAAAAAAAAAAACTGATTGAGGAATTCCGTTTCTAGCAAAACATCCCTAGTGTGCGACTTTTCTAATGATATGTAATTTGCTTTTATAAAAAAAAAACTTTAAGAGTTATTTCATAATTTTATCAAGTAGGAAATTTTTGACGAAACTCTACCTTTACGGAAAGTGAAATGTTTTGCGAAAATTAATACTGCAAGGTTGGTAAAAATTAAATGATCGATTGAAATTACATAATTTAATAATAATTTAAGTAAAGTAATTTTTAATAAAATTTACACTTTAAAGTTAAGAAAATGGTGAAACTAGAAGAAGGCAAAAAAAATTTTTTTTGTAAATAAAAATTAGGGCCAAATAAATTAGGGCTGAGTAAGTAGAAGATGACCCCATCTATCCACCATTTTCGTATGTGCAACGTTCTGCCAAACACCCTAGATACCTCCGTGCCTCGGAAAGCACGATAAGCCGTTGGTCCCGGCTGTCATTCGTGGATCTTTGACAGTCGTTACGGGTCATCAGAAGCCCGAAAGTCTGATAATCAGTCTTACCAAGGGGTATCTTATTACCCAGTTAATGGGTTGTGGAGGTCAGATAGGCAGTCGCTCCATATAAAATAATGGTATTCAGCTGCATCCGGTTAGACTGGAAGCCGACCCCAACATAGTTGGGAAAAGGCTAGGCAGATTATTGTTTGAATGATATTAGTTTACGTACCTAATCTATTATCAATATAAAATTTAAAACAGGGATGTATAATGTGTAAAAGTCAAGGTTGTTTTTTTTGAAATAGTCCGTTCCTTACACATTTTTGGGCATGTATTTAAACCCCACATAATTACCTCTTTGATTTCCTAAAAATATCTATGGATACTCTAATATAATTAATGTGTCTATATTTGTGAGCCTCAAATAATTCCAAATATGTTGTTAATTAATATTAGAAGCCCGACAGTCAAATTATTATTAGAAGCCAAAACAGTTTTTACAGACTCATTTATTAAAAATAGTGTACATAAATAGAAGTTCAAAACAGTTTTTAGAGGCTCATTAATTGAAAAAGTGTACATCATTAGAAGTCCAACACAGTTTTTAGAGGCTCTTTAATTAAAAAAAGCGTGCATCATAAGTTTTAGAGGATCATTTAATTAAATATTTCCCATTTATTTGTTGGAGTTCTCCATGAACTATTTATAAATAATGTGTACCTACCTAATTAAAATCTATCTATTTTTTTCAGTCTGAATTCAACGAACTCATCGAAATTATTCTTTTGGATGTCATCAACGAAAACATCTTTCTATAATTATGTTCATTTGATGCTCATAAAATGTGCACGTCTTAAATATAAATTGCAAAACAAAACTTTATTAAATGATGGAAAACATGTTACTGTAGTATTTTTTGTTTTCCCACTATTTTAAAACTTGATAGTAAATCAGCACCCTAATTACACACTATAATAAATATATAGTATAAATAATAATAATAAAACGTTTACTACTATCAATCGGAATCTGAATCATTTTGAAGCAAATTGCTAATACATTGGTTTTTTAATATCTTTGGAATCACTGCCTGTCCTGGCTGGTTCGGACCCCCAGGTTGGTCAGTTTTATTAGGTTTTTCCAATAACACTGCCCAACCCCAGTTACCTACTTTTTTTGACGACAGTCTCTTGTTTCTTGTGCAACCATTGCCTTTTATTGTCTTAACCTTTTAACCGCCGCAGTTGTATATAAGCAACTTATTATTTTTGAGCCCCTGGTGCCACAGTTGTAAATTCGCAACTAAAGTCTACGAAGTGATTTTCAAGCGTATTTTTATTTACGTAGCAGCATTTTCATAATAATTATAAAGACCACCTTTGCCATTTAAGGAATTTCTTTCATTTTCCCTAAAATAACTGATGCTGAGCGCCAAATTAATGGTGAAAAACACGAATAAAACTCATCGCAAAATGCAGGTGTGACTTTAACCTGTACCGCCAGAGTTGTATAAATACAACAGTAGTGATGTAACACATAAATTTATTTATTGGTCATTAACGCCAGCTTTAGTTTATTCAAATAACATACAAATACGTTAGGCATTCAGAATTAGAAAGTAATTCAATGCTTGTTGCTGTTTGATTCTATTTCTAACTATAACATCTAAAACTTCGTAGATTCATATTACAATTGTAGCGACGGTTTTTACTAAATCGTATTTTAGTAACAACCCTAGCACTTGTAATGTTATCAAAGAAGTCCAGCGCCGGAGTTGTATATATGCAACCGCTTGTGACGTCATAAGCGAACTCATAATGATAATAGTGAGGGTACATCTGTTTTATTTGTTAAAAAATATTAATGAATTAGTGGGTACCTAATTTATTTCAATGGGTATTGTGGCTGTGTTTGAATCGCAAAATGTCGAGTGCAGAGGAATTAATAAGGATTTTAGAAGGTTTCGAGGAAGATGTAGAAGAATTTGTGCCCGATATTGAGTTAGAAGAAGAGGAGGTATGTATACAAATTTGATTTATTCTTATAATTCTAAAAATGCAATACCTTTTGTTTTTTCCAACTCCCTACATATTGTTTTTTGTTTTTTTTAGGGAAGCGGTGACAGTGAAATCCTTTGGACTGCGGAGGAAACGTCGCCAATCATACAACCATTTAATGATTTTCTTGCTGGTTTTTCATCAGAAATAAACCTTTCGACAGATTCTAATGAACTAGAATTTTTCGAATACTTTGTCGATGAGGGTTTGGTGGCTGAGATAGTGAGGTGTACTAACAGGTATTACCAATTTTACGTTCGGCGTGTCGAAATACGAGAACATTCGAGAACCCGAGGTTGGCGTGACGTTGACGCGAAAGACATTTATTTGTTCTTTGCGGTAACAATGTTATTTACCAGGAACAAAAGGGTATCCATTGAAGAACATTGGTCCACGGATCCACTGCTGAGTTCCCCAATCTTTCAAAAGACCATGAGCAGAAATAAATATTGTTTAATTTTGGCTATGATGCATTTCACTGATGTTTTTTCCGACGGCACCGGATTGCCAAGATTACATAAACTGCAATTTGTAATCAATCATGCACGGGACAAATTTAAAAGCAGTTTAACACCGCACCAGAAATTATGTATCGACGAGAGTATTGTCCCTTTCAAAGGCCGTCTTGTATTCAAGCAGTACTTGCCTAAAAGAGAAATCGCTTTGGAATCAAACTGTTCGTATTGTGCGATGTGGAAACAAGATATGTACTGGACTTTATAGTCTATTGTGGATCGGAAACGGATATTGAGCAGATTTCTGATTTGGGTGTCAGCGGGTCGGTGGTGGTTGCTCTCCTTAAGGAATACTTTAACACGAACAGACAACTTTTTGTGGATAACTGGTACTCGAGTCCAAAGTTATTCCTTTATTTGAAAGATAACGGTATATATGCATGCGGTACAGTTAAGAAAAATAGAAAAGGCATGCCTAAATTTAAGAAGTTGTCTAAAGGAGAAGTGGATGCTTACTATTCTCCTCCTTTAATGACTTTAAAATGGCAGGATAAAAAAGCTGTAACCATGATTAGCACCATGCACGATGCTAAAATATTACCTTCGAATAAGGAAGACAGAGCTACTGGTCTGCCAAAATTAAAACCTGAATGTGTAATTGATTATAATAACAACATGGGAGTGGTCGACACCGCAGATATGATGATGAGTACTTTATCGTGCATAAGGAAGACGAGGCGATGGTACTTCAAACTAGCCCTTCGTATAATCGACATGTCTATGTTGAATGCATTCTATACATACAAAAAAATTAATGACTGTCCCAAAAAACCATTTAATGAATTTCAGCTGGCAGTTATACGGCAAATCATTAATAAAAACAAAATACACGATTATGAACCGGTGCCTTCGACATCGCGTGGCGTTCAGAATGATCCCTGTCGCTTTTTACCAAATTATGTTCTCAAACATTTTCCTGTGACCATACCAAATAAGAAAAGGCAGCGTTGCAGAGTTTGCGCTCTGAAAAAAAAAAACAAAATATACAAGATATATGTGCAAACAGTGTAACACCTATTTGTGTTTAGAGAATTGCATTACAGAATTTCACAGAAAACCTAGAGGTGGTAATATGTAAAATAAAATCCATGATTTAATAATCAAAGTGTTTTATTTTATTTTTCTTAATTTATTGGTATGTCATGTATGTAATTATGTTAATTTTTTTCGGTTTCCGTTAAATCAATATCTCCAGTGTGACAACTTTTTATTGTATTTAAAAAGTTTAAAATTTTTATATAAACTCGGCTACGCATACACGGAGCTATATACTTTAACTCTTCAAGAATTAGAAGTGTGAAATGCTCGTTTCTTTGGTCTGCACCAAATGTTGTACATATCTCACATTGTGGCCTTGCGTTCGGTGCACCACCAATACTGGTTTTCCTTGAGGCCTCTGCCTGAACATGTTTTTCAAACAAATCCTGGGTATTTTCATCGTCATTTAATTCCATTCTCGCACGTTTGGAATCTGTAAAAATATTGCGAATTATTATTATTATTAGTTTTGTAGAAAGTAAAAATTTACTACACATAATATTTTAAGTATTTACGTTTAGATGGCATAAAGCACATATAATTAAATATAAATAAGAAAATTAACCTTTCGAGTAGGTACCGTCATTACAGACACAATTAAAGAACAATAGGTGTGAGGTCGCCGGCGTACTCGCGGTGTTTCACGGTTTAACACAAATAATTAAGAAAATTAATTAGCTTTAACAAATTTTAATTAATTAAAATTTAAATAACAAAATTAACACATACCTGCATTTGCCATTTCGGAGACTCGCAAAGCAATGTCCGTTAAAGCCATGACAATTAAATGCCCTGTCATCGACCATAAATTAAGATTTTTTTTAAATAGGAAAACTTTTAATTCATTCTACCCTTTGTCATACACAAATTGAATATATTCATAGTTTGAGTAATAAAGTCGATAACCGGAAATAATTTCACTTGTCCCCGCACTATCTACGCTCTTGTTTATCTCTAAATGTTAGCGCCGGGGTTGTATAAATGCAACAATAGGGATTCCAAAAGCCGAATTTTGTAGAATTATGAACTAAACTCTGTCTTGGCTTTGGTAGTGTCTATGTACATGGTTATAGGTTTTTGATGTGGGTAATTTTAATCTAATTGTTGTTGTGAGGGTAATGAATTAAAAAACATTAGATTTTTGTAAAAACGTGTAATTTTAACCTTTCAAATCTTGTTTGCTACAGGGATTGGTCCACATCACTATAGTTGACCTTGAAAATACGTGATTGGCGCTAGGGGCACATTTTTTTGCAGGATTGTCTGGCGGTTACTGTTATTTATGAAACAATAGGTTTAAAGAATTTATTCTCATAAGAACTTAAATAACAGTTCGCTTAAAATGAGATACAAAGTGCTTACATCTACGTAAAATAAATTATCATATTTGCCTCTGGGGTGTTGGTGACGTTATAGAGTACATACATGCTTCTTGAGTTTAACAATAAGTAAAGTAAGCGATTTTATTATTATTTGCTACACATAATATACTACAGGATGTATCAGAAAGGTGTGGGTATGGTACAGACCATCAAACTGAACAACTTTCTCCATGGGACTAACATCGCAATCGAGAAAAAATTATCTAGCTATCTCGTACAAAACTTCAATATGGCATGGCTAATAATTTTTTCTCGATTACTTGTTGGTAAAGAAGAAAGTAATTTTTTATACTCTAGACAAATTATTTATTGCTGAGGGGAAAAAAAACAGTCATGGTTAAATTAATTAACCAAAAAAAAAAAAATAAAATAATAAAAAAAATAAATAAAAGAATAATAATAATTAAAAAAAAAAAAAAAAAAAAAAAAAAAAAAAAAAAAAAAAAAAAGAAAAAAAAGTGTATATTATTAAGGACGCTGTTACAAATGGTAGTCAAATCATTACTGTTTTACATAAAAGTATGTTAATTAAATAAAATGCTTTGCATTCTTAAAACGTTTTATGGCCGAATTGTTGATAGATGTGCATGGTACGGTTCTGAACTATAAATATAATTTTAGATAGGTACAGTTTCTCAATAAAGGTACCGAAGTAAAAATTTTAATTTCGGTACCTTTTTTTTGTGTAAAAAAAAAAGTAATAATTTTGACTACCCATTTGTAACAGCATCCTTAAGAAAAAAAAAGGCAATGGTTGCACAAGAAACAAAAGACTGTCGTCAAACAAAGTAGGTACCTGGGGTTGGGCAGTGTTATTGGAAAAACCTAATAACACTGCCCAACCTGGGGGTCCGACCCAGCCAGGACAGGGACGCTTATCAGTGGACTATAATACTCGTAGGTACCAACTAGGTTGTCACACTAAATGAAACTGATTCCAAAGATAATAAATCATAAGTAATAATAAATATTATTGTGGCCTTATTTCACCCACTTTATAATAAGAGCATCGATTCATTGTGTCTCTTATTTGCGATCCCATTCACCATCTGCCTAAAGATAAGATCTCTTACTCAAGGATTATAGCTACTAGTAAACGCGTGGATATGTTTATAATAATAATGGGAATAATACAAAAGAATGTAAATTTTTCTTGGGACCTATGAGGGTTTTCTGAAATGACGTTCAATATGTGACAGCACTGAGATGTCAGGTCCGGCCAGCTAGCTCGCCGTCCGGTAAGGACCAGGCAGGTATTCCACGCGCGCCTCAAAGAGATGTCAGCAATGATGGGGTCCGATAGGGCCGATGCCGCCGGGGTCGCGGGTTGTTCGAAAGAGATACCGTATCCCAGGCACAGGCAACAACAAAGGAACACGGGTAGGTTTTAGTCAGTAAAAGCCTGATACACCCTCCCGCTCCGTCCAGAGCGGGAGAAGTTATTTGGCGATTTCCCATTCACAAAAAAAAAAAAAGGTCCGGCCACCTGTCACGTGTCAAAGCTGACTGAATGAACAAATGAATAAAACGAATGATAAACGTCATCACATTCATTGTCGAAATGGAAGACCTCTTGTCAAAGTGGTGCGATATAATGGCGGGAATTAGAATGAAAACCCTCATTCGTAGGGTTCCTCTTCAGTCCCGAAAACTCGGAGAAATCGCTGTACATTTTCCTTTCTTGGAGTTGGTTGGTTGGTGGTTAGTTGGTTGGCGAAAGAGAAGCAATTCCCGAATTTTTCAGAACGTTCGCATCATAACTATTTATCTCTGTCTCAATCTGACAAAACTACCGCTGATTTCCCTACATTTTTGACAAGATTTTAGGGTTCCGTACCAAAATGGTAAAAGGAACCCTTATGGTGCGACCCAGATTTTATTATTAAAATAATACTTTTGTTTTTTTTTTTTATTAATAATAACAAAAGAGGAATGTCAATGACGAAACAAATACTGCAATCTGGGTATTATCCATTTTTCTTCAGATTAAATATCATTATCTTTTAAGTAAATACTAGATTTAGTATTTATCTATAGACAAGGCATTCTCATTAGCAGTTCAGTGAACAGCCCGTGAAACACAGGTATGTTTATGAAACATTTAATTAATATGACAATAATTTAAAATACTTTGGTTATAACGTTATTGCCTATCCGCCTTCTCCGTTTTTTATCAGATAGCCATAAACTGCATTAAGAGGAAATGCGGGGGGCGAGACTTTTAAAAATTAGGTATTTGAAGAAACTATTGATGTCAATCTGCGAGCGCTCCGCCCTCAAATTCGTGCTATAAGGACAATTGCAGATCCGACTAAATAGCTTATGTAAAAAGTCATATTTCGAGGCAAACCTCGAAATATGACTTTTTTTTTGAGAGCCAAAGCTCTCGCCTATTTCCTCCACCAATATTGGACCAATTTAAAAGATATTTCATAAACTGAATAAGAAGGATATATACTACGCCCCTATATTTTTCTCTTTTCGTTAATAGTTGTCAAATTTGTAGTCTAGGCCTCTGTTGACATCGGTCTGCAGGCAATTTTGAGCATTTTCCGAGGGTTCTAGTTCGTGTTAAAATAATGCCTCAACAAAAAGGAAAACATAGGGGCATACAAGTCGCTAATATTTATATTTCTGTAAAAAATCATTGCTTTATGGTCATTGACCATAAAGAAAACAGGCAAAGAAAAGAGCACCCGCATTTCCTCTTAAAACGGGCAGTTTCTATGGAATCTACATTAAAACATTTAGTTCAACTTCGTGACTAACTGACTGACTCATTGACAATACAATCAATCTGCCAAGCCTTCTTTCAACTATGTGGGATCGGCTTCCAGTCTAATGTAGCGATTGCCTATCTGATCTCCACAACTCTGTTTCTGGGTTAAGAGTTATTGTTAGACTTTTTGGCTTCTGACTACCAGTAATGACAACCAGAACCAACGGCTGAGGAACAAAAATTCAATGTATTTTAACTAAAAATAAGTTAAAGCTATTAACAGACCTATTTGTAAAAAGGAGAATGGTCGAATCCTATCCTAACTGATATTAAAAATGCGAAAGTGAGTTTGTCTGTTACACTTTTACGACTAAAACGGCTGAATAGATTTGTCATTAAATTTGAAAAATGGATATTATAGACTATGACCTAGCTTAGGATATAGGATACTTTTTATCCCGATATTCTTACGGGATATAGACTTATGCGGGTCAAACCGCGGTGCACAGTTAGTAATATTATAACTGCAAATGTGTGTTTGTTACGCTTTCACATCTTAATTGCTCCACCGGACACCATGAAATTTTGCATACACGTGGTCAGAGATACAGAAAAATACATCATCATTTTGGTTCATCCAGATGTAAAGTATCCTGTTCCCGAGGGATTTGGTTGACAAAATCTACATTAACGCGAGCATAGCCGCGGGCAAAAGCTAGTAAGTAATAATTTTGATCTGATTGCAGGCCATAAAATGCAGTTAACTTTAGTATTGCTGTCAATCCTCGGCTTAGCGGTGGCTACTCCGCTGGACCTCACCAAAATTAGTGAAGCCAGGCAAGGTAAGTTTATTGCAACAGTTATTTATATACGGGGTGTATCAGAAAGGTGTGGTCAAATTAAAGGGTGTGGTACGGACCAACAAACTGAACAACATTATCCATGGGACGACATTGTAATCGAGAAAAAATTATCAGCGGTCACGTACAAAACTTCAATACCTACTCGACCGAAATGTATGGGACGGCTGATAATTTTTTCTCGATTACGATGTTGTTCCCATAGAGAAAGTTCTTCATACTTCCATCCAGTATAGATATTTAGTAAGTCGAGTTTTAGACGGTAGGTTTAGACAATGTCACATTTTTTAAAATATCTACTATTCCTCTCACCTCGCTGCTTATAATATGATTGGTTCAACAAACAAAATTATTCTGCCTTTGAAAGGGCTTTGCAGAGGCAAACAGCGTATAGTGAGTGAGAATATTACGATCAACAGGATTAGTTCCAAACATTAACCTACAAATGACAATTTCTGCCCAGAGGGGCTCGTGGCTAAATAAAAACAGCCACACGGATCGATCGAAGGTTAAGCTAAGCTTGCCGCGGTCGGTTCGTGGATCATCCGTCACATATCGAGACCTTTCCTTACCTCGGAAAGCACGTTAAGCCGTTTGTCCCGGCTGTCATTCGTAGTCAGATGCCCAAAAGTCAGACAACCAATTTGACCAAGGAAAATCGTGTTACCCAGTAACTGGGTTGTGGAGGTCAGATAGGCTGGCATCCCGTTAGACTGGAAGCCGACCCCAACATAGTTGGGAAAAGGCTAGGCAGATTGATTGTTTGACAATTTCTGACCAGAAAAACCATGTAGAACTATTCGATCTGGGAACTTCATGGAACCGTAAAATCACAGTAGCTGCATTTGCACAAGACCTACGAGATAATTAAGCAATAATAATAAAACTATTTACAGATAATAATAATGTATTGGCAAGGAACAGCGCCCTCGAGAATGTGGTTCTCGGTCTTCTTGAAGATTTAAGACATACTATGCTGACGGGTTCTGATGATGTACCGGTTCTGGATCCCCTGGAAGTTGAACAGTTGCATCTGGATGAAAAATTTCTGACACTACCTGGGTAAGAGATTCCTACAAACAGAACAACAAAACGACATAACACATAATAATATGGCTTTACAGAATTATAATCATTAGAATCAGTAATACAACTCCATAAGTTAGAATTGACCTCAAACCTCATGATTTCGTGAAATCTTGAGATTTGAGGTCAATTTATTATAATTATTAGCCATAATAAGTAGTAAAGCCATATTAGTTTTCATAAACTAATGCGCGAATTTTATTTTAATCAACATACAACCTGACACTGACCTGCAAATTGCAAAAACCTATGGAAAATTTGAATTTCACGCGGGCTACCTTATCGCATCCCTCTTAAGCCGTTGGTACCGGCTGAGGATGTCATTCGTGGATGTTTGACAGTCGTTACAGGTCGTCAGAAGCCCGAAAGTCTGACAACTAGTCTTATCAGGGGTATGATACTCGTAGTTACCCAGTAACTGGGTTGTGGAGGTCGTCAGATAGGCAGTCGCTCCATGTAAAATACTTGTATTCAGCTGCTCCGGTTAGACTGGAAGCAGACCCAACATCGTACGGAAAAGGCTAGGCAGATGATGTATAAGTACATATAATATGTCCGAAAATTCCATGCCCATATTATTTGTATTACTTTATTCGAAGCCCAAACCTTCGACCCAGTTATTGTATTTTGAACCTTATTCCAACTGAAGTAAAATTGCCAGCTTTGACTCGAGTTTAAAATCAGTTTATATAGGTACATAGATATAACCTTTGTCGGAATTAAGTTCGAAATTCAAAAATATCTCCATGGCTTTTGGTTTCTAATAAGGCCGTATGTGTGTTCTATTATCTTGTCTGATTGTGTTCATCTTTTCTTCCAGTTCCCACCTGGATATCAAAGACCTGAAAGTCACCAAGCTAAGCACATTCGTGGTTGACAAACTGACCGTCAACAGTGCATCATTGTTCCCTGTTAGATATCGCCTTGAGTTTGACATCCATGTTCCTGTCTTGGAGGTTGCAGCTGGTTAGTATTTTTTTGATGTAAATGGTAGGAAATGTAACATTGGTACATTTGTCAGGATTTGCACCCCCAACCTTACCACAGATAATATAATAACATGATAACCTTACTAAGGTTATCTTGGACATCCCTGACATCGGTGAAGGAAAACATCGTGAGGTCGAATTCGCCAACCCGACGAAGACGGCACGAGTAGTGATCACCACGCTTACTCATAAAAACTTTTTTACAAAAAAATACAACCGACTTCCAAAAACAACACTACAAAGTGAAAAATAACATTAATTTCGGAAGTCCGTGTCTGGTTAAATGTTCCGAAATTAAAGTTATTTTTCACTTTGTTGTTTTTGGAAGTCGGTTGTATTTTTTTTTTTTTGTAAAAAAGTTTTTATTTGTCACTTTTTTGTTGTGGCACCTACCTCACACAAATTCTCATACCACTACCTGCAAAATAAACCGGAACATCATCCATATAAAAGTGGGGAAAAAATACGTATTTTTGAAGCTAACTCAAAAACTGCCCAAGCAAAGTTTATCAATTTTACGAGTTTATGGGATCAACTATCCCTATAGAATAAAACAAAAATTTTTCAAATCGGATGACTCTATAAAAGGTTATGCGTGGTAATACATGAAAAAAAAAAACATCCGTGTCGTATCTCCATTTTTTTTTGGCGGTTAAAAGGCGTAGTGGTCTTGCTTTCTCTGTATGAGAACTCGCCTTGAAGTGGACAGTAACAGGCTGGTATTATTAAATGCTGGAAAGAAAGACAGCAAAAGAAAAGGAAAGAGAAAGAAAGTAAAAGTATTTATTGAGAGTCGCACAGCATAATCAGCCTATAATGTTCTCACTGCTGCTGGGACACTGACCTTCTCTCTGTGAGAGGGAGTGGGCTTTAATCCACCACGCGAGCCCAGCACCGGTTGGTAGATATCAAATGTCTTCCAATTTTTGTTCTAGGACATGCCGGTTTCCTCACGATGTTTTCCTTCACCGTTTTGAGAGCAGTGATATTGAACCTACGACCTACAACTCTAAGTCGACGTTCGCACGGACGTAAACATATCACGACGATTTTGTTTCGCGCATTGGATTTTCAACGCTCTGCTTAGCGCCGGGAGTTGAAAATCCAACAGTGTGTTTTTTCGACGCGCTAGAATACACTCTGTTGTTGTTAGGTTGGATTCTCAATGCTCGGCTCAACAACGAGAGTTGAAAATCCAGTGCGCGATCCCGCCGCGATATTTTCACGTCCGTGCGTACGTCGGCTAAGTCGCACACAGGTAGATAATTAATTACAAAAACTATTTAGTATGACAAAAACAAAGCAAAAGAAAAAAATGTATTTCGGAGCGTCCAAGTTCCATTTCATTAGTACTATCTACACTTTAATAAGTTATGATTACTTATGATAAATCAATAATTTTTTTTTAAGTGTTCAATAATTGCTCAATTCTTATTCCAGCTAACTACGATCTCTTAGCTTTTGCTGCTGGTACAAATATGTTTGGAAACGGGGATGCCAAGTAAGTCCCATT
This sequence comes from Cosmia pyralina, assembly GCA_946251885.1. Lineage (NCBI taxonomy): Eukaryota > Metazoa > Arthropoda > Insecta > Lepidoptera > Noctuidae > Cosmia > Cosmia pyralina. The sequence continues at coordinate 6,932,742 of OX276345.1, forward strand.
ATTGTGTTAAATAATGCAGTTAGGCCTATCGTCCACGATTCTACTCAAACGTGACGTGTTACAAATTCAAATAAAGAAGAGCAATCAGAATGTCACAGTACTAGTATGTCAACGGCGGCGGCCGGCGGTTCGTATTGTCGCGACTGGATGATTAAGGCGCTGCCCTGACCGGGTCACCGTAAAACGTCCATTTTTTCGTCGCACAATTAGCCGTATTGATACGATAAAAGCCCAAAAAAATACAGTGTATAAAAAAAGGCTTATATTAAGACATCATTTATAGAAACGATATAGAATCTTGAAAAAAAAAATTGCAAAAAGGAAACGAAAAAACCTTTTCGTCTCGAAATGCTCAATATTTTGAGCGACAACTAACTATTAATTTTTTTGTAAAGGAAATCAGAATCAACTAAAGAAGTATGTAAAAATGTTTTGACTAATTGGTGTACTTATATAAAAAAAAAACTGCGTAATAACTTTCATATTGGCGGACACGAGATTCAACTAAAATCTAACGCATCGCCATTTTCAACCGTATTTGTATACCTTTCCGATGTACTACCTAACCTTGAAGATTTGCGTCTTACCGCGCCTTAAGCCTACCTTCAGATGTACGTGAATACTTCCTATTTATTTATTAAAGAACACCAACAGCCTATATATTCAACATTGGTTCACAAGAGTATTTAGGAAAGGTATTAAGTACTGTTAATATATGCACAAAATTATAGGTGTACATAACATTAAAAAAAAAAGACATTGAACAGAAGCTGCAACTTTAATAAAATAAAATACAACAGAATACAATAAATGTAAATAAATGTCTAGAATATGTAAGATGTCTAGGCGCGTGATTCGAAAACGCGCGTCAAAATTTAGGGCTGTATGCTAGACCGTGACGGGCGCGAGCCATGCCAAACTTCACGAACATTTTATATGAAGCAGTTCTTGCACCATGAAGCGTCCGTGACCCGTCCGAGAGTTGGTCCCTACAAATTGAGCAAACACGGACGTGGCTGGCGCTCGTGACTGACTGTCAAGCACAAATCCTCCTTTACTAACATGTTTGTGATTGGTTGCGTCGTGTACGGATTACCCTTCAAATACCAGTGCTGTGGCATTCCGAGTGAGTACTCAGAATGCCACAGCACTAGTATTAGGGGTTAAAGTATGAAATTGTCGATTTGTACTGAAAAATTGTAATTCTTTTTTTTTAAATTTAACATATTTATTTAATCAAAATAATTATCATTATTACATACACACACACACACACATATTATACATTGCTGCCATCTAATAGGAAGGTCATACAAGCCTTTGCGATAGAACTCTCGTGATCTAGATTCGAAAAACTGTGTGAAAGCATTTTGTGCTGCCTCCTGAGAAGAAAACTTTTTATCACGTAGAAAATTGTCCAAATCACGAAAAAATGGTAGTCCGTTGGAGCAAGGTCTGGCAAATACGGAGGGTGACGAATGGTTTCTAATTGCAGTTCCTGTAGAGTTAAAACGGTTTCTCGTGCTGTATGAGGTCTCGCGTTATCATGGAGCAATAATGGTGAAGATCGATTCATGAGTCGGGTCTGTTTCACTGCTAGTTTTGCTATCATTGTTCGGAGTTCGGCACAGTAGACATCTTCCGTTATTGCTTGGCCAGATCGGAGAAAGCTATAGTGAATAACACCATGCTGAGACCATCAAACAGTTACCATTACCTTTTTATTGGTAAGCTTTGCTTTAGGACAATGTTGCGGCGATTGACCTGGGGTCAGCCATTGCATTTTTCGCTTACGGTTATCGTAAAGAATCCACTTTTCATCACATGTCACAATTCGATCCAATATTCCTTCATTTCTGTATTGATTCAACAAGGCAACACAAGTTTCAACACGCGTTTCTTTCTGCAGATCAGTCAAATCATGAGGCACCCATTTCTCATATTTTTTATTTTATTGATTTCACGCAAATGAGTCAATATTGTTGGTAAGGTAACGTTAAACCATGCCGCTAATTCCTGGGTAGTTTGGCTCGGATCGGCTTCCACCATCTCTTTCAATTCATAGTTATTCACCTGTGTGGGCGGTCTTCCACGTGGTTCGTTCTTCAAATCAAAGTTTCCATCACGAAAGCGTTTAAACAAAAATCGCATGGTGCGTTCATTAGCAGTCCCTTCTCCGAACGCAACATTGATTTGATATTGCGAGCTGTTGCTGCCGCGTTAGTTCCGCGTCGGAACTCGTATTGAAAAATAACTCGAATTTTCGAAGTATCCATCTTTCTTGTCTAAGCTGAATAAAAAAAACAACTGAAAGTCGATAATCGAATGTTGCACATTTTTTAAAAGAAGAACTTCATAGGTACCATATGAAAAAAGTTTCACTCAAAAATCTCTAACCATGAAGGTTCTACGTCAAATCGAAGTTCCTAATACAATAAACGGCAATTTCATACATTAACCCCTATTATTTGGCTATAATCACCAATGAGTATTAGTGATTATAGTCTGTTACTTTTGGACGTTGGGCTTTAGAGTAACTTTACTGCACATCAACATAACACAGCTGCCTGATATCCTTGCCTTTCTTATTTTCCAGAATCGATTTAATCGAGCCAAGAGTGAAGGGTTCCTTAGTGGTAGGCCCAAGGATTACCATTGGATCTGGCTTATTCCTACAAATCACGAGCAGCAATGTTCAAGTATCTTTGAAAGGTTTTGAGGTAAGAACATTTTGACTTTCTTTCTTTCATTGCGAGAGTGGATAGTTGGTATGTAAAACAAGAATCTCAATGTCTTTTCAATAGTAGGAGGGGGGAGGTGGGACGTATTTACAAACTCAAACTCAAAACATATATTTTAATTAAACCAATTACAGGCACTTTTGTATTGTCAAGAGGTCGGTCAGTCAAAAAGATGATGCTAGTTGCCCATTCCAAAGCGTAATAGCTTCCTATGGAGAAGAACGGGAAAAAAACTCCACGGATACTCTTTAAATCAAAATATTGGTTACATCATTCATGTATACAATGTGAGAAGGATGTAGAAAGACGTGCACTTTACAAAAATATTTAAAGTTATAACAAAATTTAAAATAAGCCTTAACCTGAGACCTGTATGTCTCGGGTTAAGGCTTATTTTGGTCCATCAATGATCCTAAACTATTTTTAAAAGTCTTTACTCTAACATAAATGCGCTTAATGATATTATCTCTTCTGTTTTACAGTCTCAAATCAATGGCTTGATGAATGACACTGCAATGTCAGATTTCATAAACACATTCTTGACGCATTTCGTGCCCGAGTTACTGGAGGTGCATGAGGTATGGTCACATAGTATTATTTTTGTCTAGTGATTCTTTTTAATGTTTCTAAGTCGGCATGGTGTTGTGGCACAGTTTGGGAGCCTATTTCCAGCAGAGAACTGCAATAAGCTGAATTGATTAATTGATGTCCCGGGCGATTTAAGTGTCAATTGTATGCACGAAGTACAGGACCAGTAACTAGGGTAACTGCTATAGTAATTGGCACGCTTTTGTAATAAGCAAGCTCATGAATGAAAAGGACCCAAATTATATTTGCATTGCTTGCATTAGCTTGTTACTACCTCTTTTTTAATGAGTGGCCAATTACTAAAGCGTGGCCAATTACTATAGCAGTTACCCTAGTTGTGGCAATGCTTATGGGAGGCATATCCAGAAGTGATCAGTTTTTGGCTAAATGATGTTTAGTCAGATATGAGTGGATCCCCGGGACGGGATGCCCTAGAAGGACATACATGGCGATGTTCTTCAGAAAGTTCAGATGCTTAGTACTCGCAACCGGCTTGTACCTATAAGCAGAGGCCGTAGTGCGAGTTTTTATACTTACTCGATCACGTTAACATAAACTTCAAAAACTTTTTTACAAAAAAATACAACCGACTTCCAAAAACAACACTACAAAGTGAAAAATAATTTTAATTTCGAAAGTCGGTGTCTAGTTAAATGTATTTTCGTTTTTTGCCACCGACTTCCGAAATTAAAGTTATTTTTCACTTTATAGTTGTGTACCTACCCCACACAAATTCTAATACCACTACCTGCAAAACAAACTAGAACATCATCCATATAAAAGTGAGGAAAAAATACGTATTATTGAAGCTAACTCAAAAACTACCAAAGCAAAGTTAATCAACCAAATCGGTCCAGCCATCTTCGAGTAATCGGGGAACATACAAAAAAAAGTTTCCGACGAATTGAGAACCTCCTCCTTTTTGAAGTCGGTTAAAAATGCACAGAAACTGAATAAGCGCCGTCTGTTGACTATAATGGGAAACACAATTATTCCATACACATTGATGTAAGTTAACGTTAACATAAACGCGATCGAGTCAGTCTATAAACTCACACTAAGGTCACTGATTAGAACGTAAACGAAGCAAATAGGAGTATGTAAGGATTGTAGAAGATGGCGTTCTGTAGTTTCAGCCTACCCTCATGAGAAATGACGTGACTATATGTATACATATTATATATGACGATAATGACTATAATTTTTAAGGTTCCGTATCTCAAAAGGAAAATCGGAACCCATATAGGATCACTTCGTTGTCCTTCTGCCTGTCTGTCTGTCAAGACCCTTTTTCTCAAGAACGCGTAGGTAGAGATAACAAGTTGAAAATCAAATACGTAGGTTTATGGTCCCTTAGAGTTCTTAAAAAATCAAGCTTCTACCTCAATACAATAAAAAAATACAGCCTTAATAAAATGCGACATATTTTGATACTCTCAAGTAAATCAAAACATATAGGATAGTTTTCGCTGACCTAGAATAATTAAATTTGGCAAAGAAGCAACAGAAAGAAGAAGCAGCATAAGTCAAGGAAAACGTCCGAAAATGGTTAATTTGTAATTTTATCACTTATAAAAAAAAAAATTGGGTTAAATTCTTTTCAACTACGACACCCTTCATTGTGCGTGGTTCGACACACGGTTGGCCGATTTTTGTTTTACAATTTATTATTATTTTGGTTTACTGAAGACACGCTTTATTTTTCTCTTTCTAATTTCAGGACGAAATTACTACAATTTTGAGTGACACCGTGCGGGAGGTTGGAAACGAGATATTAGCAGATTTGAACTTGTCTGATATCCTCGGATAACTGATGCCTTATCAAGAAATACACAGGACCTATTATAGTAAAAATGTTTCAAGAATATAAGAAATTAATAAAAACGATGTGTGCGTAAGCCCAGGCTTTGAATGAATAAAATGTAATTTGTGTACCTAGTACCTATAATCTACTACTTAAATATAATTAAGTAATAAAACCCAGTAATTTTTTTAACCAAGCGACATCTATGCAAATTATATTGAAAGTCGAGCGCTGTGCTCTCACTTGTTTCGCAAAATGTGTTTGCGTTTCATACTAGATGGCAGCACTGTAAACATACTGAAGACAACGAAGTAATACGGTTTGATGGAATGTCACATTTTTGTATATGTATTTTTGGTTCTATATTTGAATTTAGAAACTCAGAAGTGAACACAAACTTCAAATTCCATTGCAACCGTTTCTTTTTTGCTACAATTGGTAATTCAAAATTCATGCGCCGACCGTAAATAAATTTTACTGGCTTAAGGGTAAGAGAATGAAGATGGTCATTCAAAAAACCAACATAGACTACATATTCTTACCTAAATAGATACCTACATTCTGTTTCTTCATAATGTTTTCCGTCAGCGTGTCAGAGAAAGTGATGATTAAATAAATTATGGATAGGTAAAGTGCATGCCTGCTTAAATTCAAACCCACGACCCGGAAAGCGTCATGTCAAAGTCTTTACTATCTGAGACATCACTGTCGGTCGGTAATTCGAAATAATGTAAACGATTTTCACGCTCAGTACTATAAAATTCAGCTGTTAAACCAACATAAAACGCAACACAATATTAGGATTTTGATACATTACATCGTAAAGTGTAAAATTAACGGGTGTCTGGGTTCATAGCTATAGTAAAATTGTCATTACGGGCCCAGTTATGGGGAGAAAGTCAAAGGCAATGGATGCCTTTTGTTGAATTTCAATTTTAGTTATAATCATTTTGTTCTGTTGAGTAAGCGAGCTGAAGTGGCAGTGGCCATGTTTGTTAAAGGACCAATAACCGGTGGAGTAGACGGGTCCAGGATTAAAGACCACGTATCGGCAAGCATAGTGTGGATCGCTCCCTAGCCCCCCTAGCATGACCTTCAAAAAGTTGCTGGGACAGACTGGATACACTGGATGCGGTAGGCGGAGGGCAGGATGGTGTGGTACCTGGGAGCGGCTTACCTATGTTCAGTGGACTGCGAAACGCTGAGTTGATTGATACGAGTATTATATTGTTCATAATATTCCAGCTGTGAAAGTCTGAAGCAGAGTAGACCTGAGTAACTTCAGTGGAATGCCACGACTTGGAAAGTAGTTTGACAGCTTAAACAATATTGAGTCAAGTAAATCTCATTCTTCTTCAATAGCGGGATGCATTAAAATTGTGGCGGCATCTACATCGCCACGTGCAAACTACGTATCATACTGACGTCATGAAAAATCCTGCATCGCGCAATCAGAGTTTACCGCGCGACTAGCATACATACAACGTTCCGACATCAATCGTCGGGCAGTGGCCCACCCTACACCCACCACACTACACCCGTCTGGTCGGAGGATCCTCCCTTTTCAAAGGAGGTTGAGTGAACTTTACACTCTGTTCCTCATGCCTCTATAAAATAACTGCCATGAGTGCGATATTATAACCACGGAATGAACAATTTTATAATATAAAGTGTTAAAAAATTAACAAAAGGAGTGCTTTAGACCATCGAACTGAATAACTTTTACTATGAGCTATCTATATCTATGAGCTCAGCCTATATCTACAGAGTGGTGAGGAGGACGCATCCTACACGACAGTACACGACGTTCTTTGAACAAACACTATTTTTATATAATCTTTAGTTTCTAGTTGCAGTACTTTGTTGTTTTAACACCATCATGTTAGTGCATAGAGATATTATCACCTGACAAATACTAGTTGGCTCCTGTAGTCTTTAATAAAATACCTGAAAAAATAAAAAAACTTACCGTTGCATAAATTTAAAAAACGTTTTACAGAATTACTTGTAGATAAGTGTTATTATTCTGTGCAGGATATCTTAAATGATATTTTTTTGTAATCACTTTATTGACCTCTACTTTGTATAACATTTGCATGCTATATTAAGGCAGAATGTATATGGATCCTATATAATTTAACAACTTATTTTACCTACATTCGAAGCAAATAAAGACCTATTCTATTCTATTCTAATTGCTAACGATCGGTGACTGATCAAGATAATTCCAACGAAAAATTTACTTACGGCTACCAGATATAGGCATAATAAAATTTTCTATGCGCAGAATTTAAAAAAAGGACAGCGAGCCGTGGGATCTTATTGCTGCATAAAACTCAAGGAATAATCCTCTATGTGCAATATGAGACGGGGTGACGGGGCCACACGGGGCTGAGTGTTGTCACAGAATAATAAACCTACAGTAGTTTACCTTGATATAATTACCTACGGCCGCTCGGTAGTTAAATATGCGTCCGTCCGTGCGTACCTGCCGCGCACTCGAACTGTTGCGTACTGATATTTATGGTGATTGGAAAATAGTGACCGATACTAAAACAAATGATTGTACCTACTCATGATAACAAACAACTTTTACTGTGGGACCAAACCTGAAATCGTGAAAGAAACGTCAGCTGCTCCCTACATTTTGACACATTTTTAGCATTCCCTACATTTTGAGCCGAGGCCGCCGGGGTCGCGGGTTGTTCGAAAGAGATACCGTGGCCCTGGCACGGGCAACTGAAGCAACACGGGTGGGTTTTAGTCAGTAAAAGTCTGGCACGCCCTTCCGATCCGCCCAGAGCGGGGGATGTCATTTGATGATTTCCAATCCACAAAAAAAAAAAAAATGCCAATATGTAGGGAACAGCTGATTTTTTTTTCACGATTTCTGGTTTGGTCCCCATAGTAAAAGTTGTTTCTTATCATGAGGAAACAACTTTTTGTATTTACACACACATGATTATCATGTGTTTAAATATGGGTCACTAATTACCAGTCACCCTATATACTGAAATTTAGAAGCGCGTTGTTTCTGATAAACTACTGTAACATTATTTTGAGTACAAAGGTACCTACTGCTTATTTTTTAAGAAATTTCTTCCAGCAGATCTGCGAAAGGAGAAATGTTAATGTAATAAAGACAATAAAATAGTGTGTGAGAACAAGAACAGAAAAATATGAAGACTAAAATATTAGATATACTTACCTACACATAGAACGCAAAAAATTTACATAGTAAATACAAAAAGCTAAAATATATAAACATACACATGTATATAATTATATTAGGTCTTTACCTATGAAATTGTCGTTTTACATAGAAAAAATCACACAAACAATTTTTTTTAAAAGAAACATTATCGGTTATCTTTGGCATTGTACTGTAAGTTCATTGATGCCTCTGCAATAGAAATCTTGGGGACGGGAATCGATGATTTTATAAAGGCACCTTCTCGTTGGAGTAGAGATTTTCCCCGGGGCTCATTGTTGAGATCAAAATTTCTAGAACGGAAGTAATCAAACAAAAAACGCACCGAGCACGGTGCGTTTTTTGTTTGTCCATATGCGTGCTGTCTATGCTGCATTGGTGCCACGACGGAACTCGTATTCGAAAATAGCGCGCTATTTCGATTTTCCATGGTTACAAAAATATCGATATCAAAGAAAAATCGAACGGCGGGAAAACAAATGAACAACAGATTTTTCTTAAATATCTTGCTATATTATAAAATTAATTTGAATTTGGAATTCTAAATAGAATTAAAGATATTGATCTTCACACTAGCCGGTATCAAAAATCGGCAATTCCATAGGTAAAAGACCTAGGTATTATATAATATGTCTCAGAAAGGTGTAGTGAAAATTAAGGGTGTGGTACAGACCCCAACTTTCTCCATGGGATCAACATCGTAATCATGTAAAAAAATCAGTAGTCCCATACAATAAACCCCAACCCAATACGACCCAAATGTATGGGACGATTAATAAATTTTTGGCTGTGAATGCTGATACTATTCTAATCTCGTTCGCACATGTACCTACCCACAGCGCCTTGCGGTAATGATGTAATGACTTTGTGCCTCACAGTTTCTATTCGTTGACTATCTATTACCCTACTTACTTTCTAACTTAAACTTACTTACACCGCACAAGTCTTCTGGAAGCTAGCAGTGTTGGATTAATTGAATCTCCGCTAATTCTACTTTACAATATACACTGTGTGAATAAAGTTCTTGAAAGTCGAGTCGAGGTGGTGAAGTTAGTTTTCAATGCCACTTGGTAATTCAATGCGTCAATGCGTCTTTGGTAAGAATTTTGCTGTTTTGTTAGGAAATTAATTTTCCTTTGAAATCTATATACCTACGAGTATATATAAAAATATAAAAATGAATCCCTATTTCCCTTGGTCATCGCATCACGCGTGAACGGATGGAACAATTTCGCTAATTCTTTTTTTGTTGTGTTTATGATTGTCAGGAGAAGGTTCTTATGAAAAAAAAAAAATAAGAAAATTTCGCAGAAAATTGGAAAATTTCAGAAAAAACATTTTATCTTCACGCCTTTACATTATAATATTCATAGCCAAGACAGGACAACGTCTGTCGGGTCAGCTAGTAATAGATAATTGTGTTCTTTTAAACCCCTTGAATTGATTGATTGAATGTTTATTTGAATCCTATCATCGAAGGTGACATCAAAAAACTGGTTAGCAAGAGGGATTCTAAACTTTTTTTTACTAATAAAATACTTAAATTACATGATAAAAAATAAAATAAAATAAAAATGTTTATTTCTGTAAGCTGATCTTTTTAGACACTTTTACAAATCAATTTGGTTATTTTTTTAATACTAGATGGCGTCGGCATTTCCTGGCTGACTGATCCCTGAGACCAAATGCCGAAACAATGTTAGAGTATAAGTTCTATGTTAGAAGATTTGGTTTCCGCACTTAGTCCTTCAGGTGGACCATTGAACGTGGGCCATGGTGGCCGTCGGGGGTTGTTCCAATCAGCTCACCTCACTCCAGAAGTTGATCAAGTCTCCTGGTCTGTTAAGAATATTTGTGCAACTGGGCGGTGCGTTTTTGCCGCATGCCATTCTGGGCGGCTTCATAGGGAATATTTATTTTTAGTAACGAAATTATAAATATTATAAAAAAATAACACATACAATATTTGTTCATACAAAAAAAAATCTTGAAAATATTTTTAGTAAGGAGTTTGAAAGTAATTTTTTATGTTTTGAGTAGACATTGCTTCCGGAATTTTTTTCACAAAGTATTTTACTGCACTACTTAAATATTTACATATAGAATGTACGCGTTCCAGTTTAAAATACATTTTTTTTTTAAAACTTGCATTATTTGAAGGAGTATTAAAAGATTTAAAAGTCACTACAATCATATATCTGCGTCTTAAGTCAAGTTTTCTATCTAGCCATGGTACTCACATTCAGAGTCAGTTTTTTCTTTAAATGTCATAAAAATAGGTACGGTCAGCAACAGAAGTCGGTTAGCCCGCGAAATTCAAAATTAAGAAATTTTTGCAATTTGCAAGTCAGTATTAGGTTTTATGTTGATCAAAATTTAATTCGCGACCGTAACAAGTATGTATTTACAGAATTATAATCATTAAAGTCATCAATACAACTCTTTAAGACCAGGTAATCCTGTTGAATGACTATTTCATGAAATCTTGACATTTGAGGATTGTACTAACTTAAGGAGTTGTATTACTGATTCTAATGATTATAATTCTGTAAATACATATTTGTTACGATAGCGAATCATACTTTAATCAACATACAACCTAAGACTGACTTATAAATTGCAAAAAACGTAAGAAAATTTGAATTTCGCGGGCTGTTCTGGCGCTTCCCCCTTAATAATTAAGATTAAAAAACTGCAAGTGTTAATCGACTTTTTTTGTTGACTGTACTGTGAGGATTGGAAGGACCCTCACTTGTTGGGATCTTAATTAAAACGCAATTATGGAAAAACTCTAATTATATTTAAACTCATATCTAGCTAGTCGGCTTGTCGCCGTCTAACTGACGATGACGTCCCTTTTCTTCCGAACAAAACGCTAACCCTTCAGATTCAAACGTACTTCGACACTTGCTAGAATAAATCGAATGCCAGCCTGCATCGCATAAGGTTGCCTTTTGCATAAAAAAAATCTTTACAGTACCTAGGTAGGGCCATTAGGTAATGTCATTTATGAAATAAAGACATTGGTGCCGATTCTGTTGTGCACAAACTAAACTTAATTTAGGCTATTGCTAACTTTTTCTCTCTATTATGACAAGAAAGAGACGGAAGTAAATTAGAGCTGTCAAATTAGTTAGAACTAATTTTTCCACAGACATTTGACGACACGTAAAAACATGTCGACTAAAAACACGGTGAAGCGCAAGGCGTGAACTAGTTTGACATCTCCAACTTAGTTCATAGCTATAGCCGTCTTTTTCTCGCGCTGCCTGTTAGTAAAAGATAGCGATTCTCTAATTTTAGTTTAGTGCGTTCACAAGAGAATCGGCACCATTGCTCTATTTTTCCATAAACGCAATACTTACGAAGCAATGCTTCGTCAACGCTGAAATGGTGAAATTCAATTTTAGCGTCCAGTCTTTTGAATTCATTTCTTTGAAAATTTTTCATAAGTGGTTCTCGGAGTTGGAAACTACTTCCCGCTTGTGCCGGATACTGCGTTCATTGTTCTCTAGGGTTGACTAATTGCATAAGCTGTAAGTCAAAATGTTTAAAAGAATTTCTCTTAAATTAGAGTGATTTGGTGTAGGTAATACAAAATTATGGTTGTACATACATAACATACATACTCAGCCTATAATGTTCCCACTACTGGGAAACAGGCCTCCTCTCTTCGAGAGGGAATTTTAGTACCCCCGTGTGGGTAAAACGGGTAATTTGAAGAGTTTCGTTTTTTGTTTATTTTTAATTTGGATTCTTTATTTAGTGATGAAAATGTTTGTTTGTTTTTAATTTGGATTCTTTATTTATTCTTTATTAATTAAATATTTGAAAAGTAAAAATAGAAGTTTCATTTTATTTTCTAGAACTGTTTTATTGATCATCTCCCTTAGCGTACCCGTTTTGGGCACACCTCCCCTATGACTCATGATGACTTAGGGTGAATTTCACCAATAAAACTGAACGCAATTAGCACAATATCTAAACCGCGTACAAGAGCTGTCAGTGTCAATATTTTACGACAATGATGACTGGCAACTCTAGAACGTGGTTTAGATGTGCTGATCGCGTTTGGTTTCGTTGGTGGAATTCGCCCTTAGAAAATGAACGTTATTACCATAGTAATACGGTCGAAAAGTGGTGCACCGCAAATGTCCGCGATGGTACATTACCTTTGCCTCCATGACTGATTAAGAAAGCCTCGTCATAGGCATTGGTTATAAGCGCTACTTACTTATTTCTCAAAGAAATCGCTTAATTATTTCATACCGCGAACGAATGTAGCAATGATCAATTTATTATTTAGATTGTAAATTACAGACGCTTTTCGTGTAGGGGTGTGTGACTGCATTGTTCTGCATTGTTCAAGGACGGGATTTAGATGAGGTCTTCACCATCATTTAGATTAATCGATTTCTGAAGGAAAGAAATCTTAATGTTTTATCAAGTAGTAAAAAAAGTAAATTTAAAAGTAAAAAAATTCGACTGAAAATTCGGTCATTGAAAATGATAAATGATGACAGAAACCTAAACATGATTTTCAAAGACCTATTCAATGATACCCCACTTGACACGTTGACTTTAATTTGTTTCTTTCTCACAACATGGCGTCTGGCTGACGCCATATTGAATTTTGATTACAGTCATGTCACTAGTGACACTTAAAGATTAAGACAAATCGATTAACACAATAATCATCAAAATCGGTCCATGCGTTTGGGCTCTATAGTGCCACAAAGTAACATACATACATACATACTGGGTGACTTTTTTTACCGTCTTGCAAAAATAGGCTATACATAGAAATATAAAAAACAGGAGAAGTGGCATGGGGGCGTGTCTGTGTCTACGCGTTATGCGCACGCTGCGCCTTTACTCGCCAAATGGCCATCTCCGCGAACTAGTACGCTTTCGACCGTGGTCACGATAAATTATAAAAATGCCGTGTTGTTCAGTGGTTTCCTGCAAAAACCGAAGTGATATTAAAAACTTCGTATCTCACGGAATCACTTACCATATGTAAGTAAAAGTATTTTACTGTATTTATCTTTAAAATCATAAAAAACAACAAATCGTAAAATATTTCTTGCTTTTACTACGTCATTTTTGTTTTCAAATATCGCAGCGGCTGTACTATTTTTGCAGCAAATACATTGCTCCTTAACCACTACCTTAAGTATGTCGCTAAGCGACTGGACAAGCAATGTAAAAATAACAAAACTATACTTTATTTACACGGAGCGTCGCATAGTACAGCCGCTGTGTCTTGCGGCGAGATAGTGAGGAGGTTAAGATCCACTAAAGTAGGCTATCGATAATAATGTCGATTGCCCAACGAATATTATATTGCTATTATAGTTTATTTTTCAATTTGTCAACCGTTTTAACCTGGTTGGAACACTTGAAAAGATGACGTTTAAGTACGGTTGGAAAACCTTTGAGAATGTAAAATAATCTTTTTTACTGTTTTTGATTATTTTACAGCGTACCTAGTAGAGAAATGCATAACCAACGGTCGTAAAGTAAGTTTATTAATGTTTAGGTGGAGTGTTTTTGGGTTTAAATTATCGCATCTTCGTGCTATTTCCTTACTTTTTTTTGGTTTTGGTATTTTACTTCCGCTAAAGTCTTTAACTATGCACCACAAGATTCGAATGCGTTGTAGTAATCGGTATGGTTCAGATAAAATATTAGTGATTTTTGCTTAAAATAAGTCAACATATTCATGCTATTTATTTGTTATGCATGAGTATGGTACTCGTTTGCGTTTGTTTTCATATATTTAACTATTTCTTAACGAAGGGTTTTTTTTAATAACAAAAGCCTATTCGCCTGTTGCCTGCTACCTGCTTACTCATCGTGAGGTTAAGAAGTATAGACCGTGCGGAACTAGTTGACCGCGCCTTAGGTATGTGAGCGGTGGGATGGAGGAGTGGGGGCGCATTACTCAGTACGTGCGTTGCGAACCGCCGCCTCACCCCTGTCTCAGCGGCCAACTAGTTCCTAGACTATAGACTATAGCTTAAGATACTTATTATGTAAATGATAAATAAGTTCTTATAGTACCTTTTTAGCTTCCCAAAAGATACAAATACAAAAAAAGAATGGATTGATGCCACAGGAAGGCCACCTAACTGGTTCCCAACAAAATATAGCACCATATGCTCAATTCACTTTAAGGCAGAAATGTTCCAGCCTCTAAAGAAAACTCGCAGGCTTTTTGAATGAGCAATCCCAAAATTAAGAGTACGTCAAGTACTGAACAAATACCTCCACTTTACATGTCAGTGAGTAAACACATCATAACAGGGTTCAACAATTCCTATGGTTTCACAGCCTAAACCAACTTAACCGGATTGTTTTAATTTATTGATTGTGTTTTTTTTAATATACATTTTTTTTTATTTAAAATATATAATACTTTCTGGACATATCATTTTTTATTTTATTTTCAGGACCTCAAATTTTTCTTGTACAGTAATAAATGGAAGTATCGATAACTTTCCGGTTTAGTCAATCACTAGCGTATATGTAAAATAAATTGCTTTTTGCACAACACAATAATAGCGCCAGATGTTTTTGTGTGAGTAAGTTGTACGGTGCATGGTAAATGCACGCTGTGTGTGACGAGTTAAGGTTTATAATTGATTGTGTAGTATGTTCTGATTTATGAATTGCAAGTGTGTGCGCGACTTTGTATCTATTGCTTTTATTGAACTACATGTGTAGTAGTGGCGCGGTGGTGGGGCCAACCTAGCGACATCGGGTTCTGATACATTTTCAACTACCGGGCATATCTCCTTCTTTCATATATCTATGAGGCTATAACTATAATAAGTGAACGGAGTAGAAGCCTATGGCATACCTAATGTTTTTTTTTTATATTTAAAAAAATCAAAATTCAAATCATATGCTAGTTGCATAAAAGATTTGAATTTCGATATTTTGAAACGATTTTTTTTTTCCAAATTTCTGTTTTTATTGTTCTAATATGAAAAGTTTACATCGAATTTGTAGTATTTATATGGACACTTAGATATTTTTTTCTGTCTAAGCTATTAAAAAAAAAAAATAGGTATGCCATAGGCTCCTCCGTTACTCCGTTCACCTAATATATCCTAATTTTTTCAAGACGGTAAAAAATGTTGTCCGGTATATAGGCTGACAAACACATTGCCCTCCTTTGCATCGCGCAGTCGGGTAAAAAATAAGCTGGGGCGGGTCGCTAGTAAAGTAATAAAACGTTCAAAACCGCTCCTAGTCCAAATAACCAGTAAATAATTCCAACTAAAACCGCATAATACAAGCGTGTACTCAAAATTGCACAATTAGAGCACTTAGTACGCTCATACTATTTTAATTCACGCATTAGCAATGAAACTGCCGGTCTATTCTGTAAAAATCTCACCGTGATAACCTAGGTGAAGTGAGATGGCATTCCACCTAATGCTTGGGATTGACACTATTGACAGCTCACTTTATGTTCACTTCACCTAAGTTTTCACGGTGAGTTTTTTACAGAATAGATCGGCTGTATAATTTGCGAGCGTTGGATGCAGGAAATGGCTGCGGCACACGGAATGCGTTTGTGTTACAACAATCTGGTAACAACACTTTAATTTGAACCATGGTAACAAACTACATGGATCTAGAAGGATCTACATGGTCCTCATATGATCTGTCCCAGATTATGTCTAGACTTCTTTGACCCCTGAGTTTGTTTCGCCATATCTTCTCAGGGTAGTAAGATAGGAAATGTCGACTTCATCTAGCTTATTTTTTTTTTTTCAATATGACGTGTAAAATTGAATCCGATATCCTATTTACAGAATAAACAATTTAATTTCATTTCAATTGACTTGTTTTTGTAATTCAAATGTTACTAAAGCTTTGGTTTATTACGACAGCAGTGGCTGCCAAATAAACGCTCCTTCAAAGCGCGACACGCGACGCGACATAAAGGCACCGCGCGTGTCGCGCGACGACGGTGCCTTAATGCCTCGCGCGATTCACATCGCGTGGAGCGGAGGAGCCTTAACGGTCGCGGTGATGACCGTCATAAATTTTAATTTTGATGGCAGTGGGGTTTTACTTTGCGGTGTCAAAAACCGCTCTCTATTGATGATAATTTTTAAGTGAACTGTGACCGCCAGTATCCAGTTCAGACAATAGACTGTAATCTGAACAAGAACAATATAATTGACGGATAAAGCCTGTGACAGCAAGCCACAGTGCTAAAAAGCATAAAGCTCCATGTGCACGAAGCAAGTTTATTGCCTGTGGCATACCATAAAATTTAAGGGCAAATATCTGGCACCGTCTAAACAACACGTACGATATTTTTCAACGATACAGGCAAATTAGTTGCCGTTCAGAACTGAAATAGGTGTAAACAGCACATACAATAAAATTTCACGTACAATAAAATTGCATTCTATTCTGGCATGAAAATTTTCTATCATTCAAACATGAGCGAGCGAAACAAGACGTTCAATAAAATTGAATGAAATATTTGGCAGCGCAAATACAGGTGAATTGTACAAGGACAAACTCCACAGAACTTCTATGCAATAATCGCCTTGCAATTTTATTGCCTCGGTGTAAGTTGCATGCGATTTTATTGAATGGCAAAACTTGCATTCAATTATTTTAAGCCATTTTATGGAATCGCACACGTGTAAGCACTTGCATGCAATTCTTGAATGGCAATAAAATTTAATGTTCTTTACGACATGCGGTTATCGTTCTTGAACGTTCCAGAGACTTGCACCTTGTAAATGGAGCTTTAGGCTCGCCTATGTCCAGCAATGACCATAATACCTACAAAGAGCAAGTTGATCCTTCGATTGTATCTACACTGTCCAGTTCCTGCACAATTCCACATTTCCTGCAACTGCATCCAGTGTGTGACACCCTTAAATCGTTTAGCCCGAGGCTCGTTCTGATACCGGGGACAATTGAATTGCTAATGCTTAGCTTGGTGTTTGAACAGCAAAATTATTTTAATGTTTAGTGTAGATATCGTGGTCGCGATTAACATAATTTATTGGACTAGTGCTGTCCTGTAAAGTTCACTTTTCAACACTTTGGAGAAGTTTATATTACACCGACTCACTCTGCTAGTGGCATTTTTGTAACTATGTTGGTCGGCTTTCAGTCTAACCAGATATAACTGAATAGGTACCAATATTTTACATGCAACTGCCTATTTGACCTCCACAACCCAGTTAGGTTACATATTAGGATAGGTCTTTACCTATGAAATTGCCGATTTTTGATACCGGCTAGTGTGAAGATTAATTATCTTTCATTCTATTTAGAATTCCAAGTTCAAATTAATTTTATAATATGGCATGATTTAAAAAAAAAATGTGTTATTCATTTGTTTTCTCGCCGTTCGATTTTTCTTTGAGGTTAATCATAATCACGGACTAGAAAAAAAAGAAGGACTCCGCGCCACGCGTATCGAAAGTGAAGCACCGTACCGATCTATGTGTGCGTGATTTCATAAAGACGCCGTCGCCGTCGCGTGTCACGTAATGGCGGCCGGTCGGCATACTATAGTATAAATGTGTGCGTGAGGCGTGTTTGTACAAACGTCCCGGCATACTTACTGTAATGTAGGTATATGGATAAATAAATATGTAAGGTAGGTAGGTCAGGCGCCGGCCGCAGCCGGCAGTCCGCAATATACGATCTAACAGAGTGCCCGTGTTTCATTACGTCATCCCGTGGTACAAACATCATACTTACTGTGCTTCACTTTCGACATGCGTGGCGCGGTGTCCTTTTCTTTATAGTCCGTGATCATAATCATTTATTTCATAATGTGCATTCATTCTATTATACGTTGTATACCTTATTTAGTCATATTTCGCTACTATGTAGAACTTTAGTATAAAGAGGTCGTTGCTTTGCATTCAAATTGATGCAGAGTATGACCATGCATAAAGAGTACAATGCCTCCATAAAGTTTTCTTTGTTGCACTGCAGTTTGTTGTAGTTCAACAAACTGCAGTGCAACAATGAAAACTTTATGATGAACCCTCCTAATGTATGCCGATTTTTTTTTTAATGATAAAAGTGTCAGCCTTAAAGCGATCCTTAAGTGCTTCGCATCTCCGGTGCCTCGCTTATCTTTATCTTCGCCATGAGCTTTTCTTTTTTAAGTTGTAGGAGAAATGATAAAGCTATATCTATCCAAAGATTTAAATCGCTAGATTTGCCCTGCGGTGGGTCATTGTTTTTTTTTTCTCAGTGGTATATACGTAATCATGATCTGAGTAATTTATGCGGCCTACCAAAATAAAAAAAATAATAAAAAATAAAATAAATTTATTTCACATATCTTATTTGGCTTACAAACATGTCGAGAAGTCTCCAGTTAGACATATAAATGCCTGTAGTTGAAGGCTTCGCTCTTCCCTTACATTATAAACGTACGAGTACAAATAGGTGTATGCACAAAGAAACAAAGAAAGGAAAAAAATGAAAATACGATCAATTTCTACGAGTGTATGTGTGAGGGTGTGTGCGTGGTGGTGTGTGCGTGAGAGTGTGTGAGTGTGTGTGTGTGAGAGAGATTTTGAGTGTACATGAGTGACTAAATAAGCAAATTACATCACTTTAATAATATTTATTATTAAGTCACACGTTGCAAAAGTAACGCTATGTCATTATAATTTAAACTGTGAAGCCATATTATAAAATGTCCTTTATTTGGTACTGTTCATTGAATCGTTGAGCTCCTTAAGTTCTGAGTTGAGCTGCAGATCAGTCATCGACTCCAGTTATTATAGTTACTTGAAATACCAGTTTAAATAAAAAAAAACTGTTTTTTTTTTGTGTAAACTTCACAGACGTGGTGGGAATCGATATCTAAATACGATAAAACATAAGAAAACAGTTTATCTCAACTCATACTTCAAGTAACAACACTAACAGCGGTCGTTGACCTCCCGATAAACAACATCAAATCTTTCTATTTTATCTTGTTTAGGTACCACCCACCACGCGACCCATGGGCGTGATCCATCGCATCTGCGGAGTCTAGCTAGCCAATTTAAAGTAACCCTGTATTAGGAGTAGTAGTAGGAGGAGAAAACTTCAAGCCTTTTCTCTTTACCGGAGCTCAGAGACATTGCAAAAGTTCCCATCCAAAACAATCAATCTACCTAGCCTTTTCCCAACTATGTTGGGGTCGGCTTCCAGTCTAACCGGATGCAGCTGAATACCAGTATTTTACATAGAGCGACTGCCTATCTGACCTCCACAACCCATTAACCCGTCGCGCGCTAATTAGCAGACACAATTGAAATTCTATTGTTATCTGTACACATGGTGTACAATCGACATTTTAAGAGTTAACTGGGTAATACGATACCCCTTGGTAAAACTGATTGTCAGACTTTCGGGCTTCTGACGACCCGTAACGACTGTCAAAGATCCACGAATGACAGCCGGGACCAACGGCTTAACGTGCTTTCCGAGGCACGGAGGAGTCTCGGTATGTAAAGATGGTCACCCATCCACGGACCAACCCCGGCAAGCGTAGCTTAACCTGCTGGATCGACCCGTGCGGCTATTATTACTTAGCCACGAGCTCCTCCGAGTTCCCAAAACGTGACATAAAAAAAAACGCCTCTTACAAAAAACGTACTTTTATAACTAAGTAGGTACATTTATTTCAGCATAAAGTTCCAACTCTAATAAAAGCCAAGTTGTTAGCGATCCAACTTACCGTATATTACTTTAAAAGCAATAAAATTAAAATGGAAAGCAAATGGAATGGATAAAGTTTCGCTCATGGGTTTTTTATTTCAATTTATGTACCTCGTAGTTGGGTAAAAGTTTTGCTTTCAACGCAAGCAAAAAGTATTTTACAAAGTTAATAAAATATTACAATGTCTGAAACTTTTTACTGTGTCAATATTCCATTTTATTAATTTTCGTTTTAGACACATTCATAAATTCACGCCTTCTCACGGGGTAGGCAGAAACTACAGAACGCCACCTGCTACGGTCCTTACATACTCCTTTTGCTACGTTTACATTTCTACCTGGCTACGCATCTGACCTTTCTGAAGATCATCACCAGTAAGCGATGGCGTCCCCCTCCCGGCATTTCCACTCAAATCTGCCTTGTAAATACCTTTTGGTAGTCTCCTTTCATTCATCCTCTCAACACGACCAAACCATCTAAGCATATCAATGTGCCTAGCCTTTTCCCAACTATGTTGGGGTCGGCTTCCAGTCTAACCGGATGCAGCTGAGTACCAGTTTTTTTACATGGAGCTACTGCCTGTCTGACCTCCACAACCCAGTAACTGGGTAACACGATGCCCCTTGGTAAGACTAGTTGTCAGACTTTCGGGCTTCTGACGACCCGTAACGACTGTCAAAGATCCACGAATGACAGCCGGGACCAACGGCTTAACGTGCTTTCCGTGCTCACTGGTCGATCGATCAGGTTAAGCTACACTTGCTGGGGTTGGTCCGTGGATGGGTGACCATCTTTACATACCAAGAGTCCTCCGTACTATGGAAAGCACGTTTAGTCTGATAACCAGTTAAGACTGGTAAATGGGTAATACGATACTCCTAGGTAAGCCTAGGAGTATCGTATTACCCATTTACTGGGTTATGGAGGTCAGATAGGCAGATAAATAGATTGCCGCTCCATGTAAAATTCAGCTGCATCCGGTTAGACTGGGAGCCGACCCCAACATAGTTGGGAAAAGGCTAGGCAGATTGATTAATTGTGGTTAAGTAATAACAGCCTCACGGGTCGACCGCCGTTGGGCCGTTGGTTCCGGCTGTTATTCTTGAATCTTTGACAGTCGTTACGGGTCGTCAGACCAGTCTTGCCAAGGGGTATCGTGTTACCCAGTAAGTAGGCTGTGGAGGTCAGATATGCAGTCGCTCCCTGTAAAAAACTGATATTCAGCTGCATCCGGTTAGACTGGAAGCCGACGCCAACATAGTTGGGAAAAGGCATGGCAGATTGATAGAATAATTTTTATAACTAAAAAGAGAAGTCTTGACTGACTGACTGATTCATCAACGTCCAGCCCAAACTCTTGAAGCTAGAAAGCTGAAATTTTGCATAGAGGTTCCCTTTATAATGAAGATAAGGAATAAGGACGGATTTCCTGATAGCACGTTCCCTTGGGATATTTTCCTACATCCACGCAGGCGAAGCCGCGGCCAAAAGCTAGTCCGATATAATTGCGATAGTACTGTATTGCTCTCATCATTCTGCCAATTAGATCCTCATCTGTCAATAGTCCGTATCAATGTGAATACATACATAGCTGTCATTAAATTACGTATTGTTCCAATATGTTGATCACATTTACATGCCTCATTATTCATTTACAATAAACGCGGACGGAAACGGATTTGAATTGATAATTTATACACATACGTAACATTGCGTCTGTGTTTCCCGAGGGGTACGGCAGAGGTGTACCTACCTATAGTGTACCCACATCTTGCTAGTTATGTTTTAGTCCCAAGTAATAGGAAGCGGGCCCATTGCCATCAATCGAGCACAAATCCAGACTCCATGCTGCTACTGAGACATTCCGGATAGAAAAACGCAATAACACTTTGCCCGACCTGGGATTCGAACCCAGCTGTAGCGCTTGCAACCACTAGACCAACGAGGCAGTTGATAATTTATGTGCCTAAGTAAACTATTTGAGTTGACCCAGTCGGTCTATTCCGGTAAAAACATAAGAGCCTATACTACCTCAAATGGCTTATCATGACCCTCCGTTATGTCGAAAATACTGCAGCATTAATTTTGAAATAAATATATTATATACTATGGTAAAGTTGTACAGTACTTTACATTAATCCTCAACTTTAGACTTTAGTTTAGACTTAACGGAGGTTTGACGAAAACACGATTCCTAAAAAAGTAGAATATGTGTTAATCCAGGGTATAAGCTATCTACGTACCAAATTTCTTCCAAATCGGTCCAGCCGTTTGAGCGTGAAGAAGTAACAAAGATACAAACACACACAAACTTTCGCCTTATAGTAGTGTGATATCTACGTGTAAGTCGTCTCGTTTCGCTCCAACTTCTTACGATCGTGCCTGCCACGAACGCAACTATCGTTATTACTCTAAATAATAACAAACAGTTACTGCAATAAACATAATTATTCATAAATTCCAGCTATTGGATTGCCTTCGAATAAATATTTTTATTTAGACATAAAATAACAATACACCGTAAGCCAACCCACATTTCGGCCAGGGATAAAGGATGGAATCCTCTATATCCGGTCCTAAATAAATAATACGATATTGTGGAAAAATCTTTTACAGAAGAAAATCAGAAATAAGACTTTCTATGGCTTCTTAGGATTTCATATGAGTATTTTTTTGTGAATAGGATAGGATATTATATTGAAGATTTTGCTGTTATATTGAGGCTGTACGTTTATAACGTCCCCAGCGGGCGGTTCCCATATTATTAGAAACGTATCGTTTTGCTATGAAACAGCAGCGAGTAGTGCCGCCAACTAGCGCCACCATTGAGCAAAAAAATTACAAGTCTGGAGTCTGGAGTCTGGAGTCTTCCATAAGGAAGATTTTAAAATTTTCTATACTCAAATTTTTATTCAGATGAGGTAGGTCAGCATACAATGATTTTTTTTGATGCAAAAAATTCTATGTCATCTGACAAAAAATGTGAGCATAGGAAATTACAAAATGTTCCGTATCTCCAGATTTTTTTTTTACTCAATGGTGGCGCTAGTTGCCAGCACTACTCGCCTTAATAGAACGGCTGTACAGTCTAATATTCTTTCACATTTGGTCTATGTTATCATTACTCAATATATGAATCGCTGGTCTAGTGTCGCAAGCGCTACTGCTGAGCATGACGTTCTGGGTTCGATTCCGAGGTCGGGCAAAAGTTCAAATTCAAATTCAAATCATTTATTGTGGATCACAGGTTCATAAGATGTTGTTAGTTACAGGTAAGTCTGCTATGTCCCGCCATTGAGGCATACAAAATTTGTATTATCAGTTAAAGTTAGATTACATACATTATATCATTAGTATCATGCAAAACATTATAATTAAATTAGTATAATATTTAAGAATGTCAAATTACAAATTAGTTGTTACAAAATTATTTACCTACTGTGTTGTCATTTATAAAGTCACTTATTGAATAATAACATTTACTTATTAAAAATTCATGTAGTTTTTTTTTAATGGTATTTATATCACTAATTGTAGTTCGGAAAAATGTTAGAAGTTTATTGAGGATACGTGGGCCCATACAAAAGATGCTTTGGTCTAAAAGCTTTGTATTACTGGCTACGGTGCGCAGCTTGTCTTTGTGTCTGGCCCTAGTGCAACATTCAAATAAGCTTGGATTTGATTTTATGAACATTACAGTTTCATATATGTATACACTAGGTAGCGTTAATATTTTTAAATTTGTAAAATGTTGTCAGCATGAATCCACTGGGCGTATATTGCACATCGATCTAATAAAACGTTTTTGAGCTCTAAAAGCACGCTCTTTTTCTACAGAGTTGCCCCAGACAATGATGCCGTATCGTATGATTGAAGCAACATATCCATGATAGGCAGTTAGTAGTGCAGACTGACTGACAGTGTTCCTTAATCTATAAAGAGCATAAGAGCTTTGACTAAGTCTTTTGCATACTTGCTCTATATGTGACTTCCAATTTACTTTACTGTCAATATTAAGACCCAGAAATTTGGTAACTTCGATTTCTTCTATGCTGGTTTGAGAGTAGCTTATATTTAAATTGGTATCAAGTTTTACTCGCTGTTTAAAATTCATGATTTTTGTTTTTTCTAGATTTATTTTCAGGTCATTTTCATCAAGCCATTTTATAATTGTTGTTAGGGTCCTATTTAAATCAAGTTTTATGTCAGTTCTGTCATTACCGGTAAACAATACAGTACAATCGTCAGCAAATAAGGTCATATGGTGCATTGTAACTGTCGACATGTCATTTATATAAATTAAAAAAAGTGGTGGACCTAGAATGCTGCCCTGAGGGACACCAGAAAGGATATTTCTAACCTCAGAAACAACCATTTCTTCAGCTCTAGTAGTTAAAGAGACTCTTTTTAATTCGACCATCTGTTTTCTGTCACTGAGATATGATTCAATTAATTTATATACGTTACCTCTTACACCAAATGAATATAATTTATTCAAGAGTATGTTATGGTTGACTCTGTCAAATGCTTTTGACATGTTCATATAAAGCGCAATGGCTGGCGACCTAGTGTCCATATTTAAAAGTACTTTGTGTAAAAAGTTATACATACTCGTAGCTATATTAACAGATTCAAAGTGTCATTGGGTTCTTCCATTAAGGCATTTCTCAGTAGCAGCCCGGATTCTGTATGACTGCCCGGTTGATAGCAATAGGATCGCCCCCTATTACATGCTACTTACATACATATAAAAAGCGAAATAAGGGTTTACTATTAGGTATAGCTCTGGCTAATCCTTCGAGGAATTTAGGCGTCATGTTATCCCCTCTTTGAGGAGTGGTTAGAGAGGCACCATGGCGTCCTCACATTCCGCCTGACGCTGGTTCTCACCGGACACGGTTGTTTCGGGAGGTTCCTGTTCTGGATAAGGCGGGAGGAAACGCCAGGGTGTCACCATTGTGTGGATCGCCCGGAGGACACGGTGGAGCATACAGTGGAGGTTTGCCCGGCTTGAGTGGAGCACCGCCGTGTTCTCGCGTAGGCGATCGGCGCCGGCGGCGGCGATCTCTCGCGTCCGAACCTGGTCCAGGCCATGGTGCGGAGTGAGAGTGCATGGGAGGCCGTCACCTCCTTCTGCGAAGCAGTAATGCTCGCGAAGGAGGAGGCGGAACGCGTGAGGGAGAGGCAATAGTCGATTCCCGGCCACCCGGCCGGCGGCGCGGGCTTGCGGATGGCGAGTAATGGGCAGCTCGCCGTCCAGTAAGGACCTGGCCCGCGTTGACGGCGCGTTGTGTTCCACGCACGCCTCAAAGAGATGTCAGCAGTGATGGGGTCTAATAGGGCCGATGCCGTCGGGGTCGCGGGTTGTTCGAAAGAGATACCGTGGCCCTGGCACAGGCAACTGATGGAACACGGGTGGGTTTTAGTCAGTAAAAGTCTGACACGCCCTCCCGCTCCGCCCAGAGCGGGAGAAGTCATTTGATGATTTCCCATCCACAAAAAAAAAGACGTCATGTTATGTTATAATGTTATGTTACTCACGTTGATTTCGTGTTGAAACAAAAGATCACAGTATATGGTTTTGTTCTAACCACGCGATGCGCACATTTTCTCATCATTGTTTAATTTTCATTTGTTTTTACCAACGTCCAATAAACCGGGAGCCATGTAAAAGTATGAATGAATTTTAGTGGAAAAAAAACTCAGCCTATCGCTATCCATTGCTCGACATAGACCTCTCCCAGGTTGCGTGACAATACCCTGTCCTCCGCCTTCTGCGTCCAGTCTGTCCCAGCCATCTTCTTAAGGACGCTGTTACATTTGTAAAAACATACTTTTGTGTAAAACAGAACTGCGTTTGCTTATAAAAGTGTCTATGCAATGGCACCAAAATTGTATAACAAATTACCTTGTCATATTAGAAATAGTAAGAATAACAACGAATTCAAAAGTAATCTCTTTATGCTACTAAATGACAAGGTATATTATTCAGTCAAGGAGGTTCTGGATGACAAAGTTTGATCAATTTTTATAATTTATATTTTAAATTGTTTAAATTTTTTATTTGTGTTTTTGCAATCTTTTGACATTATGTATTTTTATTATTTTTTATTTTATTTTTTTTTATTTTATTTTCATGACATTTTCCCTATTTTATTTTGACAATTTTATAATTTGACATGCATGCATCTTTGACATTGTAATTTCTTTTATTTTCTTTTGCAAAGTTTTATTAAGCTGATTTTATTTTAATATGTTGACTAGGTAATTATCCTTTCTTTTTTTTTTATTATAATAACTACGTGAAAGAGTGACCTTTAAGGTAGATTTTTGAGGAACGAATTATTTATTATTAAGATCTCATGTAAAATGTACCAAAAATCACACCAATAAATGAATTTGAATTTTGAATTTAAAAAAGTATGTTTTATGGCCGAATTGTTGATAGTTGTGCATGGTACGATTCTGAACTATAAATATAATTTTAGATAGATACAGTTTCTCAAAAAAGGTACCAAAATGTTTTTAATTTCGGTACCTTTTTCATGATTTGACTACCTATTTGTTCTTACACGAACTTAAGGCCGTCGGTCCATCTAGCTGTGGGGCGTCTCACACTACGGTCATCGGGCCTTCGACAAACATGGTTAGCCACTGCCACTTCGGCTTGCTTACTCTACAAGTAACTCCGGTTCATAACCCTAACATTTAATATCTTTATTAAGATGATATGACAGAAATACTGAGTTAAAAATGAAATAGGTTATCAAAATAAATTATTCTGGCTGGTTCATTGCAGCACTGGTTCCTAATATGGTTCCAAGAAGGTAGGTAAGCAATGACTGCGGAAGTGTCGACTACTTATTGCCATCGAAAGATAAATTCACATTAACACAACACTAACTAGAACAAAAACTGATTCAAAAACCGGTCAAGAGCTAGTCGGACTCGCGCAACCAGGGTTGCGTACCATAATTAATGTTTTTTTTTTATTGATGATTTCTGAAAAAGTGTGCAATTTAGAGACTCGTCTGTTTTATATGATACCCCACGTGCCCTAGTTCAAATCCACCACCACCACCACCGCCACTTCAAGTTTTTAAGACCCACTTGTAAGGGGGTCTTAAAAATTTGCAAACCCCTCCCTGTTGCAAAAAAAAAAACATATTTTATTTCTTTCTTATTTGCAAAATAGTTGGGCAAACGTCATCTAAAACTGTTCCAAATTTCAAGTTGATAGCATTAGTAGTTCTTGAGATATCCAGCTGTGACAGACAGACTTAGTCGCACCATAAGGGTTCCCTTTTACTATTTTAATAATACCTAATAATAATAATCATTTATTTCAAGTTTCACAGACTCATTAAATTAAAACATACATATTCATATTCAGTCACATTAAATAATAAAATCAAATACACAATTAAATCTTTACATTATAAAATTATTCAAACAACAGATTATTAACAAAACAACAAATAGGTACTCAATAGTTTTGTTACAGTGTTGCCACATTATCTGCGATCAATGTGCAATCTAGGCGCAATCGACCCTTTCTGCGAGCGCGGCCAACCAATTTTGGTACGGAACCCTAAGAATCACTTTAGAATAATTTCAAACTTTACAAAAAGAGAAAAATGCCATCGCAGGCAGAGCGTTGCAAATAAAATAAAAAACAAATCGTCCGGTAAGTTTTCCGTGCAGTCTTTTTGTTTCACGCTCCCGGCATAGCGGGGCTGTTGTGAACATTTTATAATTGCTGAGGATCCGCCTCGGCGCAAGCGTCCGTCCGAGAGTGGCGGATTATCAATTTAAATCCGACACTTTTATCTGAGCTCGGTAAATACGTTTTATTTTGTACTTGTGGGTTAGAGGATTGGATATAAGAGATAGACTGTCTTTGGAGGTAAAAAGACGCAGAGCTTATTTTTTTAGAAAGAAATAAAAAATTGAGCCGTCGCGGGATGCCTGGCATATGTGAAACATCAAAACTATTTTGTGTAGAAAATATATGCAAAGGATGATTTATTAAATAATAATTAAGAAATTCGACGATCAATACTATAACTACTGAAGATCATAATGTAAAGTCAGGGAAAATAACCGTTAAGGAATTTTGAGACATTGAACTTTCATACTTAATGAATATTATACGTGATAAATTATTTTATTTCTGTACTAGCTGCGCCCCGCGGTTTCACCCGCGTAGACCGGAATAAAAAGTAGCCTATGTGTTAATTCAGGGTATAAGCTGTCTACATACTAAATTTTATCCAAATCGGTCCCGCCGTTTGAGCGTGAAGAAGTAACAAACATACACACACACACACACACACTCACAAACTTTCGCCTTTATAATATTAGTGTGATGTGAAGTAGGTTTGTGCACATAGCTACACATCAAGCTATACATTTCCAGTTTACACTGACCTCTTATTGTTAGGAAATTCTATACAATGCGAGATCAGCTTACACTGGAAATGTATAGCTTGATCTGCGTACAAACACTCATATTTTAAAATCTAGATGAGGTAGGCGTTTCCTATCTGACTACTCTGAGAAGAAAGGCCGAAACAAACTCAGAGGTCACAGTCTCTTTTAAAGTCCAGACATTGGTCAGATCATGTGAGGACCGATAGATTTGTGACTGAAATGGTTAGTAAAGTGGGCAAAAGGAGTACTTATGTAAGGATAGTAGTTTCTGCTTGCCCCCATGGGAAGAAGGCGTGAGTTTATGTATGTGTGTAAGTATGTAATCAGAAAAATCTTTGAAAAGATAATGTACAAATACACAATTAACAATTCCACTGATTCTCACAAATTGCAATCTAAATATTTATACCTGTTTTTCCCAGGTCAGGGAAATAAACGTTTTGGAATAAAAATTACAATTTGAATTACAAATGGCGGAATCCAATTACCGTAACGTGCGTTATCAATGTTGTCCTGTAGGCGTCCCGTGGGGACTGGCGATAAAATTGTATTGAACACAACGTGGTGGAGCAATGTGGTGGAGATATCAGTAGTACAAGTTGTATAGGACCATCAGTCTGCTACAGTTGCGCGCAAGTGCTCACATACCTCAGGCGGTGACTAGCACTTCACATTTGCTTTTACGAATATGAATATTATTTGCATAACAATAAGGTTCATATTCGTATGAATCACTTATTTTACTTAGCAAAGCAAAGTCAAAGTGCCGTCTACGAATCTTGCTCTAAACGAGTGTCAAAGCGGATCGAACGTTAAGGCCCTTAGAACATCTCCACCGAGCAAACCATAGCAGCGAAACGGCAGTAGTTCAATTCAACTGACTCGCATGAAGTTCCGCTCGAGTAGCAGAACATCAGCGGAACATCATGCGGTTTCACAGTTTCGCGGTAGAGGTGTGCTAAGGCTCAGAATGTCGATGAAAGTTTTGAACCTATAAAATGTTAGTTGTACTACTGTCAAAAACTACACACTGTGCCATTGGCCGCACAAACCGGTAACACAGGGCATTTTTTTTAAATAAACGTATTTAATGGAAATCTGTTATTCTAAGCAGACAACACTTTAAGAGGCATGTATCTTTAAAAACTTTTATTGAATTAAATGGTGAGCATATGTAAACTTCCAGTTCAAGAGGTACTAGCATCTTAAATAGAGGGTAAGTACTGTAGAGATTTTAGACATGGTTTTAACCTTTGATTATATAGTATATGTATAATCAAAGGTTTTAACATGCTATCTTTTCTAGTAATAGGGACGATGACAAAAATTTTTTTTTGTCCGTCAAGTAGATTAATAAAAAATATTGGACCCGTATTTTTTATTTTTTTACGTAATCAACAGATTGCGGCGGTACATTCAGTTAAAATATGATATGTTGGCACGCGACGATGGCAAGAGACCGGACAGCATGTCTTTATTTCCATGGAAGTTGGGAAGGCTTTTAGTGTGGGACGCAACGTGTGTCGATACTCTTGCGCCATCCCATCTTCCTGGCTCTGCGTGCTGTGCTGGCACTGCTGCTGCCGCTGCGGAAAACCTCAAGCGGCGGAAGTATAATAACCTTTTCGGTAACTATATTTTCGAGCCGTTTGGGGTTGAAACCCTTGGGCCGTAGGGTCCGAGTGCTCATAGTTTGTTCAACGAAATCTCCAAACGGCTGGTTGACACTTCCCGTGACCCAAGGGCTGGCTTTTGCCTTGGCCAGCGGCTTAGCATTGCCATACAACGTGGCAATGCCGCCAGTCTCTTGGGTACTTTACCAGTCGACAGCGATGCGGAGGAATTTTTCGACGCCATATTTTAGTTTTTTAATAGTTTTAGTTATGTTAGTATATAATTTTGTTATTTTTAGGTTATGTTTACAGTAAATATACATACGTCTAGCTAGATTTTAAACGTAGAAGTGACGTAGTGAGCCCCCACTCTCCAACTTTATTGCGTGTTATCAAAGTAAAATTTTATTAATATGATTATAGCAAATAATACGTGTCTAATATTTTTTTTATTATCGACGGACTAAATATAATTTCTTTTTGTTTGCCTATTATAAGATAGTGAAAAAAAATTATAAGTTAAATGCTACTCGTAGTTTAATTATTTATAGAATAGGAAAAACATGAGACAGTCGGCTCCCGGCATGCGGCACTGACAAGTGGGTGTCAAGTGGAAAAAATGGAGTAGAATCGATTATAGGATAAGAAGTGTGCAACATGTTTTGATGGAGTATGTGCGGAATGAGGCTTTTAGATGTAATTTACTTGGTGCAATAAATAAATATGATGGCTTGTCCTTTATCAAAACAAGCTAAAATAATGTACAAACTAGCATTTCTTGTTTTAAAGTAAGTGTTAACTGTTTTTAAGTTTAGTTGGTTGTGCTGATGTTACAGGGTGAAAAAAAAATAGTAATAATTAACAAAGTTATATCGCCAACAGTCTTTTTATTTACCACACATTAACTGTAAGCGTCCTACCTGACGTTTACAATAGCTAAAATAAAAATCAATACGTAAAAGAAAACCGTACGTATAGATAATAAATTGAAATATTTAACATTTATAAATATATATGCGATGTATATGCTTTATTAAAACAATAGGATTTGGGACGAAGATAAAGTTTCGTAAAATGTGCACAGCCCAGTTGACGGATGTCAGACCACTAAAATGTCAACTAGAAGGAAGCGCGTTGGCTGTTTTTTAAAGAAGCTTCTAGTATTCTAGAAACTTCGACTCGACCATATTGGCCGAGCGGGTACAAGAGGCGTTCCCGCCAGAAGCGCGCTGTTTGTGGCGGGAGCGGTTAGATAATATAGATAGATAGATAAAACATTTATTTGGTACACACAAAAGATATAGCACAATACACAAAAAGTCCTTACAATAAAAAAAAAAAAAATAGAAATAGAAAAAAATAGAAAAAGATAGAAATAGAAAGATCTTTAGAAGAAGATATATGTATAATAGAATAGAAATATAATAAAATAGAATAGATAGATAGAAATAGTTTCGCATTATAAATAATCACACTTACCACACTAATATTATTATTATAAAGGCGGAAGATTATGAGTGAGGGTGTGTGTGTGTTTGTATGTTTGTTACTTCTTCACGCTCCAACGGCTGGACAGATTTGGATGAAATTTGGTATGTAGATAGCTTATACCCTGGCTTTTTATTCCGGTCAATGGGGGTTAAACCGCGGGGCGCAGCTAGTATAAAAATAAAACAGGCGATTTGAACTCTTTTCGACCAGACGACCGACCTAGACAGAGTGACATGTGTCAGAGATAACGATGATGGAAAAGTCAAAAATGTATGGCATTGACATGTGTTACTTGTTTCTGTGACAAATAAATCCATTTTTCTTTCTCTCTTTCTTTTATATGTTACCGAATACCTTATGTCAATCTTGTTTAAAGTCGTTTGAGAAATACAAAACATTTTGAAATCAATTTTCACTTGTCTAGACAATGAACATGAGGGTCTAGACCCTCATGTTGGCATCGGCCTATTTACCTAATTCAACTCACAGTACATTAGCTAAGTAATACCAGCCGCACGGTTGATCGATTAGGTTAAGCTACGCTTGCTGCGGTTGGTCCGTGGATGGGTGATCATATTTACATACCGAGACCCCTCCGTGCTTCAGAAAGCACGTTAAGCCGTTGCGTTGGTCCCAACTCCCGGCTGTCATTCGTGGATCTTTGACAGTCAACCAGTCTTACCAAGGGTATCGTATTACCCAGTACCTACGTTATGGAGGTCAAATAGGCAGTCGCTCCATGTAAAATACTAGTATTCAGCAGCATCTGGTTAGACTGGAAGCCAACCTCAACATTGGCAAAAGGCTAGGCAGATGATGAACTGACAGTACATAGAATTGGTACATACACGGTATAACTAAATCGAGGCCCAAACTGTTACCATGAATTCAGTACCTACATGATTGAATGACCCTTAGAGTTGAACATTTTCGTCGGTTATTAAAAAAATATCTGCTTAATACGACAGTGTTACACGGTCAAAATAAATGGAACAGCTGTTTTTCGAAGTCAAAGTCAAAGATTTATTTGCAGATAAATATGGTTACACAGTTCTTACAGTGGCAGTATTATAGCAGCTTAACATATTATTATTTAATCATAACATAATAACATGCAAATTTTTGGTATAAGTACAGTTACATCATTTAGATTTAAACTGAAAGAATACCTGTACAGTAAAAGGAATTCTCAATGAACCACCTGCGTAAAGCCCTTCTGAAGGGGACCATTGGAAGTTCTTTAATTTAGTTAGAAATCTTGTTAAAAATCTGAGCACACATAGGATAGCAACTTCGCCTATATGGTTCCGTTTTCATTCTAGGAATAATTAATCTATTAGGATATCTAGTATTGAACTTATATTTATCTCACAGTTTTTTAAACATCTCACCACCAAGTCACCTATTCCTCGGACATTAGCCGCTGTTAACGCTCTCCTGAACTCAAACACAGATCTTGATGTGTTTGTGATTGAATGGAAGATGATTCTGTCAGAATGCTTGAATTTTTGTGAGAAGAGCGCATGACTGTGTTAAATAAATTATATATTATGTAGTATAAGTAATTATATTTAAATAGTGTAATTGGTTTCGGCCGTTCTATTTAAAATAATAAGTAATAAGTAAATCTCAGGGTGAGATTTGGTAAATTTACATATTTCCTCAATATAAATACCAGTTATTGTAAGTATTCTACGTTTCCTAAACAGTGGTTTACAGGACGTAAGTGGGTCTACATTACAAATCGCATGTATACACCTCTTTTGTGCGATGAAAACTCTTCCGAGATGCACCGAGTTAGCCCATACCAGTATACCATAATGCAGTATTGAACCAACATATGCATGATAAGCCTGTAATGTGGCTTGTCTACTTGTTAGGTTAGATATACGTAGGTACTTCAAAAGGAAACTACTACTACCACGTACTTCGTACTTCAAAAGGAAAAAACGGAACCCTTACACACTCGAGAGCAATGAATTAGGGTCACATAAAGATACCTACCTGAAAGTCTCGGAAGCTAAAATGCTTAGTGAAATAAAATAAAATGCTATTGTTACCTCAAGATACGAACAATGACTACATTTCCAATCCTTAAGAGATTGGAAATGTAGTTATAGTTCGTATCTCTTAAAAAGGGGTAGGTACACAAACATTTTAAAATATTATTTGTGAATTTTAAAATTAACCCCTATAGTATTAGGGAATGATTTTTCAAAAACGCTGAACCGCGTATTTTTTTATTTCCTACCAAAAACATAAATTTGAATTTTCATATTAGGGATATGAAAATTCAAATTTATGTATTTATTTATAAAATTATGTATTAATGTATGTATTTATTTTAATACTTAAGAAACGCTGGGTTTCCCATACAAACTTTCATCCCCTATATCACCCGCTGTAGGATTAATTTTTGTGAAAAAAGGTAGCCTATGTGGCAGGGTGCAGGATGCCATATAAACATTTATTTCATTACACTAGCATTCTTAGTTTACGACACTTTCAGGTATCTTTATGTGACCCTAATTCATTGCTCTCGAGTGTGGGATCACTTCGTTGTCAGTTTTTTTCTCAGGAACGCGTGGCAAGTTGAAATTAACATCAAATAGGTACGTCTATGAAAGGAAAGGAAAGTCTATGATCCCTTCGAGCTCTAAAAAATCAAGCTTCTAAGTCATTGCCATAAAAAATACGGCCATCTATGAGACATATTTTGATACTCGCAAATAAATAAAAACCCGGGTACTTCCTGTGGACCTAGAATCATGACATTTGACAAGAAGCAAGGTCTCACGGCGCTGGGGCCGTACTATGCCGTGAAAAAAGATCATGAATCCATCATGGATCCGTTGAGAAAAAAGGATGGTGCTATAGGTCGCATAAAGCTCCACCTCTCTCTCACATGACGTAAATCGATGTGTGGGAGAAACATGTTTTTCAACTACAATGTTATTGTTTTTGGGATAAATTCATCCCAACTACGGAAATCTTCGGTCAAAATGTATAGAACAGCTGTTTTTTTTTAATAACCGACGAATAATTTTAACTCTGGTGGGTCTAGAATCTAGAATCATGTATATCACGTAAATGTCCTTTACATTCTGTATTATATTCAGTTACTTTCAATCAACTCGTTCCATTTACAGTCCACAGCTGGACTTAACTCTCCAAGTTGTACCACAAAACCCTCAGTTCCAGGAGTTCCTTTAATAAACATTAATGTGACTTCGGAAACCGAAGTTAGTTCACAAGACGCTGACAGCAAGTATTCCGAACAGGTTGGCTTTGTTCTCCGAAGTCTGTCCTGGCACTAATGTTGTTTCTAATTTGTGTTCTAAATACTAGAATAGAACGTATAGTTGCCGGCACGAGTCGTGAGCACAAACTCTACTCTTAAACCTAACGAATCTTATTTCTTCTATCACGGCAGGTTGCACACGGGCGGAAGCAATGAAATCAATATATTATCAAGCATATTTAGATACAGATAGACCGACGAGGACAGGTGGAATTTGTGCTCATGACTCGTGCTGGCAATTATACCTAGGTTGTGTTCCTGAGTTTTCTAGGCTAGTTTTAAGTACGATTTAGTATAAGTAGAACTCTTCTTTGTGTAGGAGCCGTTTGGAGAAGTACCACCAACATATATTACCTACCTAGTTCTGCAGCCTTCTTTTTTTTTGTTTTTTTTTTTGTGGATGAATACGACGCAATAAAAAAAATAAGGCCATTTTGCGACACATTTTGATACTCGCAACTGTCGCAATTTAAATCAAAACCTACAGGGTACTTCCCGTTGACCTACAATAATGAAATTTGGCAAGAAGCAAGTTCTCACAGCACAAGTAAAGGAAAAAGTCAGAAAAATGTTAATTTGTAATTCTATGGCATACAAAAAAATTCAAGTCTGTCAGTCTGTCAAGATCCTTTTTCTCAAGGACGCGTGGAGATATCAAGTTGAAATTATTATAAAATACGTACGTTTATAGTCCCTTAGAGTCCTAAAAAAATCAAGCTTCTAAGTCAACGTATTAAAAAAATACGACCATTTTGCGACACATTTTGATACTCGCAACTGTCGCAAGTAAATCAAAACCTATATGGTACTTCCCGTTGACCTAGAATAATGAAATTTGGCAAGAAGCAAGGTCTTCTAGCACAGATAAAGTAAAAAGTCCGAAAATTATTAATTTGTAGTTTTATGACATAAAACAATTTTTATTTGGGATCCATTTTTAGGTTTGGTTTTTGGATAAATTCTTTTCCCTTCATTGTGCGTGTTCCGACACGCACTTGGCCGGTTTTGTTTTTATAGGCTGAACAGTGTGGCAAAGTAGTGCAATGAAAGACGGACTACAATGTAGTCACTTGTACTACTTCCAGTGGATTAAGGTATAATATTGTCCGTGTTGGTAGATAAACCTTTCGCATTTTCCTTTATGTACTTTTTCGGTAATTTGTATGTAAAATCACTGGCAAGTTGTCCGAGAAATTAAATAAATTGTCTTTCCGAAGCTCATTAAATTTAAACTTTTTAAACTTTCGCGATTTGCACACATTTGCAACGTCGGGAAACAAGTAGGTACCTGTTTACCTCGTAAAAAGGAATATCGCGAGAAGACCCGTTTTTGGTTTTGTTCATTAAATTTATATAGAGTTTTAAAACCTTTACTGCCAACGATGACTGAATCACCTTCAAAGGGTTTTCCGCACATTACGCAAGACATAATTATGAGTAGGTACCGAAAATCCGGGCGCATAGTAAACAATCACTTTGCGCAATGAGAATAAAGTTTTCAGTAATTATTCGAACAGATAAACAATAGCTCCATATTTTTCACATCCGATAAGTTCGTCCCTCTCGCACACCGACGCGGGGGATGCGAGGTGCTCGGTCAAGGTCGGCGCAGTTTTGTTGTTAGAATTATTGTTTTATATTGTCTAGGACTCTAGGTAATTTAGGTTTTATGCATTTTGCGAAGAATCCTTATCACTTAATCAGGGGACATTTACATATGAAGAATGAAAATGTTAATGCACATCCTAACTTCAAGTGTCTTTTATGTACAATAGACAAATCATGAAAAAACACTTTTTGACTAGGTTCCTGAACAGTCACCAAGGTGAAAACTGAACATAGGTTCGAGGCTAACGTTTGGAATGTATAAACAGAAAAATCCCCGAAAGTGAGATTTTTTAAGTCTCGTTTATCACAATATGAAAGAAAAAATCAATCAAAATTGTTAAGAATTTTGCACCTAAACCGAGGGATTACTTATGTACTATAATTTTAGGCTGGCTATAGACGATAATCTTACTTTTCACCTAAAGTGTCTTTTTGTTTAACATTAAACAGTAAAAACACAACTTTAGGTATTTCTCAGGTTCCTCCGCCCATATGACCACAAAACTGCCACGAATGCTTAAGTATATAACTATACTATTATTTCAAAACCAATTTGCTAAAGTGTCTCTATTGCAATCTCAAACCCTATTTTTACTGGAC
Source organism: Cosmia pyralina (assembly GCA_946251885.1). Lineage (NCBI taxonomy): Eukaryota > Metazoa > Arthropoda > Insecta > Lepidoptera > Noctuidae > Cosmia > Cosmia pyralina. Next base: position 6,969,854 of record OX276345.1, read on the forward strand.
TATAGAGTAAAGGCCTATCTCCGGATTTCTATGGACTACTCACTTCGAATTTTTAAGACCCCCTTTCAGTCCCGGTAATACCAGCCAGTAATACATTGATCTAGTGACTCAATATTTTTTTTATAAAACTCTTATAATTTTTTTATTAAAATCAATATAAACTTGCGAGTGTATGGCGCTTCGGTAATTTTGAGTCCACCGCTGCCATCCTCCTTTCAAGTTGATAGCATTAGTAGTTCTTGAGATATCCAGCTGTGACAGACAGACTTAGTCGCACCATAAGGGCTTCTTTTTACCATTTTGGTACAAAACTCTAATAAGTCAAGTCTTTTCATCCAAAAACTGCATGTTTGAGCGAAGAATAAAGCTGGTCAAGATTGCTTCAAAATGTCTTTATACTTCGCCAAATCTCACTTCAATATTTTCAAAACAAGCTTGTTTGTTCTTTAATATTCAAAACTCATTTCTAGTTAGTAGCGCAGCTTGTAAATTGAGTATCGAGTCTCATTACTGAGGCTACCGTGTTGAAATAAGGCTCTCTGTCAGAACAGAGCACCTTTACACGACCAGAAAATAATGTGGAGATGCATTTGGTTAAGAGGATAAGGTGTAAGTGAAATGGCGTTATGGCTGGCTAATTTGACGCGCGAGGTGGAAGACTCTCACGCGCACCAGAACTGAACGCGCTTCGTTTAAATCTAGATTTGTGACAAAATGTTCTACTTAAAAATTTTTTGAGATAGCAGTTACATACAAAATTGACAAATAATCAATTATTAAAAATAAACCCTTAATATAATATCAACGTAGGTCCAAAATATTCAATCAAAAATTATATTATGGGAGGCATAATTTCGAAGCTTTTTATTTCATACTAGCTGACCCGACAGATTTTGTCATGTCCAAATTTCAATAGTTCATACAAAAATCCCATGGTAAAAAGCATAGAGCAACACGGCCCCCGGCGGTCCGGGGGCCATGTTGCTCTATGGTAAAAAAGACGTTCATTTATACTAGGATTTGAAAAATTTTCAGGAAACTTTTCCAACTTTTCTTGTCATAAAAACCTAATTCGGACTAGGTATTACGAAAATTTTAAAACAAAAGTAGCCAAATCAGTCCAGCCGTATTTAAGTAATACGCTTACCAACGAAAATCATTTCATTTCTGGAACGAAGAGGATTAAACTGGTAGATATCGTCACTGGTAGAAAAAGTCAGTTACAAATGTCAAAAGTTTTTTCTTTTTAATACATAAAGTATTGTAGTACAATGTAAAATACTGGTATTCAGCTGCATTCGGTTAGACTGGAAGCTGACACCAACATGCAACATAGTTGGGAAAAGGGTAGGCTAGGGCAGGTTATGATGATGAAAGTGTTAAAAAACAAAACCAAAAACTTTTGACACTTGACACCATACTAAATGGCTCTGTATTAATACATACCTAGTATACAGCGAAAGCTCAATATACAGGGTTAGTTTTCAATGACCAGCCAAATTTTCACAGGGCGTTCTACCCGTGAATATGAACAACTTTTACTATGGGACCAACTTTGAAATCACGAAAAAAAAATCAGCTGTTTCATACATTTTGGTCGAGTAGGTATTGAACTTTTGTATGAAACAGCTATTTTTTTTTCGTGATTTTAAAGTTTCTTCCATAGTAAAAGTTGTTCATATTCACGGGTAGAACGCTCTGTGAAAATTTGGCTGGTCATTGAAAACTAACCCTGTATAACGGCTTTGTCATTCCAAGAAAAGTTTAAAATAACCAGAATTTAATCGTGTTAGATTGCCAACACGGATTAAAACCATACTACCAACTTTTTATAAAAAGAGACTTTTATACCAATGAAGTAAACAAACATGACAAAGCATTATTTTACCGAAATTAAAAAAAATACGCGCTTATCCACTCCACCCGACATGCACTGCGACGAAACAAGTGCATAACTACACCCATCGCTCTAATGAGTCTTCATGAACCCGTTTAATTCGATTCGCTGCCGTCTGCTACACAATAGTGAATCAGTCGGACACAGTGGAAAACGGACGAGTTTCTTTGTTGCTTAATTATTTCGATTTGCATTGAAATAAGTCCCTTGTAGAAAGAGTTAATTAGAGAGCTTGTTCGTTGTTCTGCTTTTTGCTCTGTTTCGTTTGAGTTAGTAATGAAGATGGCAATTAGGTCGCTGTCTCGATGTTAAAAGGTGAATCGCATTTTGTAAGCCCCGTCCATCTAATAATTTCCTTCTGTATGTCAGAGAAAAGTTCCCCATGTCCAATACCTTCTGAAACGTTAACATAGCAGTGGCTGGTGTTTTTTGGTAATTAGGTACCTATCACACTAATATTATAAATGCGAAAGTTTGTGAGTGTGTGTATGTTTGTATGTTTGTTACTTCTTCACGTTCAAACGGCTTGACGAATTTGGATGAAATTTGGTGTGCCGGTAGCTTATGCCCTGGAACACATAGGCTACTTTTTATCCCGGTCTACCCGGGTGAAACTGCGCGGTGCAGCTAGTATTACATAAAAAACGAGCGAACCTTGCCTACAGCATTCGCATATGATGTGCAACATCCTGACATCTCACCTTGGTAAAAGTTTTTTCTAGTTCCATAACAAACAACCAACATTTCAATTCGTCACTAAAAAGTTTTAGAAAAAATTTTCACTTCCTGTTATACACTTCCGTCCCTTTTCACGGAGTCACTCCCACAGATTGCAGGAAAGCGAGACGAAAAATGTTACACATCAATAATAATTAATTTATTGATATCAAAAATATTAACATTGCAACAACCACATTGCGTAAAACATTTGTAGGCTATAATGAAAATGATACAACATGGGAGCATCTGCATCCAAAATTCGGAACTGTACAGGTGAAAAACTTGTAACTCGGCATACCTGTCTGATAGTAAAGTGTAATAGTTCTACTGCCCTGAAGAACTTTTTCAAGAGGTACTATGAGAGGTATGTTTTAGGCTTCCGTACCTCAAAAGAAAAAAAAAACAGAATCCTTATAGGATCACTATTCTGTCCAATTTGCTCCAAATCTAATGGGCCAATTAAGTTGAAATTTGGTACACATATGAATTTCTGTGACCCAAACACGGACGTGTAACGACAATAAATGAATTTTGAATATGGGGGTCACTTTTGGGGGCAAATATGAAAATAAAAAAAGAAGTTTTGCATACCTACTGCACCGTTTGACACATCATATGGCTTACTGTGAGGGCCTCAAATAGATTTTTTTTATAATTTTAAAATAAATTGTATTAAAATTACTAAAGAAAATAAACGAAAATTGACAAATTGACCCTTATCTCCGAAACTACTCAGCTACTAGCTACTTACTGCTACTGCTGGTATTTTGGAAAAAATACCTACAGAACATAGTTCTCTAACGATAGATTACAGGAAAATCTATAAGAAGTCTATGGTCTTAAAATAACATGGTACATCTCTACAAACTTACATTTGCATTTGGAATGTATGGGAAAACATGTTTTACAACTACAATGTTAAGTTTTTTCTTGGGATAAATATATCCCAACTACGAAACCCTTGGACAGACACTCACTTGGCGGTTTTTTTGTATCTTTTCAATATTTAGGACACCTCAAACGCTGTGACAGATGTGCAAACAAATAGCTATATGGAAGTCTTATGGCCGCTCTATACTCCTGTCCGAGTACTCTCACTAGGTCTCGCGAAGAAATCTCGAGCGAGAGGCTTCAGCCCGAGTGCGGCCATGTACACTCTCGCCTAGTTTAGTTGGAGTTGTGAACCCCGAGAGGATGGACGGAGATATTGTACTAACTGCTACCGTTGCTCAATATGCCATCAGTTATTAGGAAAGCAATACGAGAGACGCGAGAGCGTACAGCGACGCACTCGCAAGTACTCGGAACTGCCGCGAGATCCTTTGACTCGGGCACAAAAAACTTTTTTACAAAAAATACAACCGACTTCCAAAAACAACACTACAAATTGAAAAATAACTTTAATTTCGGAAGTCGGTGTCTAGTTAAATGTGTTTTCGTTTTTTGCCACCGACTTCCGAAATTAAAGTTATTTTTCACTTTGTAGTGTTGTTTTTGGAAGTCGGTTGTATTTTTTGTAAAAAAGTTTTTATTTTTCACTTTTTAGTTGTGTACCTACCCCACACAAATTCTAATACCACTACCTGCAAAACAAACTAGAACATCATCCATATAAAAGTGGGGAAAAAATACGCATTATTGAAGCTAACTCAAAAACTACCAAAGCAAAGTTAATCAATTTTATTTGGGACCAACTGTGATTTACCCTCTCGAATAAAACAAAAGAAATCCAAATCGGTCCAGCCATCTTCGAGTAATCGGGGAACATACATAAAAAAAAAAAAAAAAAAGGTTCCGACGAATTGAGAACCTCCTCCTTTTTGAAGTCGGTTAAAAACCGACCCGGGACGGAGAGCGCGCGAGGAACGCCGAGACACACCGAAGCGGGCCGAGCGCTCTCATCTACATTCTCGCACTCGGCCGGTCTCGGTATGCCTCGCCGAGAGTGTACAGCGTGTGTGTGTGCTATTACGGTAGACATGAAAAACAACTATATATATGCAAAAATAGTGCACATGTCACTGGTGCCGTTTACGTCTACCGCACATTTGCGGGTTGAACTAATTAAGCGAACAATTATCGTATCGAGTACCGATCAAGGAAACAAAGTAGACGCGTGCAGTACTCGATTTTGAGTGAATCAAAAAGTTTAGTAAGTAATTATGTATTCATATCACGATTCGAAGAAGTGAATGCTCTTTGGGTCACATAATATCGTTGATGTTTTAATTAATTTTCTCTGCTTCAAATTCAATATTATTGTAACTAACAGGAATTAAAAAAATAATATACATGCTTATTTTGTTTTTTAATGTTTCTTTTGTAACTTTTATTTATGCTCCTCCTTAACTGTATTTCCTGTGCGTGTCCCAAATAAAATATTATTCTTTCTTTCTTTCTTTCTTTCAATTGAAGAACATCGCAGCTGTTTCGCACATCTTCATTGTTTGTCAGATCAGAGGTATCGATACAATGCTTGTATACTGTGTGATGTGACCACTACCAATAGACCCGAATTACGAACCAAATTAATGAGGGATCGAGTGAAAATATTGATGGTAGCAATAAGGTAGCCCTGCTTACATTAAGAGAGCTGTCGCATTTTATCGCTCACAAGAAACCAAATTTTTAAGATTGTTAAATGAAAAGATGCTTTTTTTTTGAAAAATTAAATCAACTAGAGAACTAGTAAATAATATTAATTTAATAGGTAAGTACCTAATTTTAAAAACATATTTGTATTGTGTTTTCTAATAAACTCAGCTCAAAAAGCATTATGATGAGTTAAATAAATGCCACAATAAAAATGTGGTTTTAATAATTTATTATCTGTTAAATTAATATTATTTGCTAGTTCGCTAATTGATTACATTTTTCAAAAAAACATCTTTTCATTTACTTTCTTGAAAATTTGGTCTCGTGCGAGCGAGAGAGGTGACAAAATGCGACAATATTCAAAATTCATTTATTAACGTTACACGTCCGTGTTTGGGTCACCAAAATTCATATGTCTACCAAATTTCAACTTGATAGGTTCATTAGTTTCAGAGCAAATTGGCTGTGACAGATGGACAGACAGACAGACACACGAGTGATCCTACAAGGGTTCAGTTTTTCCTTTTGGGGTACGGAACCCTAAAAATTATGTGATATTTGCCGAAACCCCCCCTCTCCCTCATGTGAGATTGGGTGAGATTCGGCTCGACCCCCTAAACGCCTCTCGAAATTAATGGACGATCCCAAAGTGCCTGTCAATCTGCCTAGCCTTTTCCCAACTATGTTGGGGTCGGCTTCCAGTCTAACCGGATGCAGCTGAATACCATTATTTTACATGGAGCGACTGCCTATCTGACCTCAACAACCCATTAACTGGGTAATACTTGGTAAGACTGGTTGTCAGACTTTCGGGTTTCTGACGACCCGTAACGACTGTCAAAGATCCACGAATGACAGCCGGGACCAACTGCTTAACGTGCTTTCCGAGGCACGGAGGAGTCTCGGTATGTAAAGATGGTCATCCATCCACGGACCAACCACGACAAGCGTAGCTTAACCTGATGATCCAAAAGTGCTTGTAATTGGTTTCATTTACATAAATTCTTTGAGTTTGATAATATTGTGCAATATAGACACTGACATGTCTACGCTCATTCTATGCTAGACAAGCTTCCGTGGTCCACCACGTAAGCTGACACACAAATTAAATTCCTGCCATTAGGGACCGACCACACATTTGCAACTGCGTCTAATTAGCGGTTATTGTAGTGTTATTGCGGCTTACCGACGATCTGTGGTCGACATCGGATTCTCAACCAATTATGTTAATCTATTTAATAACAGTTTCAGTGGTAGCCCAGTGAGACTGCGACTTACGAATAGGGTCCGTCGGGTCGTAGGTTCAAACCCTGACACGCGCAAGTGCGTAATGCAAAATCAGCCTGTAATGTTCCCACTGCTGGGATACAGGCCTCCTCTCGTCGAGAGGGAGTGGGCTGTATTCTACCGCAGGTCCAGTGCGGGTTGGTAGATGTAACATGTCTTCGAATTTTCGGTTCTAAGACGCCGCTTTCCTCACGATGTTTTCCTTCATCGTTTTGAGAGCAGTGGTGATGAAATTATTTACACAAAGTAAAGCTCCTTTCAGGGTTCGAACCCATGACCTACAATTCGTAAGTCGGGGCCGTTACCACTGGGCTCTCTTCACTGATTAGAGCCGTGATGCCACAGGGGGAGAGACACGCGCTTTACTTTGTGTGAATTATTTTATCATCACTGCTCTCAAAACTGTGAAGGAAAACATCGTGAGAAAAACGCTAAAATTTGAAGACGAAAATTTCGTGACAATCATCTACCAACCCGAACTGGTATCGCAGCCTCTCACCGAGGCCGCGGGTCGCGGGTAATTCAAAAGAGTTACCGTGGCCCTGGCACAGGCAACTGAAGGAACATGGGTGGGTTTTCGTCAGTAAAAGCCTGACACGCCCTCCCGCTCCGCCCAGAGCGGGAGAAGTCATTTGATGATTTCCAATCCATAAAAAAAGCCTCTGATCGAGACGAGGCATGTGTCCCAGCAGTGGAAACATTATAAGCTGATTTTGTTATGTTATGTTTTTTGATAACATCTCATCTCTAAGTTCGATTCCTGATTTGCTCAAATTATTTCTTATTTTAAGGGTGTCATAGGTTTCTGGAGCCAAACTAGAAGACCGTATTGTTTTTTCTATGTACTTACTTATTTATATTTAATGTTGGATACAGTTACGCTAATAGGGTTAAATTAATGTGTTTAAGTCCCATGTAAAAAGTAGCGAGCCTATTACTATCAAGCGGGCACAAATTCAGACTCCTGAGACTTTCCAGACGGAAAAACTCAATAACACTTTGTGCGACCCGGGAATCGGACCCAGGACGTCATGCTTAGCAGTAGCGCTTGCAACCATTAGACCAACGAGGCAGTTGAACCTAAACTAATTTATTACAAAACCCAGTTGGTCTTAAGCGTAGGTGGTCACAGATTTTTTAGTAAATGATGATAGTCGGTAAAACATGTTGCTACGGTGATAATAATGTGTTATCGATTTTCTTAATCGGCGGGCAGATTGGACCGACACAGCCACCTATCCCATCGCAGACGAGGAAGCGACTAGCTATCAACGATTTTTTCACTCAAGAAACGTACAAAAGATCCCGCGTTCGCTCCCGCTTATGTAAAAGAGACATATATATGTATGTATGTATGTGTCTATGTCATAAATGTTTCAGCAATCTTCTTTAACAAAATGTATTTTCGTTTTTGCCACCGCCTTCCGAAATTAAAGTTATTTTTCACTTTGTAGTGTTGTTTTTGGAAGTCGGTTTTATTTTTTTGTAAAAAAGTTTTTATTTTTCACTTTTTAGTGGTTCACATGTGCTTGCCCCTTCACAGCGTACTGGCGTGATGTTATGTTATGAACTGGTGTGAACAACAAACAGACATGAGATTTCAGCAATCCCAATCCATTTGCTATCATTTATTGAGGAGTTCCGTTGCCTATCTCAGAAGTTCTTCATCAGATCTTCACCAAATTGAAATGGGACCACTCCAAGAAAGTACTCTTCCAAAAACTATCCAAATCGCTTCAAGTGTGCCTAGAAAATTGGAAGAGTTCTCTCTATTTCTCCAGGATTCCATCATCAGATCCTGACTTCATAATCATGGGACTACCTGGGAAGTATACCCTTTCAAACAAAAAAAAAATAATCCAAATCGGTCCAGCCATCTTCGAGTAATCGGGGAAAAGGTTCCGACGAATTGAGAACCTCCTCCTTTTTGAAGTCGGTTAATAAAATAGGATTGTGTAAAGGTATAATTGTGTTTGGATGAAATAAAAACTATGTAATTCGTAATTAGACATATGATTATAATAGTGTGGTTGGAAATTGTAATTAATATAAGTACTTCTTTTAAGAGGGGGCTACTGTAGGGACACATTGTACGAGCTTGCTCAGCGAAATATTATTATGACGCACGGCTGCGCCCGTGATACATAGAGGTTTTTAGTCGCAAATAAACCACAGTCGTAAATGGTCGTTTCTCTTAAAACTGCACCCCAACACAAAACTAGTAGAACACATACACACAAACTATAGACTATCTATAAGCTATCTAAATATATTAATAGTTGATCGCTGACTGTTCACACCGCCGCCGCCGGCGAGTACTCGTTTGTCGCAAGGACAAGACTATCAAAGACTATCAAAGAGAGTACTCGCTCAGCGACGCTCGCTTGGCGAGCTGAACACTCGCTGAGACTCACGCTTGATAGAGACGCATGTCACAGATGGATTGTCGAATCCGCTGTTTTACATAACCGCTAGCTGTTTTACAGAATAGCTGTTTTACAACACAGCTCCGTTATGATGATAGCGGACAGGCTCGGCTGTCCATATAATAGACGCTGCAGTGACTTGCATGTCACATACATTCGACGGTCACGAATTTAAATGTTGATTATTGTGGTGGTTATTGTTTTGTTTTTGTACTGTAATGTCAATGTATTGTTTGTTGAGAGTTGTGTATTAGTCATGTAACTTGATTGAATAAATAAATAATTTAATTTAATTTATGTAAAACAGCTGAACGACGATGTTTTGATTTTCCATAATTAAATACTGAACTTGAACACACAGAATTGCATAAAAGTTTTGAATTTATCAATGCAGCGGGTCAACGATTAGAGGTTATGTAAAAACAGCGTGAAATGAAATGTCAGATTATATATATTATTTTAGTTCTAAATTTTGTCACACGTGGCCCTGTGAATACTAATGGCGACCGAATCAGAAAAATAAAAATAAAAACATAACGGAGCTGTTTTGTAAAACGGCTAGCGGTTATGTAAAACAGCGGATTCGAAAATTCATATGCTACATGCATATCGGCAAGTAATCTCTCGTCGCCGTTGCGCACTCGATGCTCGCCAACTCGTTTTTAGTTGCTAGCTCTACCCTCATCACGTTAATCGCCAGCGGTGGGACAGGTGCCTTAACATTTATTCGATTTCATAGTAAGCACCTGCAGGTCCGGTAACCTGCGTTCATCTAACGAGACTCGCTGTTTCATGTATCGAACAATTAATTACGTTGATGGCTTCGACCGCCCGCCACCAAACACAGGCCTCTTTACTATGTAGATTACTGTACATAGGTACAGGCTTAGGCTTGGGATGCTTTATGTACATATGTATTTATTGTATCAACTAATACAATGGTATTAGTTGTGACCGGGTATTTAAAACAAAATTCGCACGGCGAGTCATAATAACACGCTAGCATAATATTTACCTTTGTTCTTCCAAAGTTTTGAAATACGAACAATAATCTCGGTAAAAGAACGACCCCCCGCGCGCGCCTCCCGCGCCGCATATTTTTTTTCAACCACAGACTAAAATTGTTCGGAATGCCGATACAACCTCACGGTATTTGGCAAACGAAAAAAAAAAAAAAAAACGACAAACTGTTCATAAGAGCGTGGAAAGTTTTGAAACCAGGCGTCTAGAAGATCTTGACGCAAAACGCCAAGTACGGAAGACGAAGCCAAAACCCTCCTACACTTACACTACCAACTCAGCTGGCCAGCTGAACTGTGCTTCTTGCAACCGAGTCTTTAAGACGAAGTTCGGTTTTGCTAGCCACATCAGAGCTCACCGGAATAAAGACCCAGATTAAACATATAGGAGTCGCCATCGCCGGACACGGTGTGGACGACATGATGATTTGGCAAAAATATGCTACACATAACCACCTTTTCAAAGAACTTAGAACGCAAGGGGTGGGTCCGCACACAAAAATACAAAAAATAAAAAAGTAGGAGCCGGAACGCGCGCGCTGTCATTGTTCGTTCAGGCTCACTTTCGTGCACTCGGACAATCCTGGGTTTTCGTTCGGGCTCACTTTCATGTAATGGTCGCGCGAGTGAATATAGGGTGACTGGTAATTAGTGACCGATACTAAAACAAATGATTGTACTCATGATAACAAACAACTTTTACTATGGTACCAAACCTGAAATCGCAAAAAACAATCAGCTGCGCCATACATTCATGTTCGCATAACTCGTCAAAATGTAGGGAGCAGCTGATTTTTCTTTGAGGAGCTCGACCCGCACGGGTCGATCCATCAGGTTAAGCTACGCTTGCCGGGGTCGGTCAGTGGATGGGTGACCATCTTTACCACGCTAAACCGTTGGTCCCGGCTGTCATTCGTGGATCTTTGACAGTCGTTACGGGTCGTCAGAAGCCCGAAAGCCTGACAACCAGTCTTACCAAGGGGTATCGTATTACCCAGTTAATGGGTTGTGGAGGTCAGATAGGCAGTCGCTCCATGTAAAATACTGGTATTCAGCTGCATTCGGTTAGACTGGAAGCCGACACCAACATAGTTGGAAAAAGGCTAGGTGGATTGATTGATTGCAGATTGATTGGACCCTTTGTTCCCGAGTACAAGGATTGTAATGTCATAGATATTTGTTTTTCGACAGCCAGCTTGGCTATTTTGAAGGTAGCTGATAATTGTATTATTTTAAGCTGTAGTTGGTTAAAAAACTGTTGACTGTTCAATTGTTTTATTTCACCAAAAAAATATAAATAAAAAATACATTAGAATTTGCTTTTCTATGCATTGAACTTTACTAAAACTGAAATTATAATTTTGAATACTTAAACAATGAATGTATAATAAAACTTTATAATAACAAGACTGCCTGAGTTCAAACCTCGACGTGGATCGTTAAAATTACACTATGTGTAAAACTTTTTAATGTTCAACATTATTGTGTGAAAAAGTTTAAACATACTGAATTTTATTAATTTCTAAACATTCCATAAAAATGGTAAATCAAAAATTAAAATTATGTTTTCATTTTAAATTAGTTTAGTTGTGACATCTAAGTATGATGTGTGCTGAATATGGTTTGAGATTTGATTCTTTGTATATTTTTAACCGACTTCAAAAAAGGAGTTTCTGTATTCGACCCGAATGTATGTATGTTTGTTTGTCCGCGATTTTCTCAAAAACTGATGAACCGATTTTGATGAGTTTTGACTAACGTGATGTGCATACTTTCAGAAAGGTTTTAGTATATGATATATTGTGTATTATTCTTATGTACGAAGTTATATGCATAAATGCACTGTATCTCCGGCATTTCTAAGCGGATTTTGATGATTCTTCTTTTGGTTTGACTTGGGCTTACCTACTTATGTAATTGTGATTACTATTCAACTAAAAATGGAAAATAAATTTAGTTTAAAAAAAGTGAAAACCGACTTCAAAACCAAAAACGAATAAAATAACTTTCATAAAACACTTAACAGCTTCTGAATTCGGTGTCTTCAATTCTTCAATGCACTTTAGCTTGACACCGACTTCAGAAGCTGTTAAGTGTTTTTTGAAAGGTATTTTATTCATTTTTGGTTTTGAAGTCGGTTTTTACTTTTTTTAAAGTAAATTTATTGTTAACATGTACAGTCAACAAAACGGATATCTAGGCAGGGTAGAGTAACATATATTTGTATGTAAATTGCTTCATGTTCATTTTAATATATGTAGTGTACGGGGATCTTCAGGAAAACTTCAATTTTCAATGGTTTATTAATTATTACTTCGTAAAACACACTTTAGTCCAATTGTATCTCCAATTGTATGTAATGGGCATTGTTCATATTTTTTAATATGTTGTAATTGAAAAACCATTTCGAGGAATAGCGTTACTGATCATTACGAACTAATTAATCATGAAAAATATTTATATTTTATTGTTTTTCTTTGATAAAATACGATTGACCTTGTTTGCCCTTCAAATTACTTCAGCTTTGGCCGTACAGTTTTGTATCGTTGCCTCAAAAAATAAAAAGTAAATGGCAAGTATTGTCTACAATCTGTCAAGTGTCAAATTATAATATAAACATAACCTCATAAGTATAAAGTTTTTACAATTATTATTCCTGCGACTTGCCTCATATACTCGTAAATCTCATTACATTATGTCAACACTCGACAACATTTACTATATTGGAAGAGTTATGGAATACCTACAGGAAGCGCTTTGTTCCAACTTGCAGCAATAATAGTAATAATAATCCAAACAAAATTTTTGTTCGTATTGAAGATTTGCGAGAAAAGTGGTGTCATGATGTAGGCGTGGAATATTGCAAGGTTTATACAATGTATTGTTGAAGATCACTTTGATGTAAGTATTTCAGAAACTTGCGCGAGTCGGCTTTAACAAAAGTATCGCTCATTGTGGTTCAGGGAAATGAACAATAATGTCGTCGCCTCGATTATTAACGTAGTCTTGCACCTTAAAAACCACTTTGCGTTTAAAAGCTACCGTTTAGGTCAAAATTTCGAAAAATAAGTTGGAAATAGGTTAGGATAGGATTCGATTACGTATGACATCTATTGGCACTTTGACAGATTTGAGATGGATGACGTTGTGTTGACAGATTTAAATTTTTTATTATGTATTAGTGGGGCAACGGCACAATCTTTTGTGCCACTGATGACGTCACCTACCTTGAAAATTCAAAATATTTTAAAATTCAATATAAAAATAACTATTGAGCCAATCATCAAAATATTCAAATTAGTTTCTCAAAATGCTCTAAATTTTCAAAAAATTAAATAAAACCTAATGGTTAAAAATTTTAAACAATCCCCATTGTATATGTTAGTATACCCTGCCTAGATATCTCTTTTGTTGACTATACCTATGTGTTTCTATTGAATTCATTCCTATGTGTTTCAATTTTTTTTTTATTTTTTTTTTATGTGTTTCGAATATGTATCATTTCCCACAGTAAAAACTCTTTTTAATATTAAAGATTAAACATTGTATTAATATTCAGTAGTGCAATAATTTTGATAGTGTGATTGAAAAAGGACAATGACCCTTAACTCCATACTCTAAGATAGTCTTAAGATATTCTTTTATATACATAATTGAACTCTGTTTGGTGAAAGCGATGCCAATTCAAGTCTTATTTATAATTCTTTCTGAATAAACTATTGACAAAAACAAATTTATTAAAATCTGTTTGTCTGTGAAGAGGTTTCTCAGAAACGTTAAATTGGCTTTAATTAAATTTTTCAATATTAATGCATATTTTTTTAGAAAAATTTGGAGTGGGTGGTGTTTTTAATTTAGTCTCTTTTTTCACAGAAATCGTTTAAAGTTCAAGTGTATCAAATGTCAAAGATCTTTTACTTAAAAAGATTTATAAAATAGAAACATGTTTTAACTATTATTAAAGATCATTAGGAGAACTTTTAATATTTAAAAGTGTTTAAGACAACGCAATACTTTATTTTTAAATCATAATGTAATTTTTTTTTGTTCTAACCTATGTCTCTTAGGACTGATTGTTTAATAGGTTGATAACTTTTACCTGAAGAATAAATGTGACAGTTTGACATATTTACCATTGGAACGCTGTCAAACCGCCATATTTATTCCTCTGATAAAAATTATCTGACTATTGAAGGATCAGCTCTTAGAAGGTGAAATATTCAGGTGTCTTTAGTGGTAAATTCGTAAATAATTGAATAACTTCACAATTATTTTTATTTGTTTCTTTAAACAACGTGTAACGTTAAATGCGCAAAACCTGTTAAGGGGTCATTTGAACTCATCATTATCAATAACTTTTACAATGGGACCAAACCAGAAATCGCGAAATAAAAATCTGCTGTTCAGTACATTTAAGTTCGCATAATTCGTCAAAATACTAAACAGCAGATTTTTTTCGCGATTTTATATTTGGTCCCATAGTAAAAGTTGTTCATAATGATAAGTACAATGAGCCCTTAAGAGCTCCTTAAGAGAGAGATAGGTATGCCTTGCTATACCATTTAGATTTTTTTAAATTAATTATACTTACTCTTCATACTACATCATTAATTATACTTACTCTTCATACTACATCATTAATCAACAAATTTAGTTATGAAGACGTACATGCCACTAAGTTTGCCGTATTAAACTCCAGTTAACGAGCTTCAAACTTAACGTTAAAGTTACGTGTCGGAGTTCTCGAATCTTCGATGTTTCGGTAAACTGCTAATAATACAAGATATTGACGAGTACAAATTATACTCTAAATTTTTATTCCACTGTTGTGAAGAAATATACCGACGCACTATTATATTCGAGTGTCATGAAAAAAAAAATGGCCAAGTTACGTTTCTATCGATTTATTAAAATTTTACTGTTTTTACGTTGGTAACATTATAATAATTGCCTATTATGGTCCCACTACAGGGTCAGCAGAGATGGGGTCCGATAGGGCCGAAGCCGCCGGGGTCGCGGGTTGTTCGAAAGAGTATTTTTGGCTTACTTTATCCTAATACTATTGCTAATATAATTTTAATATATAGGGATGGGGATAAGTGGATTTAATAAAACAGTATTTAATAGTGTTGTTAAAAAATTATTAAAAACTGGTTAGCTAAAAACATTAAAATTACAGTTTTTTTTAGTAAAAAATTAAAAATCAATTTGAAAGTTCACAATGTCATCTGGAATTTCTGGAATCTCTTCGTTTATGGATGACGTTATGGATGGTATTTCAGTTGGTTTGATCGTTTTTGTGACTTTTGTTAAAACTTCAGGTGGCAAAACCGTAATAAAAGTAGGTATGTAATAATAATCTAAAAAGTAGCCAGAAGTAGCTAGATTCATTTTGGCGGCTAAAACAGATTATTTTTTGGCTAAATCCGTCCAAAATCTGCTAGATCTAGCCACTAAGTGGCTAAAACGGCAACACTGTTCATAGATAATTAAACTAATTATTCTCATTTTTTATTATTTTATGAAATTAAGTAAAACGGTAATTTATTATTAGCTATGAAAGTCCAGGTTTCCTTACGATATTTTTCCTTCACCGAAGTCAGTAAGCCGACGTTCGCACGGACGTAAAAATATCGCGGCGATTATTTTTCGCGCACTGGATTTTCAACACTCTGCTTAGCGCCGAGAGTTGAAAATCCAACAGTGTATTTTTTCGACGCGCTGGGATGCACTCTGTTGTTGTTAGGTTAGATTCTCGAGGCTCGGCTCAACACCGAGAGTTGAAAATCCAGTGCGATATAAAATCCCGCCGCGATATTTTTATGTCCGTGCGTACGTCGGCTAATGTTCAAGATAAACTCAGAAAGTATTAATTGAAAAAGTCACATTGGTCCAGATTTGAATCTACAACTTCGTGAATGAGAGGCAAGGATTTTAAACGCATACCATATGCATTCATTGTACATAAAAATATTAATAACGATCCTTATAATTAACTTTTAGTACCATCGCGGACTTTTGCGGTGAACCACTTTTGAACCTTATTGCTGTATTAATGATATGGAGCTCGTGACTAAGTAATAACAGCTGCACGGGTGGATCCATCAGGTTAAGCTACGCTTGCCGGGGTTGGTCCGTGGATGGGTGACCATCTGTACATACCGAGACACCTCCGTGCCTCGGAAGGCACGTTAAGCCGTTGGTTCCGGCTGTCATTCGTGAATCATTGATAGTCGTAACGGGTCGACAGAAGCCTGAATGTCTGACAACCAGTCTCACCAAGGGGTATCGTACTACCCAGTCACTGGGTTGTGGAGGTCAGATAGGCAGTCGCTCTATATAAAATACTGGTGTTCAGCTGCATCCGGTTAGACTGGAAGCCGACCTCAACATAATTGGGAAAAGGCTAGGCAGATTGATTGCTGTATTAATGATGTGTACACACGCACACACATCAAGCTATACATTTCCAGTTTACACTGACCTCTCATTGTAAGGAAATCCTATACAATGCTAGGTCAGCTTATACTGGAAATGTATAGCTTGATCTGTAGCCGTGCGTACTATACTTAGTGATGATACGTAATATTTGTACAGGTCGAACAAGTCTATTCCTCTATTCATTTTGAGAGATAAAAATTACGAGAGGGTTACTCTCGCCTCGTCAAAAATTTGCAATTACAAAAAAAAAAAAAAACTATCATTATTAGTAACCCAAAACTACAATTTTCGCGCCAATATAATAACGAATAAAACCGGATGAAGCTAAACTAAAAAATATGAGAGTGAAAATTCTTTGCGCGAGTGAATTTATGAAATTTTCCTCAGTTTCCTTTTAAAATTCAGTTAGCTTCACCGAATTTAATTTAGAAAAACGTCTCAGCAGAATTATTGCTGACGGATGTTGGCAACATTTTTAATAATCATATTTTATTTCTTTCTGTTTATTTGGGATTTTATTTAACTGTTGCGTAGGTGACGGAACATTTTTTTGTATACTTAATATATTTTTTTGTGTTAACTTTTGCATATTGTAAATATAAATCTGTTTTCGAGCAGTAAAAAATTTTGACTGACTGACTGACCGAAAGATTTACAATAAATTGTGTTAGTTTTGGGTCAAAACTAACTAGTTTTGACCCAAAACTAACATAATTTACTTAAATCTTTGTTATTCCAGCAGTCGCCGATGATAAAAAATAATTTCTTAATCTAGCAGGTAAATAGAATGAAATTGAAAACAATCTAACCTTAAACGATTTATGTTTGTTCCGAAGAACAAAGACTACAGGTGTATTTATTGTTATTTTTAATTTATGCTATCATGTTTATGCTTTATGGAGGAGGAGCTCGTGGCTAACAGTAATAACAGCCGCATGGGTCGATCGACCAGGTTAAGCTACGCTTGCCGGGGTTGGTCCGTGGATGGGTGACCATCTTTACGTACCGAGACTCCTCCGTCCCTCGGAAAGCACGTTAAGCCGTTGGTACCGGCTGTCATTCGTGGATCTTTGACAGTCGTTACGGGTCGTCAGAAGCCCGAAAGTCTGACAACCAGTCTTACCAAGGGGTATCGTATTACCCAGTTACTGGGTTGTGGAGGTCAGATAGGCAGTCGCTCCATGTAAAATACTGGTATTCAGCTGCATCCGGTTAGACTGGAAGCCGACCCCAACATAGTTGGGAAAAGGCTAGGCAGATGATGCTATCATGTTTATGCTTTCACGTTGTATATAATAGTCACTTCAGTAAAATGTTAATTCTATAATATCTAATCTTACCTATACTTATTATAAAATAAAAACTCTGTCTGTATGGTCGCGTTGTTCTTCTAAATTGCGCAACGAATTTTGGTGCGGTTTTCAATATAATTCAGAGAATTATTCCGGAAGGCTTACATGTTTAGTACATTAATATTTAACTTATAATATAATATAGAAACCTTCATGATTTGTCAAGTCGTAAAAACCGTGTAAAGCAGGGGCGGGTCGCTGGTTGACAATATATTATAGAGGACGTGCCCCTTGCTGCCAGTCGGTGTACCAGGCAATTCACGACCGGGTAGTGGCGACGCCACTCTAGGCACGTTCGGTGGTTATGTCTACTATAGATTCCATATTCTCAGCCGTATTGTTTCCTTGTGTATGGCTGTTGTTTACTGATTAAATTCACGATAGGGCACATGCAAATATACTTTGTTTTTGATTGGACGACTCATGTACAGTGAAGAGCAAAAATATGTATATGTCAACGTATGATTCTGAATACCGTTAGTTTATAATCTATCTCGTGATATTGTAAACTGTCGATAAATTGAGAACGGTTCCAAACTGCTTACAATAATACGTATTAATTTTCGATTGTTTATAATCTATCCATGTCAAACCGTCAAATTATAAATGAACCTGCACTTTTTATCACTCGTAAGGTCTTGGCGGTAGCGAAATGATCGCAGTAACTAAGCAAGGGTACCCTGACCAAATGGGTTAGGTTAGGTTAGAACTGTGACCAACCACGCGCGAGCAGACTGAGCGAAGCGAGTGCTGCGGCGGTAGCAGCAGCGGCCGGCGAGCGCTTCTTCCAAGTTGGTTGCAGTTACTTGGCTATTTAGTATTAGCGCAAGGTGCGTTCGTCGCATGCAAGTTTGATACCAGTTCACAATTTGTCAATTTGCCATGGATAGATTATAAACTATCGAAAATTTATGTGTTAAATTGTAAATGGTTTGTTGCAGTTCACAATTGTCCGATAGTTTACAAATACTATCAGAAAATTGTGAACTGCAACAAACCAATTACAATCTATCTCGTGAGATAGATTATAAACTTACTTATCGGAGTTCATAATCATACAGTGACATTCGAAAACGATTTTCTTATATTGTTTTTATTGATGAGATTTTGTGTATAGCAGGGGTGCCCAACTGGTCGATCGAGACTATTAGTCCAGTCGATCGTGGCAAGGCAAAAAATATAAATACGTAGAACAGACTGCGCAACGTACCAAATCACTAACTTAAAGAAGCTCAAACGCAATGCTCACACTAAAATAAATAAGTAGTTACTAAGAATAATTTCCAGATTTATATTTTCCCTCTTATTAAAATAAAAAAATCTATATAATTGTGTACTGAACATACATTACTGTTTCATTTAAGATTTCAAGAAGTAATATGTAATTGGTAGATCGCACAGGGTGTCGTCAGTGAACAGTAGATCTTGGGTCTAACCAAGTTGGCTACCCCTGGTGTATAGCATCTTCACTTAATTAGGACTTTTATGACCTGTCAAGTAAATCCATGTAGCATTTCAAAAATGGAATCGTTACTCTATGAGAAAATCACTTTTGAATTTTGTCAAGTGTAAGTAGTGATATTGAACATGGTGCTCCTTCCTAAACTTGACTAGCCTGGCTTCTCTAACACTAAAAATGTTATAAAGTTTTGTAAAAATTGGAAATCTGCGGATCAGTACAAGAATCAACATTAGTTCTTACTACATATTGGCAAGTAATATCTGAACTTTCTTCCATGGAAGCCTGCTCCTGTGAACTTGACAAAGAAAGTCTTAAAGAATACTGTAATGAACATAATAGCCTCTATTCATCTTCGTATAACGATCGGCAAGATGCAACGTTTAAATTAATTTCTATTTTTAGCTTTGACAATGAAGAGAGTGATTTTTCCAAATATTTCAGTAAAACAGTGTCTGACGGATTGATATACCAACTGAAACTCTAATTGACATGATTTGTTGTTCTATTTGGCATGATTTTATTCCGTTTGACCTACTGATTTTTTTTTTTATTACTTTGACTAGGCTGATATTTTTTTATTTTTTTAAATGTAATAATAATGACATGCAACATAATTTAAATTTAGAATCGTATGTACGATAGCTACTCTTTGCATGCCCATGTGTCGGTAAAATATGGAGAACCACAATATAAAAGAACATCTATACCATTATTTAGTACCCATGTTTGCAAAGTAATAAATGATTTGATTTTAAAACAAGAATCTTGAAAGTACCAATCGTCTATGATGTTTCTTAAGCATGTTCTGTTTGTCAAAAAGATTTTGAAGAAACCGAGAGTCAATAGGTTCAAATCACTTAACTCGCAGGAGTAGGAAAGACTGATGAAAGTCGACTTCAATCCTCCTCCTTACCTGCAACATATATATATATATATAACATCAAGCCTATATTCCCCGAAGGGGTATGCAGAGGGGTGAGAGGAGGGGGGGGGGTAGTGGGGGGAGGGGGAGGGGAGGAGGGGGAGGGGAGGAGGGGGAGGGGAGGAGGGGGAGGGGGAGGGGAGGAGGAGGAGGGGGGAGGGGTTACATATAGTACACCCACATTTCACCATTTATGCTTTTAAGCCCCATGTTAAAGGGTGTGAGCATATATATATATAACATCAAGCCTATATTCCCCGAAGGGGTATGCAGAGGGGTGAGAGGAGGTGGGGGTAGTGGGGGGAGGGGGAGGGGAGGAGGAGGGGGAGGAGAGGAGGAGGAGGGGGGAGGGGTTACATATAGTACACCCACATTTCACCATTTATGCTTTTAAGCCCCATGTAAAAGGGTGTGAGCATATTGCCATCAACTAGACACAAATCCAGACTCCGAGCTGCTGCTGAGGAATTCCAATTGGAAAAATTCAATAACACATACCCCAACCTGGGAATCGAAACCAGGACATCATACTCAGCAGTAGCACTTGCGAACACTAGACCAACGAGGTATCTGCTGCAGCAGTTGACATTATTGTCGACTGTAATAGAATAGTTTGATAAAATTAAAATACTCATTTAAAATCAATTCTGTTATATCGACTCATCATTAAAAGCATCAAAATTCTCATATTGTAGTTTTCTCCCAAATAAATAATCACATTAAAAAGCACCATCTGCTTTTGAAATTCTAATTTATTATCTCAAGATGTAAAAATAATAATGAAAGTTAAAACTAGTCAAGTGCAAGTCGCACTCGCACACGAAGGGTTCCGTACCACCGTACAATATTATTTTAATTTGTCAGTCTGTTTCTAATTTCAGATGAGAATATTTTCTTGTTTCATACTTTTTAGAGCGTGATTTTTCAGTAGTCGGGTTTTTAGTTTTTAAACTAACTTTTTATTTAAATTATTTTGGGGTTATAACTCCGTTAGAAAGTATTTGCAGAGCCACTTTACATTTTTAAAGAAGAATAATTATTGTAAGTATATGTATTTTGGGTAGGCTTGGAGAAAACATATATTTGGCTCACATCTGAGGCGCGATTTTAGAAATTATACCCAAGGGTGCATTCAAGAAAACCCGCTAGTATCAGCTAACAATAAAATATTTTTGAAATGTGCTAATTAAGCCCTTTCATTTGATACCCAACACGGCATCATTAAAAAACATTTCGTTTTAGACCATTACTTTTTAAGTCCTCTAGAGGGCACCATATTCAATTTAATGTGACGTCACACAGCCCAGCGGACGATTAAGACACTTCCAACGATACCTCATTCGTCAAATTATTATTATTATTTTTTTTTTTATGATAAGTAGTTTAGAAGTTATGAGGGAACAGATGAATATATGTACATACATACCTGTCAAAATCATAACCCTCCTTTTTGCTTCGTCGTAGTCGGGTAAAAAATAACTTCAGTTTAAAAAAGCATGTTTCTTGTATGGGGACCCCTTTAATTTATAATTTTATTTTATATTTTTTTGTTATAGCGGCAATAGAAATACACAATCTGTGATAATTTCAACTGTCTACCTATTATGGTTCATCAGATACAACTCGCTGACAGACAGACTGACGGACGGACAGCAGAGGGTTCCATTTGGCACCTTTCGGTTACGGAACCCTGAAAAGTGCAATAAACTCAGCGAGTCTCATCTAATATGTATGAACAAAAGCATCTATGTAATTGGATGCAGCTAAAGTACCAAAGAACTAATTATACGGAGTATCTAATACACTAATGTTTGGTTACAACTTCTATATTTTTATGGACTTAGCTAATGCATTTTGTTTAAATTGAGCCACTTACTTGAATAAATAATATTGTTTGCAAAGTTTGGAGTAGTTTTGATTCAATTTTTGTAGTTGTTGTTAAAACATTATTTACACATTTTTTTTCCTTTTGTTTTTTGTGTTTCACGAACTGTCCAAATAAACGTTTTTTCTTTCTTTCTAAATATTTTGGGGATGAGTAGATTTATAATTTCTAGATATGTTCCAGGTATGCTTTTAACGTTTAAAAATATTTCAGCTGAATGGTACCTAACCATAACTAACCATAACTCAGAAACAACCATAACTTAGAAAGCGAAGCTAAGCGGTTAGAAATTCAACGTAACGGAAAGTAGTTAGTGACTAGAGATTAAAGGAAAAAAAAACCGACCAAGTGCGTATCGGACTTCACACATTTAGGGTTCCGTACCAAATCTGATTTATCAATATATTGGTTTAGTAAAATATACGTAATAATAAACATTATTACCAAATTTCAAGTTCATAGGTCAATGGGATGCTAAAAAAATCTTCGGAACAAAATTTGTATTCCTTTGTTTTCAAATACATACTTTTTAAATCAAAAATACAATATTTATCTACTCAACGAGCTCTAAATAAGGATACACCATTAGATGGGGTAGGTCAAAATAATTTTTCGCGTCCCCCTTTCTCTGTATGGGAGCCCCCTTAAATCCATTAAAAAAATTGACAATTTCTATGGCTTTGGTTTAACAAGATGCTTATACCTTGAAAATATGGAGACTGTAGCTCCAACTGTTTGGCTGTAAAACCTGTGTGACAGACGACGCACAAACGGACACGTGAGTGACAGCAATAGGGCTCCGTTTGAACCCTTTAGGTACTACGGAACCCTAAAAAGAAAAGTCAGAACTGAAAAGTCTAAATAGATACCTATTGTACCTACTACTCTACTGTAGTTCATCCTGACAAATTTAAAAAGGACCTTTGCTACCAAAATTCGCAAAAAATCATTAATTCAAAATCTTTTTCCTTTGTTCAACCTGCTGTGTCTTTAGCAAATTTTTTCACAAATCCAAAGCATTCATCCCCATCCCGGGTCTCACAATCCCCTCTAAAAATAAACCTTTTGAGGTATCTTTTAAAATATTTGCAGACTCTAATTAATCTTGGGCTTGTCTTAATAAAGTGTCTTTGAGTGTAAAAATAAGGGTGCGTCTCTTTTGTGGAGGAGCGAACGAGGGGTTGTGTGGACCCACTTGATTTGTCTACGAGTATAAGAGTGGTGAAGTGTTAAGGTTTGCCTCATTATTTGAAGAGGCGGTCTTGGCTGATGATTATCTGATGTCCTCGGGTTTTTTTTCAAGGTCAGATTTAGTTCGAGGTCGGAGGTAAAGTATGAAATAAAGTGAGTCAAAACTCACTTTGTTTCTCAAAAGATTACCTAATCATTGCAATCCGCTTCTTCTAAAGTCTGACCCGAATCATAAAAATGTCGTCTAATTAGTTATTTCAATTTCTTCTTTTATTTTGTTCAGTAATTAATTGCCTGTTCCTTTTGATTCGTATATATCTGGCATGAAAAATATTTCTGCATGAAAGTTAGGTATTTCATCTTTTTATTTAATACGAGTATAGACGTGAACATTATTTATATATTACTAGCGACCCGGCCCTGCCAAGCACGGTTTTTACGACTTGACAATACATGCACGTTTCTATATTATACAACATTAGTTTTAGTATAATATATGCAAAACCAAAAAACACGTGTCTAGTATTTTTGCTTGTTATGTTACCTGGTTGTCCTGGTTGTAGAGAAGTATGGAAAAAAAGGACATGTTGCGCCGACCCCAAATAGAGAAGAAGATAAGGGCAGGAGAATGATGATGTTACCTGGTTGTCCGTACAAAAACATGATCACCATGCGGCGCCCGCTGTCCGCCCGTGTCCAGTGCCGCAATTGTGTTCGTCGCGCGGTGTCCATATTGTAACCTTTTTTAAAGATTTTTGGGGCAAAATATAACATGGTATAAAAATTATTGGAATCAATTCAGTTATTTATTCTGAACAAACGACATATATTCAAGTTTCGCATACACTAAAAATAATGTTGTAAAGTTAAATATTAATGTATATTATCCATATAAACTTATCGGAATAAATTCTCTAAATTAAAGTCTTTAAGAATTATTACATAATCTTACTGTCTTACTACTATTATTATAAATGTGAAACTTTGGATGGATGGATGTTTGTTACTCAATCACGCCAGAACGTCTGAACGGATCTAGATGAAATTCGGCACAGAGATAGATTATAGTTTAGAACAGCACATAGGCTACTTTTTATTTCAGTAAAATGTACGGTTCCCGTGGTTTCAGACATCCACGCGGGCGAAGCCGCTGGCAAAAGCTAGTGTACCTCTTATATACTAAAACCTTCCTGAAAATATGTAGATCACGTTAGTGAAACATCAAAATTGCTCTCTTACATAACTTGTCAAATAAGTACCTATGAAAAAGTGTTATTTCGAACACTTGACGGAGAATGACCCTAAATTTTGTCCCATAGTAAAGTATGAAAAAAATAAAACGTATTCTGACTGATTTTTTTTGTCATTCTCATTTTAGACCAAAAATGGTGGACGGAGAATTTATTTATTTATTTATATATACTTGAGAACGATGTAGTTAAACCATAAAGACTGTTTTGATTTTTCGAAGACCAAGGGCCGTACGTGAAAAACCATCATGGAGCCATCATGGATCCATTGACAAAAAAAGGATGGAGCTATAGGTCGTATATAGCTCCTTCTCTCTCTCACACTGGAACCGTTCAATTTCTGCCCTACAGCGGGTGGGCCATCTAGTGTTTTAAATTTGAAGTACCGATTACTTTGACTTTGGAAGGTAGAATGACATTCATTTTTTGTCAGGAAGATAGTTTTATGTTTGACATTTGCAAAATAGGCCGCTACACGCTCGAAAAAAATTGGGTAATATTAAAAACTTACTTCCAAAGTAGTGTGTCTTTAACGCAAACTGTAAGAAATTTACGCACCGTGCCATGCTCAACGAATTTTTGTTTCCAAAAATTGAAGAGAATGACATGGACGACATTTGGTTTCAACAAGACGGGGCCACATGTCACACAGCCAACGAAACCATCGATCTTTTGCGCACTGTTTTTGAAAATCGAATAATCAGCCGAATTTCTGATGTCAATTGGCCGCCTCGGAGCTGTGACTTGAGTCCTTTGGATTATTTTCTGTGGGGAACCATTAAGGATAAATGTTACGCAAACCATCCAGAGACAATTGAAGCGTTGAAACATGAAATCGAAGTTGCCTTTGGAGAGATTCAAGCCGAAACAATCGAAAATGTACTGAAAAATTGGGTTGATCGGATGGGGTATTGCCGAGCCAGTCGTGGTAGTCATATGAATGATATTATTGTGTTCCATTCTTAAATGACAAAGTTCAACCTTTCCAATAAAACCAGAAATTTGAAAAAAATATCTGCAGTTTTTTTTATAGCCGATTCAAATTTAAAACACTAGCCGTCTTATTACAAAACAAGGTTCATCTTCAAACCCAGATTTAAACCCTGGATCCTTTTTTGAAATTCGAACTTTATTCCGACGCATTAAGATGTCAGTTTTACAAAACTGACAATTAGTACCGGAGTAAGTTGTTAGTTTTGTATAAAAAACTGTATTTCTATCACAGCTAGGTTCTTATTACAAAAACTGGCTCGATGGTTTAAACCATGTCAGAAGAAAAACCTCATTTTGTAATAAGACCGTAGATGGCCCGCCCTGTATTAAGGGCTCATAGTAAGTCCCCAGGTCAGGGGCAAATTTGTGTAGCGAAACGGGTGCTGGGTCTATCTATAAAATACAGATTATGTTACTCAGGTCAATTAAACCAAAACTTCTAAAGGTTATTACTAAAACGTTGAATAGTTTGTGGTCTAAGATGCGTAAACTTTGGTTCAGTTTCTGTCTAGTTTGTATTACGTAATGGTTAATGATTCACTAGCAATTAGGAACTGAATTAGTGTTAAGGCTCCTACAAACAGGCATGACACGCGACGCGAATCGCACGTGATACAAATGTACCGCTCGTCGCGCGACACGCGGTGTCTTTGTGTCGCGTACTATAAAAAAAACAGTACAGTACGTTGTACTTACAGTAGTCGCTTATGGTGTGTAATACCTGACATCTCACCTTGATAATAAGCAATGAATCTATGGTTCATTTGAGCTCTAAAAAATTCAAGCTCATATTATGTTAAACGCAATAAAAAAATACGGTTATGTGATATATTTTGATACTAGCAAGTAAATCAAAATCTTTAGGCTACTTCCCATTTTTCTAGAATCATGAAATTTGGCAGGAAGCAACGTCTCACAGCACAAGCAAAGAAAGAATTCCGAAAACCGATAATTTGTAATTTTGTTACAAAAAAAAAAAAAAATTTTTTGGGATTTAAAACTTTTTGCTGTTGGAGAATTGACCGTGACGTCTATCAATATATGGGAGAACATGTTTTTCAATTACATTGATAAGTTTGTTTTTTGGATAAATTCTTGTCTAATACGGAACCCTTCATTGTGCGTGGTCCGACATGCACTTGGCTTGTTTTTTTTTTAATATTATGTAGAAGCCTTAAATAAGCTTGCGATAGTTACCAATGCTTTTAATCTACTTATGATCAGATTTAAATGTAGGGCACAGCTGATGGCTGACAGTACCTACCAATTTTTTGGAAAATGCGTTGGTCTGATGGCCAACTCTAGCATCGCGCGCGCTCATTGGTCAAATCAAATAACGCGCGATTCCAAGTTTGAAAAGTGTGTCACACTTCCGTCCCTTTTTAACCGACTTAAAAAAAGGAGGTTCTGTATTCGACCCGTATGTATGTATGTTTGTTTGTCCGCGATTTTCTCAAAAACTCATGAACCAATTTTGATAATTCTTTCATTACCGTGATCTGCATACTTTCAGGAAGGTTTTAGTATATAATACATTATGTAATTATCACGAAATCACTCCTACAGATTGCAGGAAAGCAAGAGGAAAGATGTTACACATCAGCAAAGAGTCAGGTGAAATATTCCTTCCGAAGATCTTTTCAATATCAATGGTTTGCAAGGATTACTTTTCTCTAAAACTCCCCGAGACATCGCAGAACAAGCTTGCATGCTTTCTAACAATGAAACTCTAAAGAGTATTCTATGTATATCTTTAAACATACATAGAGTTGTCTTCTAGCATACTGACCAAAGTTCAGACATGTAACTTAGGCCCAGCCACATGTTATCCGCATTATAGTAGCTAATTGTATTAGCAGTCTCGCAAACTTGTTGACATTCCTACGTACACAAGCTTGGGATATCTGCCACGGAGAACATGTACCTATCGACCGGTGTGGAATCAAATACGAACCTACATATGTGGTTAATTTGACGAAGATTTTGGTCAAAATTACTTGGTAGACTGAGTGTTATGCACCACAATCTTGTATAACGGGTTTTTAGAGATTCATGCTGAATTCCAGTTTGTGTTCAATTAAATTAAATTGATTTTGTAGTATAAAGGCTGATTTACACGGTTGCATTTAACTGCCTGTGGCATACCATAAGCTGGAGCAACAATAAGAAATACGAAACGAGTATTTACAATTCCTTCGAATTTTCATAAGCTACGTCACGTTTATTCCCCATGACGTTCGTGCTAGGCCACCGTACAAGGAAGGGTTTTGAGCGATTATACCCGATGTCCACCGCTTGTGTGCCCACCACTGGGGGACAGAGAAACAACTTTTAAAAATTATTCTCGTTGTCTACGACAGGGGGACAGACCTAACCTCAAAACACTTTAAAGTTGCTTCTGCATCGTCTCCGGCGCTGCAGGAAGTGCAGCCCCTTCGCCCTTACGTAACAAAGGAGGTTTCGGCTTGTTGCTTACCTGT